>CM053788.1:643442998-643782998 GCA_028749045.1 Cupressus sempervirens
TTGAGTGACATGGATTAAAAATCAAAGTAGCTTTATTATTCTGTGTAAGTTTTTGTTCAAATCATTCAAGTGACATTAATTAAATAAAGAATGATGAGATCAATATGAACATCTCATAAAATTATGATGCTTCTTTACTGGCATTAATAGCCAAATATTTTTTTGATCCAATTACATATATCGATGTATTCAATCTAATGCCACATTATTGCAATCTTTCATCATAATATTTGTTTTCATTGAACCTTCCCAATTTTACTAGCTTTTGCTTCCATGGTTTCACTACTTCTATATTTGTATAATCAGTTTCACTACATGATATTGTAGTGCACAAAATATATATTGCACATTCCTAGTCCACCATAGCCATGTTCAAGAGATTGTTTCTATCATAGTTTATCTTTATAAGAAAGCTTCTAAAAAGAGAAATGTAAGGAATCAATTTTAGCAAAATTGTTAGTACTCAATGATTTAAGAAACATAAGTATGACATATTAAGGCTTGAGAAGGAGTGAGGCAAAGGGAGGAGACAAGGGAGGTGAAGCTTCCAGCTACATCATTCTCAACTACCTCCAACATTAAACCAAATCAAGACTCTTAAACCCTAGGTAACTTCATTTGGTCACATCTTATATTTGACCAGGATGGTGTCTTATTGGTGCTCTTTCCATTATTTCATGATATATTATTATCAAGCCATCCAATCGGCTATAGAACAAAGATGATTCTTGAACAATCAAATTAGCAATATAGTCGATCTACATTGCATTTGGACACTTGGTTTGAGGTTCATCTCATCAATTCCCATTCATCACAAGATCTTTATCTGATTAGACCTTGATAGAAAACATGGAGATTTCTTGAGCCCCAAGCCCAAATCATGCAGGCTTCAATCTCCACATATCATAAAGCCTGTATATAGAGCTAAGCATTCTCACACCATCCGAGAGCTGATGTGGGTGAAGCTTCTAGCTACGGGATGCTCAACTCTATATACAGGCTTTATGATATGTGGAGATTGAAGCCTGCATGATTTGGGCTTGGGGCTCAAGAAATCTCAATGTTTTCTATTGAGGTCTAATCAGATAAAGATCCTGTGATGAATGGGAATAAATGAGATGAACCTCAAACTAAGTGTCTAAATACAATGCAGATTGACCGTATTGCTAATTCAATTGTTTAGAAATCATCTTTGTCCTATAGCCAATTAGATGGCCTGATAATAATATATCATGAAATAATGGAAGGAGCACCAATAAGACACCATCCTACTCAAATATAAGATGTGACCAAATGAAGTTACACAGGGTTTAGGAGGTTTGATTTGGTTTAATGTAGCTGGAAGTTAGCAATTTTTTTAATTTGGTTTTACTTTGTCTCCTTTGCTATTATGATGTCAGCCACATGAATTATGATGGGGCTACTGTAGTGGCAATGCCCAACTACTGTCGCAATTGCAAGGGTGTCCAACATAATTGCGATGTCAGCCACAAGCATTGCAAAGGGGTTGCTATAGTGGTGACACCCAACTACCATCGCAATTGCAAGGGTGTTCGTCACAATTACGATGTTAGCCACAAGCATTGCGATTGGGTTGTTGTAGCGGTGATGCCCAAATATCGTCACAATTGCAAGGGTGTTTGTCATAATTGTGACATCATCCACAAGCATTGCAATAGGGTTTCTGTAGTGATGATGCTCAACTACCATCGCAATTACAAGGGTGTCTGTCACAATTGTGACATCAGCCACAAGAATTGTGACAGGGTTGATGTCACAATAAAGTGGTTGCATAGCGATAGATAGGTGTCACAATTGCCATAGTATAGGATAGACGTTGTAATTTGTGACTAAAAAATAGCAATGTCTATGAATGTCACAATGGTGACACATTTCTATCGTAATTGTGACACATAGCCATCGCAAAATGATGCCAAATGTATTAGTGAATGAAGCTTTAGGTTTTGTAATCTACTTTGAAGACACACATGTTTATAACATACAATGTTCTTTCCAACTTGACAACGTCGTCAACATAAAAATTGAGAGTTCCTCAACATAAGTAAATCGAGCATCGTTAACATAAGCAAATTTGATAAGGAAAGAATCAATTTCATTATGCATTCAGGATTGAGTGATTGTTCATTTTAAGCACCAAATTGAAATGTGTATTGCAATGTTCGTTGATCCTTAGACATGCAAGATTATGTTATCATTCATTCCAAAGCAAAAGTGTTGTTCAATTAACCGTGCATTCAAGATTGAGTTTGATTGTGTTAGTGTTTAACCATGCATTCAAAGATGAGTATTTAAACATGCAAGTTCATTCCCAAAAAAAACTTAAAGAAAAACCTACAAGCAATATGGTTAGTGAGAAAATATCCCTACAAAACCACAAGTTAGGGTAGCGAAAATGTAGGACAAACGTGAAACAACCCTGTAGTGAAAGCGTTAACAAAAAATTTGGTCTTTGACAGAAAAAAAAAAAGAATCTAAATAATATCAAAATCTCATGAAACCATGACCATCATGATATGCTCAGAATTAGCTTTTCGACGATATCTCATTTTTTGAAAACAGTGTTTGTATGCTCAAGTTATGAGTAAAAAATTGAAGGCTGCTCCTTATGGTCTAGAAGGGCATGTGGAATGTTGATGTAGTGATGATGTCAGCAACATGTGAGATTAAAATTGACAGTTAGAGGCATGTTAGGCAATTATTTATTTATTTTTTTGATGTTTTTGGCTAAAAAGATACATGGAAATCTACATTGTATATAAAAAAGGATAGTTTTTTTTTATAAAAAAATAGAAATAAAAATAAAGTTGAGCAAAAAAAACAATACTTATAATTGAATCTAAATCTTTAAAAATAAGATTTAAAAAAAAAAAAAAAAGGGCAGAGGATTGTTGGCCGAGCGGAGGGCTAGTGGAAGGGCGGGTGCAGACTGAGGCAGAAGGAGGGATGGCGAGTGGAGTGGGGTTTCTTGGAGGCAGTGGAGGAGTGTTACAGGGGAATAGAGGAAGGTAGAGAGTAGCAAGGGTGAGGTTGTAGGGTTAATAGTGACTGAGCAGTAGTGGTGGAGGAGTAGTGGTGGTGGGAAGAGTTGTAGGTGAAGCATTTAATAGAGGCAGCATGGGGTTTTGGTTAGTGGCAGTGGTTTGGAGGAGGGTAGAAGTTGCATGGGCAGTGGAGGGTAGAGGAGGGTTTGAGTGGGTTGTAGGTTTTGGAGCAGACAAGGAGGAGCAATGGTGGTAGTGCGAGTTAGCAGTGGAGTGAGTGGTGGGAGGGGAGATAGGGCCATGGCCATGGGGAGGAGTAGTGGTGGGCTAAAGAGTAGGGGTTGCAGGTTGCAGAAGCACAGGGGTTTCAGTCGCGAGGGGGAGGAATGTGGTGCAGCAGCCGATAGGTGAATGGGAGAATGCAGAGGGGAGCCATCAGGAGTTGCAAAGGCTGGTGGTTGTAGTTGTGGCGAGGAACGGGGGCAGAGCTCATGGGCACTACCGCTGGTGGTGCCTACGGGTGCCCACTTGCAGTAAAGAAAAAAAAATGTTAAAATGTTTTTTTTTTTTGTAATTTTTTTTAAATTAAAAAAAAAAAATTCAATTTTTTTTTTGGTTTTTAAATTTTTTCACTTAGACTAACACCTTTTTTTTTTGTTCCTCCCTATTAATATATAAATATAAATGATTTAAAAACAAAATAAAATAAAATGAAACAAACCCCAACCCCCCTCCCCTTTTTTAACCTATTTATTTATCAACAAAGAGGGAGATTTTTTTTTATAGCTTTTTACTATTTCCCTATTAACAAAGATGTATACCTAATGTATATACACTCCAACTTGAAAATAGAGAAATAAAAACTATAGTGTAATATGTCAAAAAACTTCTCTCGTGTGCTTCAAGCATAATGATGGGCTTTATGGCTCGATTAGAGGCTCTTCGTAAGATTTGATCTCCAAGTCCTTCTTCAACCTACAAGCTTGAAAACTTATACATAAACTCAAAAACATGTTAGATGATTAGTTTGAACCCATGAAGTGGGTCCCACTAGGCGTGCCAAAATGTAGTATGTAAAATGCTACAAAGAAGAAGCATAAGCAACTATTCTACTTCTTACATCATTACATACACCTCAAAATATGGAAGTAAACATGCAAATAAGGATGACATGAAATCACAATTGCTTTAATCTACTCAAAATAGCACAAATGCAAACCTCATGAAATCACCAAGTGGTTATGATTTAATTGTTGTGGGATCTGGTTGCTCACAATTCCTACAGCATAACAACAAGGTAGATAGTGCTTCATGAAATGTGGAGAGGGCTCTCCTTTTATAGGAAATGAGATGAAACAGACAGTTGAGATTAAATGCAAGATGAAGGGCTAGGATCTCTCAGGATCAATGAGGTGTCCATGAGGTGGAGGCCAAATGGACTCCATGTGGATTAGGGTTTTAACCATTCAAAGGGGGAAAGATGCTCACACATGTGCGAGTAACCTTTGATGGTGACATGTCCATGACAAGTGTAAGAGGTGTGAGAAGCATGGTCTCTCACACATGTGTGAGACACCTTGACTCTCATGTGAAGGAGGACACATATGCAAGAGGCATGGAAGGCATGAGGAGTTTGGAAAGTGTGAACATCCCTCATGCCTTCCATGCATCTTGCATATGTGTCCTCCTTCACATGAGAGTCAAGGTTTCTCACACATGTGTGAGAGACCATTCTTCTCACACCTCTTACACCTGTCATGGACATGTCACCATCAAAGGTTGCTTACACATGTGTGAGCATATTTCCCCCTTTGAATGGTCAAAAACCCTAATCCACATATAGTCAACTTGGCCTCCACCTCATGGACACCTCATTGATGTTGAGAGATCTTAGCCCTTCATCTTGCATTGAATCTTAGCCATCTATTGCATCTCTTTTCCTATAAAAGGAGAGCTCTCTCCTCATTTTTAAGAGGCACTAACTAGCCCATTGTTATGCTACAGGATTTGTGAGCAACCACATCCCATAACATGGAATCATCAACCACTTGGTGATTTTGTGAGATTTACATTAGTGTTATTTTGAGTAGATTAAGCTCTTGTTATTTTATGTCATCCTTATTTGCATGTTTACTTCCATATTTTGAAGTGTATGTAATGATGTAGGAAGTAGTATAGTTGCTTATGCTTCTTCTTTGTAGCATCATGTGGATTAGGGTATTTGACCATTCAAAGGGGGAAGATGCTCACACATGTGTGAGAAAAATTTGATGGTGACATGTCCATGATAGGTGTAAGAGGTGTTAGAAGCATGGTCTCTCACACATGTGTGGGACACCTTGACTCTCATGTGAAGGAGGACACATATGCAAGAGGCATGGAAGACATGAGGGGTGTGGAAAGTGTGAACATCCCTCACACATGTGTGAGCACACACTTAGGGTTAAAAGAGGATTAGAAAGGTGATTAGGAAAAGGAAGTGTGATTAAGGAAGTGGGTAGGTTTAGAAAGATGGGTTAGGTTAGGAAACTGAGGTTAGGTGAGGGTTAAATTTAGGAGTCATGTGCTCAAATAGTATTAAATTTAATATTTAATTCCAAGTGGGATTAGGAAGGGGATTAATTAAGTAAATTAAGTACTTAATTAAAGTGAATGGGTTAAGATGCAAGTGGAAAGGCTAGGATTTAAATAAATCTTGGTTTATTTAAATCAAGGAAAGGAGAATACAATTAAATAAATGTAAATTTATTTAATTAAAGGTCGGAATAAGACTATAATTAAATAAATAATAAATATCTATTTAATTAGTCAGGAAAAGGGGGTTTGGACAATTTTAGATGTCTACAGAACCATATTACCCTGAGGATGTAATTAGAATTGAGTTCATTTTGTAGGAGCAAGAGACCAAGAAAGAAAAGTGGAGGGTTTTCTCAAGGGTTTTGGAATTTATTCATTATTTTGACAAGAATTATGAGCTTCTTAGTAATGCAAATATAGAGGTAGACAGAATCAATAAACTCATGATTACTTTTCTTAAGATAATGGAAGCCATGAATGAGAATTTTTTTTTTTTTATTAATGCATATCTAGACAAGGCTAGAGAGGTTATGAAGAGATTGGCATTTACTTCCAATATGGGAACATGACAATTGATTGTCCAAAAAAGGTCAAGTTACAATGTGATACAGAATAAGAAGACCATTGTGGATAAAGGCAAGAAAATACTGGCGTCCACTAGTGTTATCTTGGAAGAAATACTCGATGAGCCTTCTCCTAAGAGCAAAGAATAATGAATGAACAAAGTCCTCACATTGAGGAGTATTCACCTACCCAATCCCCTTTGTAGATTAGAGAGGAGCAACTCACTAGGGAATAGGTTGAACAACTGGGGTCCCAAGGGGGAGTTTTTATAGCCTAGGTAGAGTTGGATGAGGGAAACCCTCAAGAACCTGCTATGCCAAGCCTTGATTTGACAATGATAGAATATAGAGGAATGGAATTGGACCCTATAATAGAACAAGCCAGCCATGAATTTTCATTTGATGAAATTTTTTTTAGAACAAGACCCTTCTACCAATTTGCATGAAGAGAAAATATGAGAAACTATGAGGAAAAGTGCAAAAATTTGAGGAATGAGCACCTAGAAATGGAGGAGGTAGCCATGTAGAATCAAGTGAAAGATGAAATGATGCAAGAATTAAAAAATATAACCCCTGAAGAGGGGAGACAAATGGTGAAAACATCAAATATTCTATTGCTACCTAATTGGGATATAATAGATGCCCTAGTTTTTAACTCTGTTTCAAATAAACTAGATTTACATGATCAAGATAAGAAAGAAATAAAACGCACCACCTTTAGTGAAGACCAGGTTGCCTTAGTTATTTTGTCATTGAGGAAAGGATCCAGGGCTTTTTCATCCCAACTAGATCACACTGGTTCAATAGGTAGTATCATTGTAAAGAGAGTGACAGATACTACCCATTGGGAGTTTGCACATTTAAATGTTGGTAGATCTAACTTAGTTTTGGCCACTATAGGGAAAGAAGAAAAGGCAATGTTTGAATTGTAGAGTAAATATGAAAAAGGTTCTAGAAGCCTATAATAAAGAAGTTCAAAAAAGGATTAAACTTGAAAATAAGATGTTGGGATGGTCTGCTAGACCAAGGATCATATACCCTCACCCATGAGTGGAGCCTTTTAAATCCAATCCTCTTATTGAAATGCTAGATACCCCACAAAGGCCACAATACTATATAGTTGAAGATTTTGAAGAAGAGACGAGCAAACTATGGGCATTGCATGTAGAGTTAAATGTGTAGTATGAAGAAAAATTAAGGAAAACTCTTACATATCTGGTTGACAAAATTGAATGGCCATTGTTCTATGACCAATTAGCCAGGGTAATAAATATATGGGAGGAGATAAAGGCAAATGAAGTGATTTTGAAGCCCATTTTCGACAAGTGGGATAAGAGGAAAAAAGAAATTACATTCTTATGTTACTCTGTCATAAGGTCTTCTCATAACCATATTGAACAAACTTATGATGTTGCTCATGATCTATTAGAGTTTGATTACAACAGAGTAGGATTATAGAGGAAAATTTTTAGTTATTTGAATAAGTATAAAAGTGAAAATTTTTACTTATTCCCATTGGCCTTGGATAAAAAGAATAAATTGAAGAGTAAAGATGAGTGGGCCAAGGAATTATATTACTTATTTTTTTAAAGAATGAATGAAGTCATAAATGAAAAAGGACATGCATGGTGGGCAATCACAATAGAAGAAATAGTGAAGGCCCATTTATTCTTTGATTCTTTTAAACAAGATTTTTTTAGCATTCATAAAGAGGTAGAGTATGTGATTAAAAAGAACAAGAATATCCTACACTTTAACTGGCTAGGTGACACACTTTTTGAGAAGTGGATGGAAAATATTGCTTTTGATGAATAGTTGGAAGAAACTAGGAGTGATGATGATGAGATACATGAAGATGAAGTATAGATCATTGATACACTCCCACAGGATTAGAGGAAATAATAGAATCAAATCAAGCAACCACTCTCAGTTGTAGGTTCAGAGGCCCAAAATGATGACATGGATGAGGAAGAGACAATAATAAAGGTGGTTTTATCAATTCATGATGAAGCTAGTGAAGATCCCAGAGTTGAGGTTGATTTGCAGTGATCAGAACAAGACACAACATTAACCTATTTGATGGCTACATATTTTGAGGAATCAGAGTAGCATAAGAGAAAATCATGGAATTAGTAGCATTTGGAGATGTAACAGAATTGGGACCTACCAAAGGAATACTCTGATGTATAAGTTTTTTGTTACAAGTAATTTTTTCTTTTATGACAATAAAATGTAAATATTTTTGTCTTAAGGGACAACTATCATTTTCTTTTAGCCTGAAGCTTGTTGCATCTCACAATATATAAGTGAGATTCCAGGGCTAAAGAGAAGGCTTGATCTATTGTCTTTCAAAATTATTGTTAAGTTAATCAGTCCACTTTTTTTGATGAACACTTGGTGATATATTTTTCTCTACAAATTTATGAGAATTGTGTTAGCATGACAAAGATCTTAATGCGTAGTCTTGAGTTATTTTTAGTATTATTCAATTATATGAAAATATTTCAAAATAAATCAATGCGAAGATGAGCTATCCCCAAATATTTTCTGATTGAATCATGTCTCCATTTGTGTTATCTAGTTGTCTTGAAACGGTATGAGCAAGTCTTATTCAATTGATGCAATTAAATTAGTTTGTATGTCAAATTACTATTTCTTTTAATTCAAAGAATCAAGTAAATGCTTCATTAAAATTGATAGAATCACCATGATAATAGACAGAATGTTTGTAAGAATGATTTTTAATTAGAATTGTTGATAATATTGATTGTAGTGCAATCAGTAAGATCTAGGAATTGAATAGACTCTAGATCCCAATGGATTAGGTAGTGATCTAATTATTTTGGTTTGCAAAATGAAATATCATGAAGAACCATCAAGCCTAAATTTGAAATCAATTTTACTCTACTATTTTGAAGATCATCAAAGAAGGTTAACACTCATTTACATTTGATTCTTGAGTCTTAGATAGCTACTATTGCCAGAAATATTTGTAAACCTAAGGAGAATTGTGACCAAATCTACTTATAAGGGATGCATATCATTTTAAATAATTGAGGAATGAATAAATTATGTATATGTTAGAGTTAGGAGATGAGAATCATAATGAAACTAAAAAGATTCTCATACTATAGTATTCATTTGAACTATCCCTCAAGTATACCCACCTTGGTTCTGCAGAGCCTAAAAAGTAGAAAACTACTCCTAGTTTTTTTGAAGTTGGATCCAAATAATATGCATACATAATTGTTAATGGGAAGTAGTTGACCCCTAGATTTGTGAGTATTATTATCTTGGTATTGAGCTTTTGTCATTTAGTAGTTGAAAAACATCAACATGACCCTAAAGGATGGGCATAACATCATTTCATTGGTGGCATTAGCTCTAGATGGGCAGGTGAACCTTAGAGACACCATTATTTTTCCCACAAAGAGCCTAGAGCATTTGCAACTACCCTAAGCTGGAGTGTCTCCAAGGTGCCTTAAGCATGTTTGGGAAGTGATCTTCTGAGGGTTGTAAATCAGAGATCATGTGTCCTATCAATGAATTGTGATATGCTATAGGATCATGATATTGATGTCTACAATAACCTATCTTATTTTTGGGAGATTCAATTTTATTTGAAACTGGCACAAAAATCTCAGTTGATGCCAAATCTTGCAGTATTTTTTCAGTGAATTGGTACACCACTGTGCAATTTTTGAACCATTCATTGTGGTGTCACTTTGTGAGGGCCATTAGGTTTGAATCAGTGGGTGAACCCTAGTGACAATACTATTTCATCCATGAAGAGCCTCAATATTTGGGACCACCCTAAAAATTCTAGAACTATCAAGCAAAAACTATTTTGTTTTGAGCAAAAACTATTTTGTTTTGGGCAAAATGGTTTTTTAGCCCTCCTAGCACCACTTCTATTGAGGGGTCATTTTGTACAATGCTAATGACACAAATTTTCTCAAATATACCTCTTGAAAAGATGATCAATGACCAATTCCAAGGTTCAAGATGGTTATTTTTCAGCCCATTGGGTAGCTCAGTTGAAGATTAATGTGAATGTTCACAAGGAGGCCTTTGCTGGTATCCACCAATTCTACAAAACTTTGCTGAAATGTAACCAAAACCAATAGATTTTTGTATTTTCTATTTTATGATGAATGAAATTTATAATCAATTAAATTCTATGAATACCTATTTTAACCATGTATTGTAAAAGTAAATAATGAAGATAGAGGGACGAGAGATTTTTAAAAAATTATTGAAAGGGAAATTCCTAATGAACATAAGCCAAAGTAACAACACATCTATGCATTAAATTATCAAAAGGATTTGGTAGAAACCAATGAAATTAGGAGTCCTCAATTTCACTAATGCAATCATCCATGGGAACTTTAATTGAAATTGAAAGTTATTTTATGATTCATCAAATCATGTAGCCACAAAAAGTGCACAAACACAAGACAAAATGCTATACAAGAACAATAATGATCCTTTCTCCAATTCATCATAACAATAGAATTTGCTAACATAAGACAAACACCAAAATTAGAAGATCACACCATTGTAACAACACAATAAAACTATTATCTCTATCAATGATTTATGAACATGAATTCACAAAAATAACAAACTTTGGCAAGATTTACAACATTATGAATAACTATGCATTTCTTTACTATCCCCTTAAACACTTCATCCATCGCTCTTTGAAATGTAGCTCTTACATTGATTAAACCAAAGGGTATCCTTCTATAGGAAAATTCCCCCCATTTGGAAGTGAATTCTATCTTCAATCTATCTACCTCATCTACCATTACTTAGTTATATTGTAAGTATTCTTCTAGAAAAGACATAATCTTATTTCCATTTATAATTTAGTAGTACTTTAATAAGTGAAGGAAATGGGTAGTTATATTTCTAAGAGACTTGATTCAAATTCTAGAAGTCTACTCAATGATGAATCTCTTTGGTCCTTTTCCTCATAGGTACCGAGTTCATGACCAAGGTAGAGAGTTGAATAGGATAAACGATATTGGAATCTAGTAGCTTCTAGACTTCTCTCATTATCAAGGGTTCAATAATGAGATTTACTATTAATCTTAGATTGGTTTTGACAAGGTAATGATAAAATACTTAGTCATTATCTATTAGTATTATAGTGTAAGCTGAGTGATTAGAGAAAGACAAGTAATCAATGTGAGCCAAGTGATCAAACCATGCCAAGCATCAGTTGCCAAATAATACATGCCGAGTAATATACATAGTATGTCTTGAGTCACTCATGAGTAGAGTAAACTATACATGCTAAGTGACTCAAGAGTTGAGTAAACATAGTATGCCATGTCATTTAGGAATTGAGTTACAACATTGTAAATATAATGATGGCTTAGCATCAAAGCCTTTAGATATTGAGTGAACAATTTTGCATAACTGTTTGTAATGACACAAAATTCTATGTAAATTATTTTCAGGCTGAATTAATGATTGTTTTATGATTCTAGAAGATATGTATGGAGGTATATTACAAATCCCTATGTAGTACATGCAACCAATAAAATTAAGGGATGTTTAAAGTGGCAATATGGATTGACCTCAACCAATGATTCTTACCTAATCCTAGCCCACCTATGTTTACTTAAGGAGGAAAACCCTAAAGAGTTGTAAGAAGAGTAACCATGTGGAAGGAAATGAATGCTATGTTTAGAGAGAGTATTCATGGTGGCTATGGAGGTTGTGATAATGTTATGAATTCTAGAATCAATTAGAGAGAACAAAGTAAAGTAGAGAGAGAATAGAGGAAACATATTTGATTAGAAAGATCAAGAATACACCAGGAAAGAGAAGATTTGACATCTAGTAATAGAGTGCTAACTAAAGGATCATGGTGTTGAATATTTTTAACTGGTGATATAGAGTAAATATTCTAACAAAGTAGTCTTAATAGAATTCTATAAATCTCTTAACCAAGTGCTTTCTTTATTGTAAGTTTAAGTCCTCTAACAAGGCACACTTTTAATAGGGTGTTGAAATACTTTAACATGGTGAGACCTAATAGTATTTATAAGCCTTTAATAAGGTAGACCCCTCATAGGTAGATCATATATTATGATCAAAATTATTGTAACCATAATTGGCTACACTATATAGCTTTAGTAATGAAGATTTATAGGTGTCATCCTTACCCCAATTTTACCTTCTCATTGGAGGGTTTCTGGGTAAAAAATTTATTACATTATGTGTTATTTGTTTCATGTTATGGATGAATGTGTGTAGTTAGTTATTTTAGTTTACATGATAAATTATGAGATGGATGTGTGGTGAATTTTTTATGGTTAAAGTCTTGAAGTGATGATTCACCCCCCTCTAAGAGTTTACTTTCCCATTGTTATTTTTAACATTTACTAGTCTCTATCTTTGGCAAAAAGGCTTAGTGTTAGGCTTCAAAAGAATATCATGAGTGATGATGTCAAGATCATATGTCTTGAGATATTCATTACTCCATGCAATGAAATCTCTTTAGAACTAAAGCATATTTTCCTGCTCTTGGGAATTACAAGCTTTTTCAATTCTCACCATCTTAGGGTTGTCTTCTGTGCCTAGGTTATAAGAGTCACATTCTTCAATTCCCTTTTCTTCATTGGAACTCTTATTAAATGCTAAATTGTCTTGGTCAAAGATGTGTTCCAACTCCACCATCCCCTTAGGAAGAGTATTAGTTTTTAAATTTATGATCCCACCTTTTTCTTCCATTTCTTCCTTTTTGAAAGTTTATCATTAGGAGTGTCATCCATTTCTTGTCCTTCAAAAAAACCATTAAACATGATGAATTCTAAAATATGTTGATCATCTTGGAAGATCTAGAAGTTAGTGATATTATTAGGTATAGATGGGGCAGCCATGATTTATACTGAGGACCTTTTGATTTCTTTTCTTTCCACAAGCTTTAATGCACTAGTAGAGTTTGCAAGGGCATAAACTACTAAATTCCTTCTTCTTGGAATAGATCGAACATTTAGTACTTAAAAATCTTCCATCAAGTCCAAATATCTCTTTTGGTAAGTGATAAATATTTTATCATTACAAGAATAGACCAATCTGACTTGTTGAATCGCTAACTAGGAGTCTCCTTCAACTATGAGAGCTCTAACATCCTTTCCTAGTGTGAAGAGGAGTTCACATATCAAGGCTTTGTATTCGACAACATCGTTAGTGCACATTAATTGTACCTGATATGTAGTTTAAAAGGGCTTACATTTGTGATTAATGAGCTCAACACCTACTCTGGCTCCTAGTTTTCACTTGAAACCATGATGTAACAGAGTCTGGTGGGTTTGATCAAATGATGATCAAATGGTCCTAAGACCCTCTTCATTGAAGTCCTTTCAACCAAATGTCTTGGCATATTGATCAAAAGTGAAAGTACCAATCACAAGTGCTTCAAGGGTTATATTAGGTTATCACAACCACTCATCCAAACAAGGAAAACCACAATCACAAGGGAACCCTACAAATAAGACAACTTACCAAAAGTTTCTCATAATTTACTATTGTCACAAAGGTTTGCACCCTTTTCCAAAGTCTTACCTAAGGAAAACCTTGTGAAACATGGAAACAACCTCCAAGTTGTGGGAGTTGAACTATGAGGTTGAATCTCTGGAGAAGGCCAGCTTCCTCTTACTATCAGGGTGAACCTAACTACCCTTGGAGAGGAAAAGGGAGAAGGAAATCATGAAAGGAAGATCTACCTATTCTAGTCTAAGGGGGTGATGCACCAAAATAGAGTGTTCAAACCAATCTCTACCCATACATGCACTATTGAACCATTATGACACCAAAAGATATACATGTTAAGACTTGTTTTAATCTAACAACCACATGTAGATTAGAAAACTAGAATGAATGATACAAGGAAAGAGAGATTCACTTATATACCATTCAAAAGCCAAAAGAGATATAGTCATGCAGGTTACATATCTCTACAAAGCACCAATGAGAGGAAAAAGATTCTTGCACTTTACATCAATGGCTGAAGGAGATAAGGCAGAATGCCATACGATTTATGGGCAAAGGAAATTTATAGTGAATTTGCAGAGCAATATCAGAGAAGTTAGAGAAGGGTTGTCCTTTACAAAATCTAAAAAATTTTCCTTTATAGTTCAGGCATAACTGGGATGTCCTCTAATTGTAATTACTCTACAACTACTACATTGAAGTCCTATAGAGAACAATCATGGGGATCCATAAGAAAATCTGATTTGAGTAAAAATCTAAATACAATGAATACCGATCCTTGTTGGAACAGGGCCCTGAGAGGATAGAAATGGTGCCATTAAAAAACTCTAACTAGGTAGATGGATTAGATCGAAGGTTGTGGAGTGTTTTCTCACATTCAGCATTCATTCGAGGGTAGTTGGAAATCATCACATGGATCAGATTGTGCAAAAACCTCGATTTCCCCTATTTTTGGCTTGTGAATTGGCAAGGTCAACAGGTCAAATGAATCCCGCAAGCAGAATGAGCCACATGGGCCAATGGTCTTTTATCTTTTTTCCACCTCACAAGGTCTCCCTATGGTTGACCATATCCAACTAACTGTGCTAACCTTAGAAAACCCTAACTGTGATGGTTATAGGAAACTGTGACCTTAATTGTGCTACCTTCATGTTAATACCTTGGCTAGGCCCACTGGGACATGTGTCGCTAGGGCACTTTCTTGCATTTCTTAACTTCCTTGCAACTTCATAATGCAAGAATTCCCTAATCATTGATCTTTGTGAGATCAACAATTGTGAAAGATCTCCATTATTCTACGCTTGCCCTTCAAAAATTCTAGGGGCCCATGAAACACTTGGCACAACTTGGCATCCAACTCAGTGACCACCTTGGTAGTACCATTGTGACCCATACAAGAAATAGGTCCCACAGAGACATGCGGTAGTGAGGTGCTTGTTTGCAATGTTTGAAATCCTTGTAACTTCATCATGTGAGAAAGCCTCAGTCGTAGATCTGTTTGGATCAGACGGTGAGAATTCTTCATGCATCACCCTACAAGAAAGGTGAGCTTGTGATGTCACCTGGACACATGTCACCAAAGTGCTTCCCTGCAATGTTTAATCTCTTTGCAAATCCATCTTGCAGGCATGCAGTATCCGTAGATCTTGGAAGATTTGATGGTGCTCAGAACACATGCTTCTGGACCTTTGCGCAACTATCCTCTATGATGTCATCTGGACACGCGTCAGAAAGGGGCTCTCTTGCAATGATTAAAACCCTTGCATCTTGTTAAAGCAGGGAAGCCTCAGCCATGGATCTATGAAGATCTAACGATGATCAAAACTCATGTCTTGCAACTCACCGAGAGAGAAGGACCCACCAAACCAAGTGTCACCAAGGGGCTTTCCAATCATATTTAAGGATCATGCATTTTCAAAATGCAGGGAAGCACTTACTGTAGATCTGAACAAGATCTGATGGTGCAAAAAGTGCAGGCTAGCGAAGAAAACCATAAGGAAATAAGAAATATGACAAGGTTTTAATCTTTTTATTTTTTTGATATTTAAAGACTAATTAAATAATATAAAATGGGACAGTGACCATTGGGCAAGGCAAGCATTCAAAGTTCAAATTTTGGCAAGAGGCAAAATGGATAACATTTCTGGCAACTCAGAGGGGACACAAGCTAGCTATGTGTATGACTAGTGGCCCTGTACATCCATTGGGCTATAGAATCATGAAAAATGTGAATCAACACATCTGTAAAACCCTAACCTTACCTTTGCAATAGCAAAACTCCAAAAATCTAGAAATCTCTATCTCTGCAACTTTGCAACTGAAACTAGAGATTGAAAACCTTCTGCAAAACACATGTGCTTGTTCACTTCTTGGAAAGCTAGAAAACAACTGAAAGGAAACTACTTTAATATGTATAGGAAAATCAAGCACTCTCAAAAACATGGCTTGAGGTAGATCCCATTGACTGGGATGGGAAAAACTTCATCATTAGGCCTACTCAACTGAAAAGCATTGGCCTACTTGCAACTGACAATCAAATAGGGACCACTCCATAGTGCATTAAATTTTGAGTGCCTCCCTAGTTTTTCCCTATCTGTATCCCATTTAAAGACTAAATCACCCTCCCTGAAGGTTCTAATTCTAGCCTTCTTATCAAAGCTCCTTTTTACCTACTGCTGATGTGTCTCTAGAGTCTGCATGGTTTGATTTATTTTCTCTTCCAGCTCCATCAGCTTTGCCATTCTTACTGTCATGGCATCATTTTAAATTAGCTCTAGCTAATGAGCTAGCTCTAGGGATGGGAATTCTAATGAAATTGGAAGCCTTGCTTCTCTGCCATATACCAACATAAATGGTGAATTCCTTATTGACCTTTTAGGTATTATCCTATCAGCCCATAGAGCTATTCTCAATTTTTTATGCCAACACCTTTGGTTATCTTCTATTGTCCTCTTTATGATCCTAATCAGGTTTTTGATAGAGGACTCAACCAAACCATTGCCCTAGGGATAGTTGTTCGAGGATGTGCTCAATTAGATATTATTATCAACTGCCCATGCACAAATATGAGCTCCTACAAAAGACTTTGCATTATCTAAAATGATGGTTGAAGGAGCACCAAACCTGGTCACAATTCCATCAAGGAACTCAAAAACTAAAGATTCTATGGCATCCTTCAATGCAATTGCCTCTGTCCATCTGGTAAAGTAATTTTTAGCAGCTAAGATCCAATTGTGACCATAACTAGAAGGAGGATTCATAGGGCATATGAAATCCAATCCCCATTGAGCAAAAGGCTGGTCCACCTGGATGGGATGAAGAGGAAGGGCTGCAAGCTTTTGTTTCTCAGAGAAGAAGGCACATTTCTCACACTTTCTCACATATTTATGACAATCATGAAATAGGGATGGCCATTAATAACCAGCTCTCATGACCTTCATTGCAGTTGTTCTAGCTAAGAAGTGACCACCATCAGGACCATCATGAAGTTCTTTGATCATCCTTTCAGCTTGGTCTATGTCAATGTATCTTAAGAAGGCTCCATTAAAATCTTTCTTGAAAAGGACACTATCAACTATGACATAACAAATTGACTACAACCTATACTGTCTCCTTTTAGCCCTATCTAAGTCTTGAGGATACCCATTGCTTGATAAGAAATTCTTGATATCATCCATCCAATTTTTTGGGTTATCATTTCTTGCTTCTTGTTCCTTTGTTAGTATCATAGCAACTTCCTCATCTAATCTCTAAGATGATATCATTTGTTTGCACAACCCCTTCCCTCTTACCAACTTGGTAATCTAGATGTCAATATCATATTCCATAACTTTTTTAATCCAACCAGCTCTTTTCTCACTAATATCTTTGCTCAAAAGGAAATCCTTTACGCTGGCATGAGGTACTAACAAATGAATCTTATTGTGAGATAGGAGTTGTTTGAATTTATTCAAACCTCTAATGACTGCAAGTGCTTGCTTCTCTACAAAACTATACTTGACTTCATACTCTTTAAGCCCTTCACTAAAGAAGGCTATGGGCTGCTCCCCATTTTTATCATTTTTTTGAGTCAAGATAGCAGAAATACCTGACTCACCACCTAGGGTATATAGGATGAAATCCTTCCCAAATTTTGGATTAATGAGAGTAGGGGCTGAGGCTATGGCTGCTTTGATCTCTTCAAAAATTTCTCTCCCTTCCTTGGTCCATGCAAAGACCATACTTTTATTGAGCATAGTTGTAAGGGGTTTCACCATGGTAGCAAGATTAGGGATAAATCTTCTCACAAAATTTATCCTACCAAGGAAACTTTGTAGCCCTTTCTTGTGTTTAGGAAGAGGAAGAGCAAGTATTGCTTTTGTTCTCTCTAGATCAATGGTTAAGCCATCTTTAGATACAATGTGTCCTAATAATTTTCCTTCACTAGTAGCAAAGACATGCTTGGGTTAAGGGATATCCCAAACTCTCTACACCTTGAGAATACTTGTCTAAGATGATCAAAATGATCCTCCATATTCTTTAAATATACTATGATATCATCAAGGTAAACTAATACAAACTTTTCAATCATTTTTCTAAAAGCCATCTCCATTGCCTTTTGAAATGTAGCACCTGCATTAGTTAGTCCAAATGACATTTTACAATAAGCATAGGTATCCCACTTGGTAGTGAATGTAGTCTTGTATCTATCAGACTCCTTGACTAGAACTTGATTATAACCAGAGAACCCATCAAGAAATGAAGACCTCTTTGAAGCATTTACCTTGGACAAAATCTGCTCCATGGAAGGAATAGGATGGTGATCTCTAAGGGAAGATTGGTTAAGGTCCCTAAAGTCTACACACAATCTAATTTCTCCATTCTTCTTCCTAATAGGGACAAGATTTGCTACCCATGATGAATGCTTGATAGGGAAAATTATGTTGGCCTCAATCAATTTGGATAGCTCTTTTCTCATTAATGGCTCAATCTTGGGATTCACTGGCCTCTATTTTTGTCTTACTAGTCTGACATTATCAATTAAATCTATGGTATGCTTAAACAACCTTGGGTCAAAACCCTTCAAATCATCATATGTCCAGGCAAATATATCATTAAATTTTTGGCATAGATGAATAAATTTTTTTTGCTCAATCTCAAAACATACCTTTCCCATGTTTAAGGACTTTCCATCAGCAATCATGACTAGAGTGTGATCATCTTCATCAGTAGCTAGGTTCATGACTCTACCTCTTGCTTGGTCATCAGGATTGAAAAAACTATCTAAAGTAATGAGACCTTTAGGAAATTTTTTGGAGCTAAGATTAATGATTTGGTCCCCATATTGATCTTGCGATCTTGACTAGTTTCTCTCTAAAAATTTTGCTTCATTCTACAAGAAGCTTACAATTTGTTCATCAGATTCAAACACTTGCCAATATATGTTATTGTCAGGGATAGAAGGACTTACTACCACTCTGATTTGTTGCTTCTTCTTCTCCTCAACATTCCCTGGCACATCATGGTATGCACCTATTGTTGCAAGTCTATCAACATGTATATTTTCTTTTCTTGGGATGCTTTGAATATTAAATGCATTGAAACCCTCAAGTAGATCCCATACCCTATGTTTATAAGACTTGAGCAAACCATTCTTGGTGATATTCTAATTTCTCACTTGATTAACCACCAACTCACTATCTCCATATACACTTAAGATTTGGATTCCTCTTCTTTGAGAAAGTAGGAGACCTTGAATCAAGGATTCATACTTAGCTAGATTATTAGTGCAACTAAATTGGAGCCTGAATGAGAAGTGATACCTTACTTGTGTAGGAGAAGACAACATCACACTAGCCCTTGATCCATTTTTATTTCTTGAGCCATCGAAGTACATGCTCCATATCTCACTCATATCTTCTTTAGTCCCCAAAAGATTGGGAATGAGAGCATCTTTGTCTAATATACAATATGTACTAAGGCCTGTCTCAAGGGTTTCTAGCATAGGACACTCATCCAAAAGGAAATTAGGTACCCGTGCTAGGGAAGTGGTGGGTTCATTCCCTACATCATCCTCATCCACTTCTAGGATAGTACAATTCATGTTGATGAGATTAGTGGTGTAGGGTTCAGTATGATGAAGGGCTAGAGGCTCCATTATGATTGAAGCTTTGGCTCCATGTCTTATTCTAAAAAACATATATGACCAATCATAAGATATGTAACCACCTATTTGGGCAGTAAAGTCTCTTGACAGACAAATGGAAAAATGTGGCTTGACTTCAACAATCAATATATCCTGAGTTACAGTACAACCAGGGCATACATGTAGGGCCATCTCTACATTCTTAAGGATCCTTATGGTCTTGATAGTACTACCATCTAACTGTAATACATCCTTAACAATGGGCTCATATTTCATCTCCAAAGCATCAGCAACACACCTAGGCATCACTAAACTACTAGCCCTTGCATCAATCATGTAATTGTGGACTAGTTTATCCCCTATAATCAAAGAAACATAAAATGGAGGGGGTATAATCTTTTTACTTGTTTCCTCCTCCCTTGATGGTTGCACTAGACTTGTGGCACTTTCCATGCTAGGTGTCTGAGCTTTTGGTTCAATACTCTCCAATTCCTACTACAACAACCTCTTTTGCATGGGTATAGTAGCAACAACATCCCACATGGAAATATTCACATTTGTCTTCTTCATCTATTCTACCACACTAAATGGAGTAGAGGGCACTTTGGTAGAAGCCTTGGGAGCTGTCCTTGTAGGAGTTTGAGATAGAACAACCGAAGGATCACTCACATCCTTTCTAACATTACTTTGCCTTTACTACTAGAAGACATTTGTTTGATCATTTACTGCTTGTTCATGGGGTATTGCATTTAAAGTCGAGTCCTGATTGGGAAGAGGAGGGGTAGCATCTTCAATAGCTCTTCTTTTGCTCCTAATGTTGTGAGCAATGGAATCTTGGTTTACATTACAATGTTCCTCTACCTGATGATTCATAAAGGAGCAATCACTTTGTCTCTACATATATGAGGCCTTCTTAAATTGGTCCTCCTTGTATGATTTTTATTCTATAGGCTATTGGATGGTCAAAGCCAAATAAGATTCAGCCTTCTGACACATGCAATGGGCATAAAAATAGTTACAAGAGGGACAAAAATCCTAATCTTGGGCCATGTTTTTTTGAGGGACTATGGCCCTACTTTGGTTCACATTGGAGTTTGAAGCATGAATACTCTATCTATTTTGATCAATAGAATTGTTCCCATAATTTTGATTTGGGGGCCTACCACCATTCATAGTTTGGAGTTGCAATTGATGAGGTTTACTACCTTGAGCCTTCTATCTCTCTAAAGTCACCACCTTGTTGCTCATTTTCTGCATCACAAAGAAACTATCCTCTAGCTTCTTTTCTTGGCCTTGCATTATCTTATCTATATTCAATATCGTAGATTGCATCATCTCTTTGATTTCATCTATCTCATTTGAAGATGTGGAAGTTGGAGGGACTGGAGCAAGGGATTGTGATGTAGAAGTTGTGGGAGGAGGAGCCATTGCTGGTTGATGGTTTGGGACATCAGGAAAAAAGGGCATAGGAGGCCTTGGAACTAACTTCCCTCCTTGTATCAATATATTTTCTACCCTTATTGTTGTGTCATAAGCATTAGGTAAGGTATCCCCTCCCATGGTTTGGATTGTAGTAGCAATGTCACTATTGAAAGCTCTAAGGTAATGCAAGAAGGCATTACCAGGGGTAGGCTTCATTGAAATAGGTATTCTATCCCATGTTTTTTGGAATCTATAGTTGAAATCAGTCATACATTCATGGGGACCTCTTTTTATAGTAGTCAACTACTCTAAAAGTGAAAAATAGTCACTTTTTGTCCTCAAAGTGTTTACATAGTCCTACTCCTAATCCATCCCAATCTGTTATAGAACCATGAGCCAAACCTCTATACCATTGTAGTGCTTTTCCTTTCAGAGATGAGGCTAGAAGCCTAACTACAACATCATCCTCTATAATACCATGGATATTACAAACATTTGCAACCTCTTGAATGTGCTCTGAGGGAGAGATAGAAGTTTCACCATTAAACTCTGGTATACTTTTAAGTGCAGCTATTGGTATGTCATGTCTTTGGGCTAATAAAAGAGGACTGCCACCATTAAAGGTGGCAAAAGTATGGGCTCTAGGCTGTGCCATATAGACAAGTGATCGATTGATATACGTTGATGGCAACCTAGGTTGAGATCTAATAGTAGGAGGAGTAGAGATTGATCTTGTATGGGTGTTTGTTACTATTGCACTCCTAACCGGTGATAAAGATACTCTAGTCCTCCTTCTTCTAGGATTTGAAAATGAAAGCTCTTGGTACTAAAATTTACCTCTAGAAGATGCCCTTGTTTCAACTTTGGGCATGAATTGCTGCAACTTTGGTCTAGAACTAGATGTATTTGAAGCTTAGAGTCACCAAGTACTTTGTAGAATGAACCTCTTGAAGGCTTGAACATCGAAGCCAATACTGTCTCTTCAATATTAATCTTAAAATCTTTCTTCTTGAAACTAGTAGACTTGAAATCTTCTAATATATTCCCATTGAGCATGCCAAAAAAATTTGTCATAGAGGTTTGCACCCTTGTCCAAAGTCTTACCTAAGGACAACCTTGTGAAACATGGAAAAAACCTCCAAGATGTGGGACTTGAGCTGTGAGGTTGAATCTTCGAAGAAGGCTGGCTTCCTCTTACTATCAAGGCACACCTAGCTACCCTTGGAGAGGAAAAGGGAGAAGGAAAGCATGAAAAGAAGATCTACCTATTCTAGTCTAAGGGGGTGATGCACCAAAATAGAGTGTTCAAACCAATCTTTGCCCATACATGCACTATTGAACCATTATGACACCAAAAGATATACATGTTAAGACTTGTTTTAATCTAACAATCACATGTAGATTAGAAAACTAGAATGAATGATACAAGGAAAGAGAGATTCACTTATATACCATTCATAGGCCAAAAGAGATACAGTCATGTAGGTTACAGATCTCTACAAAGCACCAATCAGAGGCAAAGGATTCTTGCACTTTACATCAATGGCTGAAGGAGATAAGGTAGAATGCCATATAGTTCAGGGGAAAAGGGAATTTATAGTGAATTTGCAGAGCAATATCAGAGAAGTTAGAGAAGGGTCAACCTTTACAAAATCTACAAAATTTTCCTTTATAGTTCAGGCATAACTGGGATGTCCTCTAATTGTAATTACTCTACAACTACTACATTGAAGTCCTACAGAGAATAATCATTGGGATCCAAAAGAAAATTTGATCTGAGTACAGATCTAGATGCAATGATATCCGATCCTTATTGGAACAAGGCCCTTAGAAGATAGAAATGGTGCCATTAAATAGCTCCAACCAGGTAGATGGATTAGATTGAAGATGGTGTAGTATTTTCCCACGTTCAACATTCATTCGAGGGTAGTTGGAAATCATCACGTGGATCAGATTGTGCAAAAAACCTCGATTTCCCCTATTTTTGGCTTGTGAATTAGCAAGATCAATAGGTCAAATGAATCTTGCAAGCAAAATGAGCCACTTGGGCCAATGGTCTTTTATCTTTCTACCACCTCGCAAGGTCTCTTTACAGTTGACCACATCCAATTAACTAATTGCGCCAACCTCAGCAAACCCTAACCGCAATGGTTACAGGAAACTATGACCTTAACTACACTGCCTTCATGTTAATACCTTGGCTAGGCCCACTGAGACATGTGTCACTAGGGTTCTTTCCCTCATTTCTTAACTTCCCTACAACTTCATAATGTAGGAATGCTCTAATCATTGATCTCTGTGAGATGAATGATCGTGAAAGATCTCCATTATTCTGTGCTTGCCCTTCAAAAATTCTAGGGGCCCATAAAACACTTGGCATAACCTAGCATCCAACTTAGCAACCACCCTGGCAGCACCATGGTGACCCATACAAGAAATAGGTCCCACAGAGACATGCAGTAGTGAGGTGTTTTCCCACAATGTTTAAAATCCTCGTAACTTCATAAGGCGGGAAATCGTCAACCATAGATCTATTTGCATCAGACGTTGAGAATTCTTCATGCATCACCCTCTGAGAAAGGTGGGCCCATGATGTCACCTAGATGTGTGCCACCAAAGCATTTCCCTGCAGTGTTTAATCTTCTTGCAACTCCATCTTGTGGGCATGCCGTATCGGTAGATCTCGAAAGATCTGACGGTGCTCATAACACATGCTTCTGGACCTTTGTACAACTATCCTCTGTGATGTCATTTGGACATGCATCATAAAGGGGCTCTCCCGCAATGATTAAAACTCTCACATCTTGTTAAAGCGGGGAAGCCTCAGTCATGGATCTATGAAGATCCAACGCTGATCAAAACTCATGTCTTGTGACTCATCAAGGGAGAAGGATCCACCAAACCATGTGCCACCAAGGGGCTTTCCCACAATATTTAAGGATCATGCATTTTCAAAATGTGGAGAAGCACCCACCATAGATTTGAACAAGATCCGATAGCACAAAAAGTGCAATCTAGCGAAGAAAAACATAAGGATATAAGAAATATCGCAAGGTTTTAATCATTTTATTTTTTTGATATTTCCAAGCTAATTAAATAATATAAAATGGGAAGGTGACCGTTGGGTGGGGCAGGCATTCAAAGTTCGAATTTTGGTAGGAGGCAAAATGGATAACATGTACAATTTGGCAAAATTTGGTAAAACTACCCTAAAATTCATGAAATGACTAGGGGAGACTGATACTCAAGGAAATGGTCTATTTAGGTCCTTTAATGGAAATACCCACTAGTTAAAATCCAACTATGTAACTTCTAGCATATAGTTGCTTTGTTAAGTCGCTCAAAAAGGCTAGTAGCCCTTTTTGATGAAAAAATAACTTCAATGAAAATATCTCTTCACAACCCAAGAATAAATCATAGTTTTGAATCCACTTTTGGGATTTACAATATATGATGAAGCACCAAGGTTTGATGATAGAAATAAATAAGGCATTGTTCAAATTCTCACCTAGGTAATTAGGCCAATTAGACCTCCATTAACAAAGGAAGTACATATTCTAAGACTTTATCCTAAAAATAATGATGGGAACATGTGAGGGAAACCATAGACAAGTCATAGTTTTTAAGCCTTGGTGCCAAGTCTGGAGCAAGTTGTGTCAGATGTTGCATTCATTTCCTAGCATGCACATGAGTCTTGCATGCCTAGGGCATCAAATATCTGATGGTTCCTTGTAGATAAAAAAATAAAAAAAATTGCATCTTATAATACATGTTAAAAACTAGGATTTCACCAAAGGTCATTAGATTCCCATGGTGAAATCCCTAATTATACCTAAAAATACTTGTAACCCTTAGCAACTTTTCCAAACCAACTAATATGAATATCTTGAGTTAGGAGATAGATGGAGACTTCACACCAGATGTATTGTAAAGATAATTCATCCACCTATCTATAAATGTGGGTATCTACCCTAGATGTGCTTGCATAGATCTATACAACATGTGACAATAGGCAAATTGCAAGAAAGATAGGGCATTTTATTGATTTGAAGAGTGTAAGTACATCATTCTAAGTATCACCTACCTAAAATGGATTATTATAGGCCTTCCAATGCTCATAAAAACATTTCAAACTTTTATGAGCCATTGGGGAATTTCTTTCAATTTTTAACAAAATGTTGCTAAAGTTGTGTGACAACTTTTTAAGCATTTTTTGCATTTTTAGCAATTTTTGCAAACTATAAGAAAAAAGTAATGAAACTTAATATAAATGACCCAAATAGGTCCTAAAAATGATAAAACATGAAATAAAGAAAATCCGAAGATTCTAGGCCTTTTGACCATCTTTTACAATAGTTGACTAACAACTTATAATTATCTCAATCTTGGAACTAGGTCTTACAATTTGGTCTAGATGCCTAATTGATAGATTTATCTTATTCTAGGTGTTCTTAGGAATTTGATAAGTCACCATTTATTTTGGTTTCTCCTACACCATACTCTCCTTTACTTTTTAAGCTCAAGTTCCTACTTGAGGGCATTTGCTCCACAAAAGTGCTATGTTGTTTGATTTGGTCCTTTGTCATCCAATTTACATCAATATTGGGGAGCTCTTTCCACTTGACTAAGTACTACATGTACTTCTTGGTTCTTGTCTACTTCAGTGAATTGGTGTCCAAATTTCTTCTAACTCTACTAGTTTTCTTTGAGGGATATTAGTTACACAGTCTTGATCATTGATGTCTACTTGCTCACCTTGTTTACTTGCTGAATCTACTATACCTTTGTAGGGGGTGAGGTCTACAATATTGAAGATTAGATAAATCCACAAGGTTGGGGCAAGAGAGATCTCATATGCATGTTCACCCATCTTGTTGAGTAAATTTCATGGTTCAACTTTTGTCATCAAAAGTTTGTAATATCTACCCTTAGGTAGTCTCTCTTTCCTCAAGAATGCCCAAACCTTGTCTTCAACTTTGAGGTAGATTTCCCTTCTTTTCTTGTTGACATGTTCCTTGTATTTCAATGTTTATTTTTTTAATGCTTCCTTGACCTCATGCTACACCTTTGAAATAAGTTCTACCAATTTTTTGCCCTAAGCATTGATTTTGAAATCAAAATTTAGCTCTACTAGGTCCAATGGTCCTTTGGGATGAAGTCCATATACTATTTGGAAGGGTGTCTTTCCTGTCAACCTATTCATGGAGTCATTAAATGAAAAATTTTCTTAAAGAAAGAGTAGATCCCAACCTAATGATATTGTTTGGTTAGGCATCTTAGGAGATTTCCTAAGGATCTATTTATGACATCAGTCTACCCATTAGTTTATGGATGGTATACAGAGATGTCGGTTAGGTTAGTACCAAGTTTCTTGAATAGTGTTCTCCAAAAGTGGCCCTAAAACTTCACATCCCTATTAGATAGAATAGTTTGTGGTAAACCATGGATCCCAATTACATCTTTAAAGAAAATATGTGTGATATGAGAAGCATTATTTTTTCTTTTATATGGTATAAAATGAACAATCTTGCTATATCTATCCACTACCATAAAAAAACCATCAAAACCTCATTTGTCCTAGGCAACGCCATGAATAAATCTATTCAAATTGATTCCCAAGGTCTTGTGGGGATTGGGAAGGGTTGATATAACACCTGATTTGTTGATACACCTTTAGCTTCTTGATAGATGATGCAAGTCTCTATGAACTTCTTTACCTCATTGTTCATTCTTGGCCAAAAATAACTTCTTTTCACCATGTCTACTATATTATATATGCCAAAGTCTCCTCATAGGCCACCATAATGTTTCTCCCTTATTATATTTGTCCTCATTAAAAAATTGGGAATGCATAGTTGAACTCCTTTGAATAGGAGTCCATTTTGAATTAGGTATTTAGAAAAATCAATATGGTATCTTCCAACCATCTCTGTGCAAACTTGAAAGATCTCTATAAAATCAAGATCATCAACATATAAATGCTTGAGGTAATTAATTCCCACACTTTAAAGTTTTACCTCTTCAACTAGAACAACAATCCTACTAAGGGCATCAACAACCTTGTTTGCCACACCTTTCTTGTGTTTGATGTTGAAAGAGTAGGCCTGCAACTTCTCCATCCATTTAAGATGTCTAATAAATAGCTTTTCCTAGAATTGAAGAAACTCAATGCATTGTTGTCAGTATATACTAAAAATTATTTGGGGATTAGATAGTGCCTCCATTTATTGAGGGCTTGAACCATGGCATAAATTTCCAAGTCATAAGTTGAGAATTTTTTTTTAGCATCAATTAATTTCTTAGAGAAGAAAGAAATTGCCTTACCTTCTTGACTTAGGATTGCACCTATGGAAAAATTACTTGCATCTTTCTTCATAGTAAATTTTTTTTTGAAATTAGGTGGAACCAAGATAGTGTATTGAGAAGATCTATTTTTCAAGTACTAAAATGCATCATTGGCTTCCTTTGTCCAAGAAAATTTAGTCTTCCTAACTCCTTTAATGGTGTCAAGTTTTGGTGCACACACATGACTGAAGCTTTTGGTAAAATTTCTATAGAAGGTGTTAAGTACATGGAAGCTTCTTACATCACTTTGGTTCCTTGGTGGAGGCCAATTGATGATTGCTTCAAGCTTCTTAGGGTCCATCTTAATAGTACCTTGTGAGATCACAAAACCTAGGAACACAACTTCCTTCTTCATGAACATGCACTTTTCCAAGTTGATCACCAACTTGTGCTGATGAATCCTTCTTAATACCTATTTCACATGATCAAGATGACCCTCCTTGATATGACTAAATATTATTATGTCATCAAGGAATATAAAAACTAAATTTCCAATGAAATCAATGAATAAGTCATTCATAAGCCTCATAAAAGTACTAGGGGAATGGATACCCAAAACAGAATCACTAACCATTCAAAAAAACCTTAAGTAGTTCTTCCATTCATCACCTAGTTTGATTCTGATTTGATGGTATCTAGACTTCAAGTCTATCTAGGTATGTGGAAACTATGCCTTATAGTAATCTTATTGATAACCCTGCAATCAATACACAACCTCCATCTTCAATCCATTTTGGGGGAAAGTATAGATGGAACAACACAAGGACTTAGGATTCTTTCTATTAGGCCTTTTTCCAATGAATCATTCATTATTTGGTAATTTTTTCATGTTGGGTTGGGATCATCTTATAAGGTTCTTTGTTAGGTAGAGAAGAGCCAAATATCAATCAATTTGATGATTGATATCTCTAATGGGAGGGAGGCTTGTGGGTAGATTAGTAGTAGTGACATGACTATACTTTTTGTAGTAGGTCTTGTATCTCTTGTGGAATAGGATCTTTATCCATTGAAGTTATGTTTTCCCTTGGCTTAAAGACCAATATAAAACCTTGGACATTAGGTTCTTTCAAGGCTTTGATCAGTTCTTTCTTGCCTATGGTTACAACAATAGACTCTACTTTAGGGTCAGACATGGGTTTCATGGTGAAGGTTGCACCATTCCTAGTTATAGAGTAGGTATTCATTTTGCAATGATGGATGGCATAAACATCATACTTCTAGGGATTTCCTAGGAGTGTACAAGATATATCCATTTCTACATCATCACAAAGTACTTTATCTTTGAAATATTTGAAGGAAGACTCTGCCCATGCTTTCTCAATTACTATGGTTTGCTGACCCTTTGTTAATCAAGAAACATGATATGGAAAGGGGTGGGGTTTCTTAGGTAGTTTATGTTTTTCTACCATTTCAAAAGAGACAAGATTTTTAGTTGAGTCTAAATCAATAAAAAAATTAGATACCTTTCCTTGGGATTTGATCTTTTCCTTGAAGAGATTCTTTCTTTGGGGAGGCTCTTGGGTGTGAGGGATTTACAAAAATGGCTGCCTCATCATCAAACATGCTGCTTCCTTAGGTTCATGGTCTTTGCAGTCAAGTTTCTCTTCCTCCACAAGTTGTGCTCTTCTCTCCCCTTGATTGTTATTCATCATATCAGGGCACTTTGTTGCATGGTGTCCTACTTGATTGTATGTGAGAGGCCCATTGCCTCTTCCTCTACACCTAAAAGATCTTCCTCCTCTATAGTTTCCTTTAGAAAATTTTCCTTCCTGATCATTTTTTTGATCACTAGTTTTTTTCCATTATTTCATCCCTTGTTCTAAGAATTGTTCTTGGGATTGAAAATATTATTGTTATCTTTTCCTTTTTTTTGATCTTGCCTCCTCTTCCATTTCTCTCACTTTGATGGCTAGTTGATAACACTCATTCATTGAAGTGGGAGTGTGAAGGCTGAGTTCTTCTTGGATGGGTAACTTAAGCCCATTCATATATCCTGCTAGTTTTTCTTCCTCATCCTCTACTACATTGGTCTTTATACACAACTTCAAGAAACCTTCTATATAGGAACTAACATCTAGATCCTTTTGTTTCAAACTTTTTTTTCTCCTATGGAGTTATACTCCATAGTCTTCTATCACATATGTTTCTCTGACTAGTGCCACTAGTCTATCCCAAGAAGAAATTATGCTTCTTCCTTTCTTCACCCTCTCGATCTAGATGAAGTTCCACCAAGTTAGGGCTACTCCCTTGAACTTGGACTTTTCCATGTTTAATATTTTCTTCTCTAGTATGTCATCACACTCAAATAAATTAGTCAAGGCCTCTATCCAATCTAAGGCCATATCAAAATTCATTTTTCCATTGAATGTTGGAAGTTCCAACATCCCCTCCATGGTTCTCTTCTCCATGAATTTGAGAGCATTCAAAAAAGGTCTTTGTTCTAAAGAAACTTCTTCCTCCTCCTTAAGGTCTTCAACCTTAGGATTTTGATCTTCTTTAGATTGTGCCCCTTTTTGTTTGTCCAACTTTCCTTCAAGTTCCTTCAACTTGTTTGCTAGAGAAACATTAGTTTCTCTTTGTTCTCTCATTATCTTCTCTAATTCAGCATTAGTTACTTTTTAGGTATTTCTTTATCTTCTTTAGTAAGAGCCATGGCTCCAATACCACTTGATGCAATGGAGCCTAGTGGGATTGATCAAATGATGACCAAATGGTCCTAAGACCCTCTTCACTGAAGTACTTTCAACCAAATGCCTTGGTATGATGATCAAAAGTGCATGTACCAAGAACAAGTTCTTCAAGGATAATATTAGGTTGTCATAACCACTTGTGCAAACAAGGAAAACCCTAATCACAAGGGAACCCTACAAACAAGAAAAATTATTACAAGTTGCTTTCAAATGAAAATTTGACCAAATTTAGTAAAAAAACCCTAAACTTCATGAGATGACCAGCAAAGACTCATACTCAAGGAAATGGTCCATTTAGGTCATAAATAGAAAGATCCAATGTTCAAAATCTAACTATGCAACTTCTAGCATATAGTTGGTTTATTAAGTGACTCAAAAAGGCTAGTAGGCCTTTTTGATGAAAACATGACCTAAATGAAAATATATCTACATAACATAGGGAATAAGTCATAGTTTTGAATACCCTTTTGGGACTTACAAAATATCTTGAAGCATGAAGATATGATGATGCAAAAAATAGGACTTTGCTCAAATTCTTGCCTAGGTAATTTGGCCTATTAGGTGTCCATTAAAAAAGGAAGTACATGTTATAATACTCTATCTTTCAAAAAAATGATGGGAACATGTGAGGGAAACCATAGACAAGTTGCAAACCTAATTTCAAGCCTTGGTGCCAAGTTTGGAAGTAGTTGTGGGAGATGTTGCATTCATTTCTTCGCATGCACATGGGTCTTGCATGCCTAGGGCAAAAAATATTTGATGGTTCCCTATAGATATAAACCTAAAAGAAAATTCATCTAATCACACATAATAAACACTAGGATTTCACCAAAGGCCATTTGATTCGCATTGTGAAATCCTTTGTTATACCTAAAAATGCTTGAAACCTTAGGTTAGCAACTTTTTCAAACCAACTTGTTCAAAAATATGAATATCTTGAGTTAGGAGGTACATGGAGACTTAAAACTAGATGAATTGTAAGGAGATTTCATCCAGCTATCCAAGAATGTGGGTCTCAACCCCATATGTGTTTGTACAAATCCATAGAACATGTGACAGTAGGTAGATTGCATGGAAGACATGGTATTTTATTGATTTGAAAAGTGTAAGTACATAATTTTTACTATCACCCACCTTAAAGGGATTATTATAGGCCTTCCAATGGTCATACTAAAATTTCTAAATCATTTGAGCCATTGGGGAAGTTTTTGCATTATTTTGCAAAAAGTTGCTAAAGTTGCTTAACAACTTTTAAAGCATTTTTTGCAAACTACAAGAAAAAAGTAATGAATATTAATCTAAATAACCTAAATAGGCCCTAAACATGAAAACCATGAAATAAAGAAAAAATCCTAAGATTCTAGGCCTTTTGACCATATTTGACCATAGTTGACCAAGGGCTTATAATTGTGCCAATCTCAGAACTAGGTCTTACAATTTGGTCTAGATGCCTAATTGATAAATTTAACCCATTATAGGTGTTCTTTGGACTTTGATAAGTCACCATTTATTATGGGTGCTCCTACACCAAATCATCAAACTTGAGTGTCCATACAGGTTGTTCTTTTGGTTTTCTTCACTTTTCTTTATTTATCTAAACCTTTTCTTTGATTTGGTCTTTGAAAGATTTTTCTTGGGGATCCATTGTAACCTTCCCTATGTAGGGCTTGATGGATCAATAGTGGTTACACTTGATAGGGGGATTGTTTGTTCATTTTGTTTACCCTCAATTTTTTCAATTAGCTCCATGATTTTAGTAATTTTAGGTTTAGTTTGAATGATAGTCAAGGTCAAACCTTTTCCTTTCACAAAATATCTTATTCTAAGAACTTTAAGCATCCTTGCAAGAGAAGAGGATAAATCTCTCTCATCTGAGGAGGTGTCACTATATGAAGCACTTATATCTCCTTCAATTTTATTTTGAAGAATGTTGTTCATGATTTTGGGTGTACGCAAGTGACTCAAATTATATTTGGATATCTCACTTTTGGTTTGATTGGTGTAGAGTGTGTTACTTGAGTTAAAACTTGGGAAATCACTTCTTCATAGTCTAAGCATTCAAATTCTGAGTGGATTGTATGGTTCAACTTGCATAATCCTAGAAGGAGTAAGATATTTGGATATGCATCTCCTCCAAAACACTATAAATTTGCATCCATGCTATCTATGGATTAAGTTAAGATTTATTTCTGTACGGTGTGATCTTGTGATCCTGTAGTAATACTATATGAAACACCATTACTTAATAGGATCCTAAATTTGATTAAAGAAATGCCACTTCATTTGAGGCAATATACTCTGTGATCATTTTCTTTAATTTTGGCTCAACATCTGGTTGTTCAATCCCTTGCAAGGCAGCCATAATTGAGTAAATCTATTGAGGACCATCCTCTTTTTTTTTCTGGTCCATTTTCTACTTAGTAGTAGACCATATGTTTTCAAGAATTTCACTACATGTCTATCATTGATATCCTACATCCAGGGATATGTATTCAATTGTATGTATATGCTTGGAGGGTGAGCATATGCACATGTGCACACATCCCTTTTACCTTTTAAAAAGGTTGGATGCTAGGGAAGATGTACAATGCTATGAATATGTGGAGCCTAGATGTGTGTGAAGGTGTGGTCTCAAGGTCTCAATGACAATAAGTGATTACAAAGAAGCGGGGGTTGAGGGTGGGGGGGAGGCAATGCAAGGGGTAGGGGAGATCCAATGTGTGTACCTCTAAAGGTGCACACTTGTACATGCACACATGTGCACCTTTAGGGTTTGAGCTAAGTGCACATGTGTGCTCCTTAGGAGGTGAAAACATGTGAATGGTGTGGATGGTATGCACTTGCACTTTTTTTGACTTTTAAAGAAAGATTTTTCTTTTCTAACCCTCTAGCACTGCTTAGACTCAATTGATTGGAAACCCTAAAATTATTTGACTCAAAGAGAGATCTTGATCCATTAAGACATCTGATTAGGTGCTTTGAAAAGGATCTCATGCTTGACAAAAAGGAGGTGCCCATTTTGAGTCCAAATGGGCATGCATTGTAAAACCACAATAGTTCTCTAAGCATGTTTGGGCATAGATATTTTGAGGGTTATCTCTAAGAGCTTGTGAGGCCTATCAGTGAATTATGAGATTCCATAAGACCATGATATTAATGTCTACAATAAACTCTCTCAGTTCTAGGAGATTCATTTTTTTTGAAATTGGCCCAACAATCTCAGTCAATACTAAATCTCGTAGTGTTCTTGACTGAATTGGTGCACCACTATGCAAATTTCAAACCATTCATCATGCCATTATTTTATCAATGTCCCTAGGTACAGATGGGTGGGTGAACCCTAGTAATACTAGTTTTTTTTATCTATGAAGAGCCTAAAACATTTGTGATCACCCTAAACCTAAGCATCTGTAAGGTGTGCTAAGTATGTTTGAGTGATGATCTTCCAAGGATCGTAACATGGAGCTCATGAGGCATATGTAAAAAATATCAGATGACACATGACCATGATATAAATTTCTATAATAACCTCCCTTTTTATCTAAAATTGGCTTAATGACCTCGGTGGATGCCAAATCTCATAGTGTTCCTTAGCGAATTGGTGCACCACTGTGAAACTTTTGAACCATTCATTATAGAATCATTTTTTCAATGCTATTAGTTCCACATAAATGAGTGAACCCTAGTTACATGACTTTTTTGTCTATGAAGAGCCTAGAAAGTTTGCAACTACCCAAAAATGAAGTGTCTTTAAGATACCCTAAGTGTGTTTGGGAAGTGATCTTCTAAGGGTTGTAACTCAAAGCTCATCAGGCCTATGAAAAACTATCAGATACCATAGGACTATGATATTGATGTCTACAATAACCTCTCTCATTTTAGGGAGATTCATTTAAAAAAAAAAATTGGCATAGCAACCTCGGTCAATGCCAAATCTCATAGTATTTCTTAGTCTATTGGTGCACCATTGTGGAAATTTTGAACCATTCATACTGACATTGTTTCATCAATGGTGTTAACTCTAGATATGTGGGTGAAACCTAGTGACATCACAATTTCATTCTTAAAGAGCCTAGAATTCTCATTTCCACCTCAAATGAGAGCATCTCCAAGATTCCCTAAGCATGTTTGGAGAGAAATCTTATAAGGGGTACAATTTGGATCTTGTGAGACCTATAAGAAATCTATGAGATGCTATAGGACCACGATATTGTTGGAGGAAACATGAATTCTTACGATATTCCTATGGGGGAGTATTGTAGAAACATGATTAGATCATTATCGCGATGATATATAATATTCATAACTCTATTTATCATTGATGTCAACATAATAGTTTCTGTGGTATCTGATAGAAGAACAATGGAAAGATCAAGTTGGTATGGACAAATTGTTGAGTGTTTTTAGTATCATGGTTAAAGAGAGATTTTACTACATGTCAAATATATCTAGCTAACATTAGAAGCATAAGATATTAAGTCTAGAAGAAGTTATGAAATTTTTTATGAAGACTATTCTGAGATAGAGTTTATAGAGGCATGTTCTTGTAAAATTGTTATATCTCTTAGCAGATTTATAATTATAAGAAGAAAATTTTATAGTTGTAAAGAAGACATGTTGGTGATGACATGGCTAAGCTTTCTTGTCATAATGTTATGTATATAGAAAGTTATTCAAGTTGTAAGGTGAAAGATTAATGTTATCACTAAGTGTAACATGTTCATATGTGGTCCTATAATAATTAATTGAGAAGGTGTAATAGCCAAATCAAGGAATTTTTTTATGGATTTAGTATAAAGGAAGGACATTTTCCTTTATCATGAAAAAAGGATGAATGAAGTATGTTTGGAGGAATGGAAATGATTGAAGAGTAGAATGCAAAGTTAAAAAGAGCAGAGTAGAAGGAAAATTCATTGTTGAGGTTTTATTGACTGATTTGAAGTTAGATACTTGGATCTGAGGTTCATGAATTTGTCTACAAGGTCTAAAAATGATTGGTCTGGTTGACAGGACTGAGGAAAGAAGTTGAAATACAATACACACAATTATTCTACAAGGAGTAGTTGAGAGATTAGTTGGACAATGAGTTCAGTGGTCTTGCCCTAGAAGCTATTTGGATAGTGGGTGCTTCTGTCTTCTACAACTCATAACAGGGTTGACACAACTCTTAATAGGGTTGGAATCTCCTAAAAGAGACTCTTACGTACTAAATTTTGTAATAGACTCCTAAAGGGGTCCATCCTCTAACAAGAAATATTTATATTAGTACATCATCTTGTGGGCATCATTCCCACTAGGGTTTTCCCTCTAATCAAGGGTTTCCCTAGTTAACATATCTAGTATATTTGTCTATATGCATCTTTCTTATGGTTTATGTTTACTTTTTTTGAATGGATAAGATTGTTTAAGGTTGATAAATGTTTTAATTATTAGATAACTAATTCACCCCCTTTCCCTCTCTCAATTATCTTAGTGGAGTACTGTTTCTAATAGATATTGATGTCTACAATAATGTCTCCTAGTTCTAGGAGGATCAATTTTGTTTAAAAAATGGCACAAAGATCTCAATTGATACCAAATCTTGTAGTGTTCCTTAGTGAATTCATCCACTACTATGCAACTTTGAAACTATTTATAATGGTATCAATTTTTTAGTGTTGTTAGCTCTATATGGGTGGGTAAACTATAGCAACCCCCTAGATTGACCACAAAGTGACTAGAACATTCATGAATACCACACACCAAAGTATCCACAAGGTGCACTAAGCATGTTTGAGCATAATATTTTAGGGTCGTAACTCAAAGCTATTGTTGTTTTATTTGTTCATTGTGTTCATGGTTAGTTGGGTGTTGAAAAATTTCAAGGGCTTGTCTTGGATTTTGGCTATTTTTTCTTAAGGATAGATTTTAGTTTTGGGGTTGTTGAAATATTTGGAGGAGTTCAATTGCTTTCTCTTATTGTGGTATCAATTTCATAAACCATGGACAAGATTCTAATGAAAAAGACTAAAATGAATAAGATTTCATAAACCATGTACAATATTCCAACAAGAGAGATTCCAATTAAGAAGATTCTAATAAGCATGATTAAAATAAACAAGATTCCATACATTATACAAATACACGTGCAAAAATTTATAATAATATAATATATAAAAATATATAATCATATACAATTTTGATGCAAATGTAAGTCAAAATGTACATCTGTATGCAAAATATGGTGCATGCCATCAAAATATGTCTATGAAATTAAATTTCATACTTAAAATGTGGCATATGCCATTTGAAAATGTTCCCTAAGGCATCCCTAAAAAACTACTATATCCTAGGCTACTAGAAGTTTTCCAAAATGTAGCCTCTTCATTGCACTCTTTGAACTTACTAGATCCCATATGGACACAAAGACAAATTCAAAGTTAGACTAGTTAATTAAACTATTTACACATATCAAGTATAAATTTATTCAAATTCATATTGATTGATAATAAATACAAACTATTTACCTCTCTCCACACCTTCCTCTACCACCTAGGAGTCCTTGCATATGTCCTTAGCAAAGCAAACACCTCAACACCTCTAACATTAACATATTTGCAAATGGTTGTTAGATTAATGTACTACTTAGCCTATGATGTTATTAATGATAATATCATAAATTAATAACATAATATTGAATTCAAAGTATAATTTACCTTGGGTGATCTCTAATTAGTATAGGTTTCAAAGACTTATCAATCCCCCTCCATGGCATTAGGTGTTTTCTATGACAATTATAAATATAATTGAACTACAATGATGAAAATTATTTCTTTATAATCTAGGAACATTAAGATAAGTAAAAAATAAACAATAAATATACATACTATAGGGCTCTCACTGCAAATAGAAACATGTGAGGGTTTGCAATTACAACTCTGGGTTGGTGGATCATCATAGGCCACCCCCTATAAAATAAAAATGTAATAACATTTAATTAGTAAAAATAAATAACAAGTACATATATATCTACATATGCATTTAATGACTTTAAAATATATAATTACCTTCCCCTTTTTAATGGTCGCTGGCATAATCCCCTCACACTATCTCCCAATGATAGGTGAGACTTACAAAACAATATGAATATGAGAAATCGTGTAAAATAGAATATCAAATAAGAAATTAATGAGTCATCAAATAATACACATCATAGATTTTTCAAGGCCAAATGAAATAGTCAAAAGTGTGACAACATCAAAATTTCTCATCTCCTTCACTATCACCAATTGAACATTAATGAATCACATAATGTACATAAGTATGAAGTTGTCAATTTTATTTGAATATAAATATTTATTTGAAATTAAAAATACTATGATGAATCAAATACATAGAATTACCATAGTAGAAGGAGTCCATGTCTCAGCCTTCCCCTACTCATCTCTCACAAGAGTTGTGTGTGTGTCTCTGCAACCATGTCTATTGTGTCATTGTCCCCAACCTCAAACTAAATTTTAGAACTAATAATGGGACCCATACAAAGACTCTTTCACATACCAAAAGTATGTGATACATATATATGTGAGGAATTTCTAGATGTACTAGTGCCAACATAATTAGTATAGGGAGGCAACAATGACCTATTATGGGTCACTAATAGACTGCTCAATGATGAATGGATCTAATAGATGTGGTAATAGCCTTGGTAATGATATTAAGATGTTGCACTAGAGGAGGGGCAAGGATATCATTGGGGGAGATATAGTATCTTGCATCCACTTTGCCCTGGGTTTATCCTATGGAGCTCTATCTCCTACACCCATGTTGAGTTGCATGCTCCAATAATTAGCTTTATTCCTTTTGATAGAACTCAACATATAGTTTTCTCAGCAAATATATGGGCAACTCCAAATTGTTGTGTGGTAGTTTATAAAAAATCATCCACCAAAAATTCCCAAAATGACTTCTAATAGCCTCATTAGTGTATTATTTGATTGTCAATTTTGGTTTGCTAGGGTCAACTACTTTACCAGTTTTGGGGTATGAAATATGTTAGTTAATTCCTTTTTACTAATATTAAGGGTTGCAACCCCATCATAATCCAACACATCATCAAAATGGTAGTGCATCTCATCACACCAACGAAGAGTTTCATTATGATACTTAGTAAGGGTCTCAATATTAACCCCAATAGTATTGAGGGTGGTTGACATGAGATATAAAGTAGGGATAGTGTTATATGTTTGTTTCACAACCCTCAATTGATTTAGATTTTATTGAGTTAAGTCTTGAACTTGAGGAGGGCTTTGATAAGGTAGTAGTGGTTGTAAATTATTTTGAGGATCATCATTTGATAGGGGATTGTTTGGAGGTTAGTTTTGGTCTTCTATGCCTATTTATAATGTAAATAAATTTACAAAAACCTAAATTTTAAGAAAACTTGAATAAAATCTATTGAAAAACAATAAAATTTGAACCTACTTGTTATTGGATACAAAGTTGCATGGAAAAATGGAAACCTTGTTTTTTATAGCCTATTTTGTCCCCTATACATTCTTTTGGAGGATGTTGACATTGGAAATAAAATAAGAAGAAGTGTTTAGATTTTTTAAACAAATGTACAAGTTTTGGGTATCTGATGTATTAGATACTCGACGTACTTAGGTAGCCTTTTTTGCATTGGTATTAGGATTGGGGGGAAAAAGTTAGAGAAAATTTAAAATTGCTTTTGGATATTTGTAGAATAGTTTTTTTTTCACATCATCAATTTTTGGCTCACCATGATCCTACACACACTCTGGGTAGGAAACGTTGATGATAAAAAAAGTACTAGTGGTGAAGATTTCTTTTTAGAAGAATGATTGATTATATGGTTAAGCATGATTTTTTTTTTTTGGTATATCCCAGTCTATTTCTAAAGTTGATTATGTTACTACTAATATTAATTTTTAAAATAAATAAAAATGGAGAAAGAGGGAAAAAATAATTTAATTCGAGTTTTAGGTATTTAATGAGTGTTGTAGTCGACTTGTGGCTTATGCAAATATTTAATGTAAGGGTTTATTTTAATTTTTAATGGACTAGGCTAACCTGTGGCTTAGTTGGGTATAAGTAGGGGTGTATTGTGGATTCTTTAGACTTTATTTGTGTGGGATCAAACAAGGAGAAGATGGAGTAGCTGAGTGAGTGAAGTTTTCTTAAGTGTGTTGACAAAGCGCCGAATGTGAGGCAGTTTGCACTTGGATCTTGGGTAAATTTTGAGAAGGGCTAGTAGTAGAGGCTTGGGAAATAAGGAGATTGCTTAGTTTTCTTATGAGAACAAGTTTAGATCTTCCTTGGAGGTTTCTACCAGAGTGTGGATCAGGACTAGCTAGAGTTGGGATTGGATCTTGAGGGATCTTGTAGAATTACTATTGTAATTGCTTATGTATTTGACCATAATTTGGAAGGCCTTACAACCAGACATGTTGGATGTAAATATTATGAGATTTGACATTATTTTGGATCTAAATATCTATGTTATTTTTTTATCTCCCATTGTGTGGTTGTTTGCTTAGGGCTAGGACTTCTCCTTTGGGGATTCTCTGACCTTGTACTGTGTTAGGGGAAAATTCAATGTCTATCAACACATTTTTTGCAACTGACACATTAGTCCCCCATAATCTCTCTAAAAATAATCTCAAATAATATCTCAAATATTGCAAACAAAAACTAAAAATTATGAGCCTTGGTATGGGTGAATACACCCTAGAATCTATTACTACTTTACTAATTTCTCCTAGACCTTGTAGGAAACCTTCTGAAAAATTGATGCTCTTCACTTCTGGTATGACCATTTTTAGGACCTTTGTTTGATCCTCTATTCTCTTAGAAGAAGAAAAAGAAGATCAATATATAAGAGATTGGATTTTTAGGGAAGATGAAGACATTTAGGAGGTTATAGTCACTATCCTATTTCTTAGAAGTGTTATGGGAAAGGCTACAAATTCTTGAAAAACATGGGCTATCATGGGCAAGGGTCCTTAGTTGGTGATAAGAAAACTCTTGTAGAACCCTTAAATCATATTGAGGGTCACAAAAATAGAGATAATATTGGCCTAGGCTTTGGGCTAGGGGATGAATTACTAAAGTTTGATAGAAGGGCTCCCATGTTTAGTGAATCAGAAGATGATGATCTACCCTTTGTTGCAACTATTCTACAAGAAGAGCATTTTATGCCTCCTAATTCTCTCCTTTGGGGTGAAGAATCAATGGTTACCCATAATGATGTTGAAGCTTCCACCTCTAGATAAAATGAAGTTGATGAATCTAATCATGAAGATCCTAATAGAGAAAGGATAAGATAAAACATTGCTCACTTGATAGCTTGGAACTAAAGTATTGGTTCTAGTAAATATGAATGGGAATCAATCTCAAATGAATATTATGAGTTAGGAGTGGATTTAATCCATGCTTATGCTACCCAACCAAAAATAAATGATAAGTCTAATATAGGGTTTGATGAGTTTGGCTCACAATCTTCTCTAGTGGATCATGTTGGTCCCTCTAGGTCTATTCTTGATTTGGATTCCTTTGGAACTTTCCCAATGGGCTTAACCTCTTATATCACCAAAGATGTTTCCATCCATATCAAAAACCTTAAAGTCTCCAATTTTCTCTCATTACTCCACCCTGGTCTCATAGACCGGTCTTCTCAACACCACATACTAGAACTACCATCTTTTTAGAATGACTATGAGATTGCTTGCTACCTCAATGTTATTGAAACTGTGATTCCTTCCACTAGTGAACCCATAGCTAACATGATGAACATAGATATCAAGTACCTTAGTCAAAATGTTAAAAGAAAAATAAAAAATAAGCATTCAAATGGAAAAAACAACTTTGTGGCAATGTCTGAACCCCAAAAAAGTAAAACAAAGACATATGTAAGGGTGAAAATATCTTGAAGGCAATTGGGGATGAGGTACTTGGTAGTATTCCAAGATATTTTAAGGAGAGATCTTGAGTTCTTATTGAACCTAGACAACCTATCAGTTTGGGTAAAAGAGTCCCCAAATTTATTCATGTTTCTTAGTCTCTATTAGCCAAGGAAAATGAAAACTTCACTAAGTTCTTTCAAGAAAAGAAAATCAACTTTGCACAAACCTATTTAGACATGCTTAGTCTTTACATAGATCTAATCATGCATCATCTATCTATGTCTCCTGATGTTAAAGCTATCAAGAAGGATTTGAGAAAAATGCATCCAAACATGGTGTTGACCTTATGGTCAAATCATTTTTCTATTAGTGACTCAACACTTAGTGAGTTGGTTACATTGGTACTATACTCTATAGTTTCTATCGAGCTTATCATATTGATAGCAATGTAAGCTAAGTGTTTTAGTGACTACCACTCCAATTAGAGAGATTTTAGTGTTTAGTAAGAATTACAATGTCTACTAAACTATAGTGGCAAAGCACAGTGTTACCCAAGCATTCCAGTGTCAACCGAGTAATTCAATGTCTACTGAGTTCTTCAGTGTTCACTGAGTCATCCAAAGCTAACTAAGTTCTTATTACCCCAAGTGATTAATAAGGATCAAATATCTACGTAAACCAAGTGCCAGAGCTTTTTGAGTGTTGACAAGTGTTTTTGAGTGCCAAAACATCATATAATGGTCTTCAAAACCAAAGTTATAGTAAGTTAGCTAACTTTGTGAAGATTGTTTGAATTTGGCATTGTAGTCAACTCCATAAGGTGATGAATTGGATTGGAATATATGTAATGTATTGTATCATATCCAAACATAAATGTGAACAAGCAAAAGAAGTATATGAGTGTGAATCAAAGAAGGATACAAGTAGTATAAGGAAAATTAGAGACTTATCTGTCATAGCTAGGTGATCATTGTAGGAATGTCATTCAAAAAACCAAGTTACAAAGACCAACCACTGACTCATCATAAGAGGTGTATCAATGGAATCCTTTAAATAGGTGGACTTACTAGTCTCATTAAAAATCTCCTAACAAAGTGCATACTTCATTTTATGTTATAAATCCTTTCACAAGGTGGACCTAATAATCCTTATTGCTCCTGATAGGGTAGATCACTAGAAGTGATAAATAGTAAGCTTTAATAGGCTAACTTTATATTGAAGTAATAAAGCTTATGGGTATCATCCCCACCATAGATTTACTTTCTATTTAGAATATTTCTAGGTTAACAAATATTGTGTCAAGTATTATGAATTTTTTATTGCTTCTAGTCTTTCATGCATGCAATTAGATCAACTTACACAGTGGATGCTTAATTAGTAAAATATAGTATAAGTTTTATTGGTTCCTAATTCACCCCCCATCTCTTAGTCACCTGGTCTATACTACATTTCCAACAATTTGTATTAGAGAATTGGTTCTTGCATCAAAATTCTAAGAAGCTTGAGAAAATATTAGAGGCAATGGAAGTATATAGTTTGGAGAAAGTTATTGAGAATGAAGTTGGATCTATAATTATCCATGAATCAATTCAAGTAAATGAAGGAGAAACTCTCTCAATCTCTGAAAAGAAGAAAAGATATTGTAGAAAAAATGAATGATAATCTTTACATTGAAGAAAGAATTAAAAAAATTTGCCAAGAAAGAAGTTTAGATGAAGCTGATGCAACATTAGAAGATCTACTTGAGAAGAATCTTACTCTTCAAGAAGAAGTTAGAATGTTTAAAAGACAACAAGAAATTCAATCAATCAGAATGTGTGAAGACATAGAATAGAAGGAAAAATCCAAATAAGAGAAAATATTGTGAACTAAAAAGATATAAGAAAAGGAAAATGAAATTCATCAACTATCTCTTCCACAACTAGATATGGTTGATCAACTCAATCATGCAAATCAAAATTTTATCAACTTGAGGACAAAAAATAAAATATCGTAGAATGATCTTAGCATAGAGAAGTAGATTGATGAGAGGATAATGAAATCTCAAGAATGCATGAATCATTTGGATAAGAAAACTCAGTTTAGACACAAAGGTAAAGTTGTATTAGAATACATAGAAGAAGGTGAATAATCTCAGCAAGGAGCTCAAAAGAACAAAAGGCCTATATATAGTCATTATATCAAACAAGTGTTGGAGCAATGGTAAAGTAAAATTAAATGAAAATCGCTACAAATACAATAAGCATGGAAAATGAGAAAGTGAATGCATAGAGAAACCTAAGTTTGAAGGAAAGTGTCACAATTGCAACAAACAAGGACTTGCAAGACTAAGAAATGGAATCCACCAGAATAAATTGTCAAAGATATATTTGGTTGGGATTACAATACATGGTGTAGATATCACTACTATGGTGAGTTTGGGAACATTAGAAAAAAATACATAAAAAATCACACAAGGAAGAGAGACACTACAGAGAGATTTTTTGTATGTATACAACTCAGACACTTAGCTAGGAACTACATGAATTGAGGTAGAATTGAAGATGAAAAGAAAGAGAAGGCTAACAATTTCATAAGTCAGATGAGGTTGAAATGGATGAGGAAATTTCCTAAGGATGAAAATCAAAGAAATGAAGGTGTTGACACCCAAGCCAATGAGTTGGGTGACTCAACCATCTCAAACTAGTTACCTATGAAGATTACTGGAATTATGATTCAAAAGGAGACATTTCACATTAGTTCTAGTCAACAAGTAGAAGATCCATATCATCATTGTAGATGCACAAGGATCACTGAGTTGATATGACAATTGAAGACCTTATTGGACAAGGATAGGTTGAAAGACCTTACCAAGAAAGGTTAGATTGAAATACCTTACCAAGCAATGTCACTTTATACTTAGTACATTTACAATAGCCACTTGCCAATTTAGGCCTAAGTAGACTTTTGATTTTGTTGCTTATGACCTCCTCTTAGAGTTCAAATCTAGTACTTAGCAATGTAGTTCAGATATACAAAAATTTTGAAGTTTCATCAAAGTATTATAATGCAAAAAAGGACCTATTTATGAAAGTGGTATATCTATCCACACAAGCCTATAATCTAATTGTAGATCTAGAAAGTAGACAAAAAATTATGCACTTTTAAAAAAAGAAACCTAAAAATGTGTCTAGATGAGCCTATATGGAGCATTTGAAGTTGTAAAATGTAGGATTGGATAGGGATAGTCACCAAAAATGTTTTTTTTTGACAAATTTGTGCACCAAAACTATAAAATAATAGCACCACTAAAAGAATTAGGAAATTCTAGCCAAAATAAAAAGAATTTTCACTTGATTTGGACTCTAGATGACTGAGGTATGGCCTCCCAAATTTGGACTGTCAAATCAAAATTGCATATGGTGAGGGGTTTGCAAAGGAAAACACTATGTTAAATTGATGTCCAAATGCCCATCATGGCAGTACAATTTAGCCTGCTAGTGATGGTCAAACAATTATCAAATTTAGGCTCATGAAATGTTGACATCAGTAAAAAAGCCTTCTTGGCTTACATAGCAATATGGACTATACAAATAAATGACATCAACATGTTCGTACTGATGATGTGGTAGGTACAAATGCTTGAGGTGGTAGATTATGTGATAGACATGTGTTGCTAACTTGGATTTGCGTGGAACTTAGTATAAGTGCTAATATGGCTACTTACATGTCTAAATGACAATGTGGCTACCAACTGGTGGGTTGTGTTGGTAGCTAAGGTGGCAGGAAAACTGTGTCTACATGGCATCACTGATGTGTTAGGTGATTTGATAGAGGAGTGATAGAAGTGCCAAAAAGTGGAGGAAGGCTAGCATTCATTCAATGGATGATGATTACTATTGAAGCCAATGGTGATAGGTGGTTGTCGATAGTAGTATTAGCAATAGCAAGGGTGAAAAATGCCAACAAGTGGTGTAAGATTAATCCCACATGCACCCAATGTCGGTGCTTTTGGTTGTTTAAAACAAAAGGGCCTCAAAGTTGTAAATAAATGCAAAGACCACTAGTAGTTGGGAAGTCTACCTATTTATGTGTGATTTGGTGAATATGTTGTTGCCAATTTGTGTGTGGTTCCCATCAGTAATGATGTGTGTGCTTGATTATAAGGAAATTTTGACCATGGGTACTAGGAATTGATTGCTTGGTTGCCTACAACAAAAATATTTTCTATAGACCTAATAGGCCAAAAAAATTCTGCAAAATTTTGGAAAAATAATACAAATACAAAAAATAATTACAGAGAAATTGTAGAGATAGAAATTAAAATATGAAAATCTAAAAATTAAATTCATAGATCTAAAAGATCATACCAAATTCCATGAATCGAGCCTTCAGGTTCTAATTTGCAAAAAAAAATTGCCCTAATTTTGACTATGGCCTAGGGTATGCAAATTTATACCCAATAATTGCAGATTTGCCAAATCTAAATAAGTGGTCTTCTGAGAGGTGAAGTAAAAATGGTCTCCAATGGATATGAAATGATGCTTCTATGGCTCTGATAGCATGTAAGAATTTTCCTTAGGGAAAAATGACACCAAGATCAAGAAGCTCAAGAATAAAGCACAATATGGAGCAAATGATGTATGATCATAATAACAATATGGAAATGAAATTAATGTACATGTACACTAGAAGTACCTATATATAAAGGCCTCTAGAACTACTAGGAGTTAGCAATATGATAAGCCTCACAACTAAGTACATGTCCATCAAGAGTGGATTATCCTCCATTGAGCACAAGTGTTTGTGCGATGATGAGAGGATAAGATTATATAGGTGTATCACATAGAAATATGTTGTAGACACCATGTGCTTAATTAGAGTGTAAAAAACTATGTTGTCTACATAAAAACTCAGTTGATTATGCAAAATCCTATGTTGTAGAAACCATGTGCTAAAATGAGTTTCTCACTCCTTTGTTGTCAACAAGACAACTCATATGAGTATGCATACTCTGAGGTGTCTACATGATAACTAATATAATAATGCATTTAACCTAAGTAAACTTAAGTAAAGTGTAAATAATAATTAATTATTTACCCTAGAACAACAAGCTCAAATCTCTCCAGCATCAAACCTAACTGTGTCACAACAAGGTATTATAGACATTCCTATTATTAGTACTATTTCTTCTGCATTTCATACTATTCCTACCATTTCTACTATTTTTATTAGCATGGAAAGTGCAATGATAGTTGAGGTTAAGCCTCATCTAAGCACTGATGTATTGAGTAAAGGAAAGGAATTTTTTCCTTCCATTTAGAAAGAAAAAGGTAAATAGGTAGAAGCCTCAAAGGAAGAGATTGATCTAGAGGAGGACTTTATGATACTAGATTGGGATCTTTCCAATCTAACTCCTAATTAGATGGATACCTTTGGTGAGCTTTGGAAAAAGGGGGCTAAATAGCATAAGAGAAGAAGAAGAGAAGAAGAAGAAAATCTAGGTACTTGAAGACATCAAGAGCATATTTGTGGATGCTCTAAATATTGAGGTTGATGAGAAAAAACCTATTTTGGATTAATTGGTTGAATTTTTTCACAAGTACAATGAGGACATTAGTGGTAAAGATAAAATTTTGTAGAGAGCAAAAAGAAAATTTGAGAATAAAGTTTTAGAGAAGGTAGCACAGAGGTTGTTTTAAAATTTAAGTGCTATATCTAACTTTACAAAGGAAATAAAGGATAAGCTAGCCAAGATAGATGCTGATTTAAAGGAGAGTGCACATCAATTATCACTTGACCCTAGCTACAATTTTTCCCATTTCATAAAGAATGGATATCTAACAAACCTTCAAGCTAAATTCTTAAGGAAAGAAGCCATGATAAGGGCTACACTAGAGGAGATACATAACATGATTCTTCCCAACATGGAGGCAATGTAGAAAGACATAGTACATGAAAAAAATTAATCCATGACAACAACTTTTCTATAATAGATCATATGGTGGAGCTATCAATTGAGGTACAAATTGCATTGCATAGTTCAAAGGAACTTCAAAAAAATTGGGACAAGACAATGAACATCATTTGGAGGGTACATAGTGATTTTCTTTCACATTTTGGTGTAACCTTGTAAATATTTTTTCATTTTTGGTATTGTGTCAAAAAGGAGTTGTATTATCACACTCCAGATATATGTATATATACAAGAGAAATATGAAAAGACGTGATGTAGATATGAAGTAAAAAATATGTTTACAAAAGAAATTTTGAAAAAATAAAAATAAAGCAGAGTAAGAGGTTACGGAGCTACAACAATAGACACCAGTCAAAACCAAGTTGAAGTCACATATTATTGATAGGGGGATTTTTTACTTGTATTCTCAGTATTTAGATTTTTGGTATGATAAATTTTTTTGTCACTAATGTCAAAAGGGGAGATTGTTTACCTTATGGTCAAATCATTTGTCTATTAGTGACTCAACACTTAGTTAGTTGGTTACATTGCTACCATGCTCTATAGTTGCTACTGAGCTTATCATGCTACTAGCAGTGTAAGCTAAGTGTTTTAGTTTCTACCAAGCCAATTAAATAGATTTTAGTGTTTGCCGAGAATTACAATGTCTACCGAACTACAATGGTAAAGTGTATTGTTACCCAAGCATTGTAGTGTCAACTGAGTAATTCAGTGTCTATCGAGTTCTTCACTATTCACTGATTCATCCAGTGTTGACCAAGTTCATGTGACCCCAACAGATTAGTATGGACCAAACATCTATATCAACTGAGTGCCAAAGCTTGTTCAGTGTTGACAAGTGCTGCCAAGTGTTAGAACATCATAGAGTGGTCTTCAAAACCCAAGTTACAGAAAGTCATCAAACTCTATGAAGATTGTTTGAATTTGGCATTGTAGCTAACTCTAGAAGGTATTGAAGTGGATTGGTATAAATGCAATGCATTTTATCATATCCAAACATGAATGTGAAAAAGTAGAAAAAAAGATGAGTGTAAATTAAAGAAGGATACAAGTAGTATAAGAAAAAGAAGAGACTTATCTATCACAAAGAGGTGATCATTATTATTCAAAGGAATCTCATTCAAAAAACCAAGTTGTAGATCATAGATCAGCCATTGATTCATCCTAATAGGTGTATCAATCAAATCCTTTAACAAGGCAGACTTAATAGTCTCATTCCAAATCTCCTAATAGAGTGCATACTTCATCGTATATTATAAATCCTTTCATATGGTGGACCTAATAGTCCTTATTGCTCCTAATAAGGAAGATCACTATAAGTAATGAATTGTAAGCTTTAACAAAATAAATTTATACTACAAAAATAAAGATTTTGGGTATCATCTGCACCCCAATTTTACTTTATGTTTGGAATGTTTCTGGGTTACCAAATATTGTGTCAAGTGTTATGAATGTTTTATTGCTTTCAATCTTTCATGCATGCAATTAGATCAGATTACATGGTGAATGTTTAATTGGTAAAATATAGTATAAGTTTTATTTGTTCTTGATTCACCCTTCCTCTTAGTCACCCATTCTATACTACATTTCCAACATGTGGATGTCTTTGTCAAGGAAGAACTAGAAAAAAGTTTAAGTGCAAAATTCATCAGAGATATTCATTATGCAGAGTGGATATCCAACATTGTACCTATATCCAAACATGACAATTCCATTGGAGTGTGCACTAATTTTAGAGACTTAAAAAAAGCATGCCTTAAGGGTGATTTTCCACTGTTAGGATTAAACCATAGATAGAAATAACAATTACATGCAAATATAACCAATATTAAAAAATAATAGATCACACAAAAAATAACACAAGACACCAAGATTTAACGTGGTTCAACTAAACCCTGGGCTTCATCCACCAAATAGCAAGTCCAATATTTTATGATCCAGTGATTATAACCTTATTACAATCCATAATCCCTTATAGCTCAATATCACTGCAAGAACCAATTTTTGCATCACCTTATGAAAAAATCCCTAACCCTAAGCCCTTTTATACAAGTATTTTTACCACTTTAGGCTTATAACTAATAATTAAATGTCAGCCCAAAATCCTGATAAAATAGGGCCCAATTTTTTTTTCGGGGCGATGCCTTGAGCCCCAAAGAATTTATGAAGTATGGAAAGCGTTTCTTGATCAATCACCACAAACTAACAATCTCCCACTTGGGGACTTATCAGGCTCCATACTAAACAACAATCTCCCACTTGGAGATTTATCCTATGGCTATGTCGCTACTCCATGAGGCTCCCACTGGATCAAACCACCCTAGACTTTGTTGTTCTTTTAGTCATGTTTAGTCTAGAAGACCAACTAAAGTTGATGAGGAGTTCAACTTCTCCCTTCTTACTACCTTTATCAACATGTCTATGGGATTTTCATTTGTATGTATCTTATCCAATTTTAACTATCTATCCTCCAAAATTGACTGAATGAAATGGTACCACAACTATATGTGTTTTGTCTGTGAATGCAGAGCTAAATTCTTTGCAAGATGAATGGAACTTTGACTATGTGTAAAAAAATAATTGTCCTTCTATGGATGTCCCAATTCTTCCAAGAAGAACTAAAACCATATCATCTCCTTGGCTACCTCTATAGTAGAAACATACTCTACATTTGTAGTGGATAGATCATTAATCTTTTGTAACCTAGAAACCTAGCTCATGGCTGCCCCACCAACATTAAAGACATAACCTATAGTACTCCGCCTAGTATCAATATCCCTTGCCAAATTTGAGTCAACACAGCCCTGTAAATTAGTACTAGAGCTCCCAAAGTGTAAACACTTATTGGATGTTCCTCTCAAATATCTAAGAATCCATTTGACTACATTCCAATGCTCAATTCCTAGATGACTCATATGCCTGCTAACAACTCCCACTGCATGTGCAATATCTAGCTTGGTACATACCATGTCACACATCAAGCTTCCTACAATTAAAGAATATGGTATCTTGGTAATTGTGTTCTCCTCTTCTTGTGTCTTGGGATACATCTCCTTAGTCAACTTCAAATAACTAGGTAAAGGTGTGTTGATAGATTTAGCATTCTGCATAGAGAAATGTTGCAACACCTTCTCCACATAATCAGCCTAAGATAGCATCAATGTTCTGTGCTTCCTATCTTTGCAAATCTTCAGTAGCCACAATACTTAAAATAGTATGGATAGAAGTCATCTTAACAATAGAAGAAAATATCTCATCAAAATCAATGCCCTTTTTTTGTGCAAATCCTTTCACAATTAACCTGGCTTTAAATATTTTGGTACCTCCATCCTCTTCTTTTAACCTATAAACCCACTTATTCTATAAAGATCTTTTACCTATAAGAAACTTGCACAAATCCCATGTCTCATTCTTTAGCAAAGATTCCATTTCGTCTTTCATTGTAGACTCCCACTAAATCTTAGACTTGCACAACTTCATCATAACATTTAGGTTCACTAGAATCTATTAATAAAATAGAATACAAAGAGGGATAAAATCTTTCTAGAGGTCTAATTTTCCTTGTTGACCATCTAACATTCACTAGTGTGTGTGGTATTTGTTGTTGCATTTGGTACACATCATGAAGAATGGCTGGAACATCATCTTTTGGAGTATCATTGAACACTACATAATCATCTTCTTTCTTCTCATGTTGCTACAACATATCTTTGTACAACACTTTCACATTAAATATGATATCCCTGCTTCTTACAATTTTATGATTTTCAAAATCCAAAAGCCTATAACCAAATTCATTAATGCCATATCCAACAAATACACATTTATTTTACCTAGTTTCTAGCTTGGTTCTGCTTTCAGAATCTATGTGAGCAAATGCTTCACAATTGAAGGTTTTGAGAAAAGAATAGCTCACCTTCGTCCATGCTTCTACTAGAATACCACAACCCAAAAGGAGTAGAGGGACCTTTATTAATCAAATATATAGTAGTATTGATAGCCTCCACCCACATGTATAAGAGTAAACAAGCATGCAACCTCATGCTCCTTGCACGCTCCATTATAGTTCTACTTATGCGTTCATCGACTCCATTTGCCTATGGAGTCCTTGAAAAAAATTTCTATCTACAAATACCATTAGTAGAGCAATAATCATCAAATTCATGACTGTAATACTCACCACCATTATTAGATTTGAGATATTTTAATTTCTTACCAATCTCATTTTCAACCAAGGATTTCCATTTCTTAAAAGTTTGAAATACATCAGATTTCTATCCAAGGAAATAAACCCATACTTTTCTAGTTGCATCATCAATAAATATAACATAACAATGACAGCCACCAAGGGAAGATACCTAAGCTAGTCCCCATACATTGGTATGCACAAGCTCTAATTTCTCTTTTTTGTTTTCCTTTACAGTCTTCACAAAACTCACTTTTTTTTTTCCATACACACATCTTTCACAAAAATCCATATTAACACATTTTAGACCTAGTAAAAATTTCTTTGAATGAAGTACTTTCATACCTTTCTCACTCATGTGCCCAAGTTTGTTGTGCCACAATGTTGTATCAGAATTTATAGTAGCTCTTTGTTCTTCTTGCTCAACTGCAACAACTATTCCTAAACATTCATTTTTCTCTAAAACAATTAAAGTAGAAGGAACAATATAACCTATACAAAGATATAAGGTGTCTACTTACACACTTTTTTCTACTACAAGGTAACCTTTTGATACCTTCCAATTTTTATCATTAAAAGTAACTACACAACCCTCATCACTGAGTTGCATTGCTAAAATTAAATTCCTACTCAGCCTTGGAGCATGTCTTACCTCATGTAGTAGCAAATGATTCCCATTTGTCATTTGACATAGATCCCTGATTCTTGGCTTTGCCTTCCAATGGCTTCCATAAATCCTTTCGATAAAGATAGTCTTCCATTTGCATCTTCCAAAACTAGAAGTTTTGCCCATTAAACCTATCAACCCTCAGCTTACCCGCATCTACCATCACTCCCACTCAATTGTGAAACTTTCCTATAGAGGATAATTGAAGATAAAATAACACTTACATAAAAATATAACCAATATTAGAAAATAATAGATCACATAGAAAAGAACACAAAAAACCAAGATTTAACATGGTTCACCCAAACCCTGGGCTATATCCACCAAATAGCAAGTCCAATATTTTACAATCTAGTGATTACAACCTGATTACAATCCATAATCCCTTACAGCTCAATACCACTGCAAGAACCAATTTTTGCATCACCTTATGAAAGAAACCCTAACCCTAATCCCTTTTATACAAGTATTTTTATCACTTTAGGGTTATAATTAATAATTACATGTTGGCCCATAATCCTAATAAAATAGGGCCCAAAAATTTATAATGTGTGTACAGTACTTTCCTAATCAGTCACCAAAAACTAACATCCATTGCCTAACATAGAAATAATGGTAGACATGACCATGGGTTATGAAATGTACTCTTTAATGGATGACTTCTCTAGATATAATCAATAAAAATTACCCCTAGGGATCAAGAGAAAACCAAATTTACATGTGCATGGGGTACTTTTTGTTAAAACGTCATGCCCTTTGGGCTAAAGAATGCAAGGGCCACCTTCCAAAGAGCCACAATGACCATTATCCATGATATGATGCACAAAAATATTGAAAACTATGTTGATGACATATTGGCCAAATATTAAAAAAGCGATACACATCTTGATGACCTAAGTTTGATATTGGACCACATGGAATAGTTCTAGCTTTGGTTAAATCCTAAAAAGTGTGCCTTTGGTGTCACATCAAAAAATTGCTAGGTTATATCATATCTATAAAAGGAATGAAAGTTGATCCATAAAAGGTGTAAGCCATTATGGAAATGCCTCCTAAATGTATTAGCCAATTAAGAAGTCCTTAAGGACATCTACAATCTATTAGGAGGTTCATATCTCAATTAGCTGATAGAATTCAATCTTTCAATAAGAACTTGCACAAAGGCTCCACATGTATCTAGAATGAGGAAGGTCAACAAAGCCTAGATAAAATCAAAGGATATTTGGCTAAACCTCCAATGTGATGCCACCTATACTAGGAAAACCTTTGATATTATACATCTCAACTACATACTCTTCCCTAAGAGAATTATTAGCACAAAGTGACAAAAATGGAAAGGATCGTGCTATTTATTACATTAGTCATATATTGGTGTCTTATGAAATGAATTATAGCAACATTGAAAATTCTTTCCTTGTAGTGGTATTTGCCTCCTAATAACTTAGGCACTACATGCTGGCTCACATAGTGCATCTCATTAAAAAGATTGATCCCCTCACATGTCTACTAGGTAAAGTTGTGCTTATGGGATAACTAGCCAAATGGATGATAAATCTCTTCAAATTTGACATTTATTACATCAAATGCAAAGCCATTAAGGGACAAGCCATAACTGATTAACTTACTAATTTTCCATTGCAAGATATTATTCCTATGAAAATTGAATTTCTAGATGCTTCCATTATGTTTGTCACTAAGAGAACATGGAAGATGTGTTTGAATTCTGTAAAATAACTAAGAGGGGGGTTGAATTAGTTATCCAAGGTCCAAATGTACAATTAAAACTTTTCACAACTTAGTGAACCCATATCCATAAAAAAATTTCATCATGCATGTATCCATTGGATCATACATCCACTTAAACTTGTAAGTTGCTATCAAATCAAATTTGTAAAAATGTAAAAATGAAACATAATAGATTCAATAACACCTTTGACACAATGATTTAATGTGGAAACCTAATTTTAGAAAAACTACTAGTAACATACTACTCATTCTCACTCTTTTGATACAATGATTAGAAAGTAATAGTAAGGCTTGATCTGATAATAACTCACAACACAATTGCAAATTATAAATCTTTCTTTTAGTCCTCCATTCTACTTGGTTTTCATACACTTTAGCTTTGATATCTTGTTCACCCTTCAAGAATTCATACCTTTAAGGCTTCTTTCTTTGCTTGCCAATGCATACAGTTCTCTTAGGTCACTAAATGAAGTAAATACCCTAGATTCCTTGTCTTCCTTAGGTTATCACACATGAAAAACTTTTCTTTTGACTAGCTATCTTTATAAATAGAAAGTTAAGATCTTTTGTCATTCATCCTCCATCATCCATTTTAAGGTTAGGTTAGATTAAGTAGGATTCAATGAATCTTATACCCATCATTTCATTTCATTCCCTTCTAGAAACTTCTCCTTCAATCCTCTTTGAATTTACATCAAAATAGTTTGTCTTGAATTGTGCCACCAGCTCATCTAGCTTATCTTCCACATAGTTCACACAATCCAAGAAATCAAACTTGATGACTCATGTTCATTGAATTCTCAATCATTCTCATAATGCTGACACTCAACATTAACTAGCTTCTGATGCTCAACACATACTACATTTCTTGTCATCAACTATGAAATCACTTAGTATGAACTAAAGTTTATTGGTGCTTAGGATCAACTAAAATTTACTTGACTTATGTTGTATCACTTGGTTTACACTAAAATTGACTTTTCTTAACTCCAAGTGATCTTTTGCTTGGCACCTATCGTGCATATTGTTAAGTTTGATAGACATATTAGTGTAACCATCCTTTGCAACCCTGACTAGATTATCAATGCATTATAATATCACTATCTTAGCTGACCCTTGTACTCCTTTTCCATATCATAACTCAACTTTTCCTCTAGGTGCTATTGTTACCTCATTTGATAAAATATTCTTCATCAATCAAATAGATGATAGTACTCAAATCATATAAGAAATTGTCTTATCAGCAAGTAGCAGGTTTGACATCAATGAAAAACCAATGATTGAAACACATATTCTTACTTTTATCAATTTGTTTACAAAAATCTCCCTCTTTGGAATTGATGGCAAACCAAACTGACCAAACTAAATCAATTCAACTAACAAAATACCAAAAAGAAAATAATTCTTTGTATTGAAACCTCTCCCTCTATCAACAACTTTCATCTTCTAAATATGTTACAAAAGTTCTATTATGATTACCAGACAATCAATCAACTCATCCTTATGACTCCAACTTGATCACTTCTTGTATGTCCTTTGACATTAACTCTCTCCTTACTAGGTAGATGTAATCAGTAGGTACACTTTTCCCCCTCTAAGTAGATATTGCATGTTTCTTTTATTTGTATCTTCTATCTCCCTTTATGTTTCTCTTTCTAGATTTCTCCTTCTTTGAAAATAGTACCTCCCTCAACTTTTAGAAGTAGTCAGGATTTCTCCCTCTTCTCCCTTAGCAATATCTCCCTCTTTGACAACAATTCCAAAGATTTGTCATCTGTAATATATAGATATGAACATTCTTAGTTTCTCCCTTGGTCACCTAGCTTGTGACTAATTTGTAACTCAAGCTCTTCGATTACTTTAGGAAACTTTTAAAGTAAGATCCACTACATCAATGTGTAACATATGTCAAGTAGCTTTTTTGATACAAGGAACTCCTTAAGCTTCTTAGATAGCCTTTGATAGGGGTATCACCCCTAGTTTACCTCTTAGATACTCATGAGCATACTTAGGTAATTATTTTGTGAAGATCTCAGCTATTTGCTCTTTTGTGTTAACATATTCCATCTTCACCTCTCTATCTTGAACTAACTCTGTCAAGTAATGATACTTGATTACATTGTGCTTAGTCTTTGTATGCATCACATGATTCATTGATATATTTATACCACTTTTATTATCACAAATAAAGTATCACAAGATTATTGATTGCCTTCTTCATACCTTTGAGTAGCCATTTGATCCATACAATGCTTTTACAATTTACTAGAAAAACAACATATTTAACTTCAATAGTAGATTGAAAGATGAAGTTTTTTTCTTGCTAGTCCATGTAACCAACCTACCTTTTTCTTAAGAAAAAATCTCCTCCACTAGTGCTCTTTTTGTCATTAATATTTCTATTCCAATCAACATTATTGTAGGCTCTCAATTCAAAATTTTCTTTTTTCTTATAGTATAGACCATAGTCTTATGTTCCTTTCAGATATCTCATTATTCACTTAACTACTCTCAAATGATTCTCCCTGGGATTAGTAGAGAATCTTTCAACTATCCCAACTGATAATGCAATATCAAGTCTGATGTGTACTACATATTATAATTTTTCAATCATAGACCTATTTATTGTTTGATTCACCTTAGCTGAATCATCATTCTTTGAAAATTGATGTCCTATTACAATAGGTGTGCTTATTGGCTTGGAATCTTTCAATCCAAAAGTTTTCAATATCTCCTTAACATACTCTGACTGAGTGATGTATATACGATATTTCATTTGATATACTTGCAAACCCACAAAGAACTTGGTCTTTCCAAACATAGACATCTCAAATCCTTTCTTCATTTCATCTACAAAAACCTTGCATAAAGTATCTTGACCTCCAAATATGATATCATTAACAAAAATTTTAGAAAGTAAAATACCTTTTCATTTCTATGTCTTCAAGCATAGATTACTATTATCATTAGTGCTCTCAATTCTAATCTTCACAAGATAATTATGAAGCCTTTAATACCATGATCTTGGTGTTTTCTTTAAACCATATAGAGCTTTGTGTATTCTACATACCATGTTTTTGTTGTTAGCATCAACAAATCCTTCTAGCAATTCTATATAAACCTCTTCCTCCAATATACCATTAAGAAATGTAGACTTAACATCCATTTGGTAAACTTTGAAACTCTGGTATATAGAGTAAGCAAGTAGAGTTCTTACTCCTTCCAATCTTACAATAGGGGAAAATGTTTCTCCATAGTCTATCCCTTCTTCTTATGCATATCCTTTACAAACTAATCTTTCCTTATTCCTTGTGACTTCACTATTTTCATCTAACTTGTTTCTGTATACCCACTTGGTGCCAATCTCATTTTTATCTTCTGGTCTAGGAACTAGAGTCCATGCTTTATTTTTCTCAATTTGTTCAATCTCTTCTTCCATGACTTTACTCTAGTCCACATCTTCTAAGGCATCTTTCACTATTTTAGCTTCTTGCATACTCAAAAAACCTATATCATTTCTCAACTTGTTCCTTATCATTGGTTTAGCATCTTTATCTCCAATGATCTACGTAGTAGGGTGATGTCTATTGACATACTTAGACAATCTTGGCTCTTCTCTAGGTTCTTCACTTGGTCTCTCAACTTCTTAATCAATCTATACATCTTTGTCAGGTAGTTCAACATCTCTTTCATGTACACTAATCTCAAAATCAGAATGTGCCTCAACTTTATTCTATAACTCAGCACATGAATGGAGCCTAGTTCTTGAATGCAACTCAACATTCATAGTATGTGAATCGACAGTCACTAGAACTTGTTGTTGGTTTGCAACTTGATGTACAAAATCTTCATCTGTAGGCATACCTTCATAAAAATATACAAATTATTTGTTTTCTTCTAGTTCCTTCATAGGTTTAGCCTCATGTACTTTTGTATATTCATCAAATTTCACATTTTCACTTTCCACTTTTTAGTGTTAGTATTAAACACTTATAAAGTTTACTTATTATGGAATAACTAAGGAATACACCTTCTTCACTTTTTGCATCTAATTTACCATTCCTTAGATCTTTGAGAATGTAACACTCGGTTCCAAATACCTTAAAATATTTTACATTGGGTGAGTAACCATAGCATAATTCAAAAGGTGTTGAATGAATACCTTTCTTTACTTGTACATAGTTCAAGGTATAGATAGTTGTACCTACAACTTCTATCCAGTATTTTAAAGAAACATTTTTTCTCCATCATGAGTGTACTAGCATAGTCGATTACAAACATGTTCCTCCTTTCAAAAATTCCATTTTGTGGAGGGGTCCTAGGAGCGGATGTTTATGTTTTGATTTCTCTATCATTATAAAACATCTCAAACTCATTTGATGTAAATTATCCTCCTCTATTAGATCTCAAACATTTTATACTTTTACCTATTTCCTTCTCAACTCTTGCTAAGTACCATTTGAATATTTGGAAAGTATTAGATTTCTATTTCAGAAACATAACTGTCATCATTCTAGAATAATCATCAACAAGTAGTATATTGTACTTATCTCCTATGTATCTTTTCACTTCAATTGGCCCACACAAGTTAGTATGAACAATCTCTAATATTTCTTTATAGGTATAAGTCTTACTCTTAAAACTTGACTTTGTCATTTTTCCTAGTTGACATTATTTGCAAATTATATTTTTAGGTTTTGTTAACTTAAGCAAAACTCTAACTCTTCTCATGTTACTAATACTAACCAAGTTATCAAAATTAGCATGACATAACCTCGTGTTCCATAGCCACACATCATCAAACTCTACAACTAAACAAGTAGTATCCTCTATATTAGGGTAGAATAGATTACCTCTAGTTTGATCACATTTTTAATTAATTTATATTAGTATCATATATCTTAGAAATATTTTTTTCAAACTCAACCTTACAACCTAAATTATTTAGTTGTGACACACTGAACAAATTGTAGTTAAGTACTTCAACATAACAAGTATTGTCACATAAAATCCTTTTTGTAAGTTGGACATAGCTTTTCCTTTTATCAAATAGGGTGCATCATTACCAAACCTTACACTATTTCCATAATAATAATTAAAGGTATTGAACTTAGTTTTATCTCCATCCATGTAATGGAAACACCCACTATCAATGATCCATCTATCATTTTTGTTCACACAAGATACTAGTGCAGTTGCCTCATCCTCATTATATTCATCCTTCTATTTAACATACACCACTTCATCATCATAATCATTAGATACATGTTTTGTTTCTTCTTCAAAAATGTAGCAAGACTTCTTGCCTTTATGTTTGTAATATTTTTTTTCTTCATCTCTTCTACTTTTGTACTTTTCTCAACCTTTGTAATTATTGTTCTCTGGGCATCTAGTAGCAATATGGCCAACCTCACTGTAATTGAAATATATGATAAGTAACTTTCCTTTGAATTTGACTTTACCTCTATGAAATCCCCTTGCTAGTAGTGCTTCAAGTTGGTCTACATCTTCCTCATCAATTTCACTATCACTAGAGACATATTTTACCTTTTTCTTCTTCTTCTCATTAGGTTCCTTCAATGAAAGCTTAGCTTTGAAACTAGATTCAACATTTTTGGGTTCATAAATATCAAAATTAGATAGCTCAAAAGTAGTGAGCCTACCTACCAAACCTTCAAGATTCCAATCATTCCCTGGCTTAAATAGGTAATAGTGTTCTCAAAACTTGACTTATTGCAATCCCATAATCTATCAAGTACTAGTAGCTACATCAATATTGAGCAATATTCTCACCTACTTGCATTCTCATATCATTGAACTTACCTCTAAGACTTTTAGATTTCTCTCTTAGAAAATTTTTGTCACCTCCAGAGATAGTGTGTAGAGCATCTCACATTTTCTTTTCATCATCACAACCCTTGATGTCATCAAACTCAACATAACTTAGGGCAAAGGCAATTTCCAACATTTCCTAGTTGTGTTCGTTCTTCTTTTCTAGATCTTTAGTAGTTAGAACTCTAGTAGGATTAACATGTTCTATGATGATGGTAGATTTTGGATGATCTCCAAGCCCTCTAAGGTGTAACTTCATCAAAATTTTCTATGCAGGAAAGTTACCTCTAGTAAGCTTGGGTGCCTCTTTTTTTGACATCTTGATCTTTTTGCTTTTAGTACCTTCAAACTAGTCCTCTTAAGTAGATGGATCTAATACCGATTGTTGGAATTATTTAGAATAAATAAGAGGTGGGGTGAATTAGTTATCCAAGGTATAAATGTATAATTAAAACTTTTCACAACTTAGTGAACCCATATCCATAAAACATTTTCACCATGCATGCATCCATTATATAATACATCCACTTAAACTTGTAGGTTATTGTCAAATCAACTTTGTAGAAATCCAAGAGCTCAAATATAGGGTGAGTAGCCTAGAAAGGGAGAACTTTAGCTTGAAGAATAGGATAATAGAGGAAGAAAAGAGCATAGACAATAGAGTGGAGGAGGTTAAGAATAGGGTCTAAATGATGGAGAACTCAATGCAGATTATAGTGGAACAAAGCTACAATATTCTCAAAGAGGCCAATGAGAATACTGAACTATTCATTAATAATATGGAGGAGCAAAGAATTAGTAAGGAGGATGACCTTGACCCCCATAGTGCTAAGGATAGAACCCTTAATGATAGCTCGAGGAAGCACACCAGATCCAGCATGAGGAAGAAGGATAACCTTGAACCTAAATAGGCTGTATCAAACATAAAGGAGGTAGCTAGAAGACTGGCTAAGTTGGAAATAAGTGTAATGTAAATGTAGAGAGATATCTCTTGAGTACCATAGATTTTTTTGGCTAGTCCTTGTTTTTTATTTTGACTTCCTAGCTTTTTATTGGTTTTATCTTTTAGTTTCGGGGAGCTATTTTAGAAGTTTTCTTTTAGTTTCTTTTGATACTTTAAGTGTTCTTCTTTGTCTATTCTATATATTATAAGGGTTTTAGGGCCCAGTTAAATCCTATTTTCCTTAATCAAAAACTTTGCAAAGATGTAAACATGGAACATAACAGATTCAATAACACATTTGACACAATGATTTAACATGGAAACCCAATTTGGGAAAAACCATCAATAACATGCTACTCATTCTCACTCTTTTGAAGTGATGCCTTGTGAAAGGCCAACCTTATTAAAGATTACAATGCACACTATTAAATGTGACCTAGTTTAAGGATTTCAATCACCTTGTTAGGAGTGAGCTTTGTTAGAAGACTTTAGATCATTCACTTGGAATGTCACCTGGTTAAATGATTTACAAATGACTATTAGGTCAACCTAAATCCAAAGGATTCACCCTAGACTAACACAATGATTAGAAAGTAATAGTAAGTGTTCATCTCATAACAACTTACAACACAATTGCAGATCATAGATCTCTATTTCAGTCTTCCATTCTACTTGACTTTTAGACACTTTAGTTCTAATATCTAGTTCACCCTTGAAGCATTCATATCCTTAAGCCTTCTTTCTTTTCTTACCAATATAGATAGTTGTCTTAGGATATTGAATAAAGAAAATACATTAGACTTCTTGTCTTCCTTAGGTTCTTGCACTTGAAAAACTTTTCTTCTAAGCAACCATCTCTATAAATAGAAAATTAAGATCTTTTTTCATTCATCCTTCATCGTCTATTTAGGGTTAGGTTAGATTAGGTAGGATTCAATGAATCTACCCATCATTTTATTTCATTCCCTTATAGAAACTTCTCTTTCACTCCTCTTTAAATTTTCCTCATAATGGTTTATCTTGAATTCTATACCAACATCTCATCAAGCTTATCTCCACATGGTTCACACAATCTAAAAAATAAAATTTGTTAGCTTAGATTCATTAAATTTTTTTATCTTTCTCATAATGCTGACACTTGACATTAATTGGCTTCTGATGCTTGACATCAACTATCAAATCACTTGGCATGCACTAAATTTTACTAGTGCTTGGCTTACACTAAAATTGAATTTTCTTAGCTCCAATTAATTTTTTGCTCAGCTTACCCTAACTTTGCTCGACACCTATTGTGCAGATTGTGAAGCTTGGTAGACATTCTTTATTTAACTTGTTATTCTGAACTTAATCAGTGAATCATCATTTGCAACATCAAGAAGATTATCATTGTACTATAATATCACTATCTTAACTGATCCTTATAATCCTTTTCCATAACATAACTCAGCCTTTCCTCTAGGTGCTATTGTTACCCCATTTTATCAAATCCTCTTCATCAATCAAATAAGTGATAGTACTCAAATCATATAAGCAATTGTCTTATCAAAAAGTAGCAAGTTTGATGTCAGTGACAAATAATGATTGAAACACATATTCATACTTGTATCAATCTCGTTTTATCAAGATGTTCTTCGATGACTCTCAGACCCAGAATGGAGCTAGTGTAGGATTGTGTTTTTCACACCCCATGGTTATACAATCCCTATGTCTTGCAAACTCTTATTTCCATGCACCAAAAATAGAGTAGACTAAGATGCTTTAACCAATAGGATTTAAATGGCCTTAGAATAGAGAAGCACAAAGTTGCACATCTACAGAGACTCCCAAGTTTTTATTACCCAAGTTAATAATGAATATCAAACTAAAGATGAAAATTTTGTACCTAACAAGAAATTGATTGATATCCCTATGGAACGGCTTTAGATTTGTGACATTCCAATGAATTCCTAGTGCAAAAACAAGGTTACAGATGCTATGGACACCTTGCCATTTATTTCACAATTACAAGAACATGAATCACACTTTGTGTTCCTAGTAGAAAAATTAAGTCATCTTGCATATGACTCCCCTGATAATCATGTGATCTATATTATTCTCAATCAAAATTCCTCTCACTACTCCACCCTATTTTCCTACCTGGGTGATTATATAATTCTTAAAAATCATAAACATAACCAAAAAACTTCAAATTCTCCAAAATGCCTCCCACTATATACTTATCTTTGGTGACCTATATAGGAAGCGTGTAGACAAAAAACTTCTTAGGTGTCTAGAACTAGAAGTTTTTGAAAAGGCATTAGCTGAAGTCTACAATAGCATTTGTGAGGAATATTTTGATGGCCTTGCACTTTCTCAAAAAATTCTTAGGGCAATTTACTATTGGCCAACTATGCAAGATATTGTTTTGAGATACTCTAAATCTTGCAAGAAGTTTCAGCTACATTGTAGCTTGATTCATGCTCCTAGACATGAGTTCATCCCTTCTATCATATATTTTCCTTTCTAACAATGGGCCTTTGATTTGGTGGGAAAAATTCATCCAAGCTCATCTAGTGGACACAAATTCATCATGACATTGACTGAATACTTCAAAAAATGGGTTGAAGTTGTAGTTTTATCTATTATTATGGGCAAGCATGTTGTGTTGTTTATTTTTAACCACATTTTTTGTCACTATGGTATCTCATCCTCCATTATTACTAATAATGGGGGACAATTGAAAAATAAGGACCTGAAGCAACTCTATAAGAAATTCAAGATCAAACAACACTGGTCCTCTATATACTATCCTCAAGGGAATGACCAAGTTGAGGCCTCTAACAAGACACTATTGAAAATCCTACACATAATGGTCCAAAAATTAGGTAGAGATTGGCACGTGTAGATCAATTAGATACTATGGGCTTACATGACCACTATATGTACTCTTGCAAGATCTACACCTTTTTCTCTAGTATATGGTTTCTGAGGTTGTCTTACCTTTACAAGTTGAGATTCCATCCTTGCAAGTCTCCCTACATGGGTTGATAACTAACAAAGGCCATAGGGCTATGAGGATACATGAGCTAAAAACCCTCGATGAGTGTCGTAAGGCCATTTTTTATCACATGAGGGATTATTAGAAAATGATATCTACTAGATACAACAAAAAGTTCAACCTTCATGAGTTCCAAGTGTGTGAACTTTTTCTTCAAGAGAACCTTAAGAATTAGAAAAATAGGGAATAGAAGGGGAAATTTGAGCCTAATTATTTGGGTCCTTACATCATCACATGAACATTTGAATATGGAGCCTGTCAGCTTTCTACTCTTGAAGGGGAACAACTCACTAGGCTTATCAACATTCTATATCTAAATAAATTCTATGCTTAAGGCTCAACTATCTATACACATCTTATGATCCTAAAAAAAGGCTAACAAATTGAAAGTTTCCTGAAAAAATGATCATCTTAAAAAAAAACCTTGCAATAGGTGCTTTGATGTATCAGCAAAAATAATCCAAAAATCCAAAAGATGCAAACAACTTGAAAAATGTCTTCAAAAAATTAACCAAGTGGTGAAAACCTGTATCTATCAATCTCACTCACTAACTCCACAATACTTTTCCTAGCTGGGAATTGTCTCTCGTCCTCATCTTAGGGCCACACATGCTTAGCTTATCAAAGACTTCTTGTGTGTTACAATTTTGTTGGAAAATCATGCACAATAATGTTTCTCAAAACTACCCCCATTGACATCAAGTGTTTCTCAACACTTTTTAGATACCTTACCTATAGTCTAAGATGCTACAATATTTCTCACTTTTAGATGTGAGTATTGAAGAAATGACCATGTGACTTACATGTACACATGCTTAAACATTAAACTCACTAACATATGATGAACTTTATCTTCTTCGTGTACTATCTATGATGATTTCTTTACTAAATGTTCTCTCCCTAATAGTCTTTCAAGGATGTCGTGGATTAGAAGACTACAGTCATGGGGCATGTTTTACTTGTTTTCCACTTGCATGTATACTTTTTTAGTTTAAGGAATTGAGAGCCTTTGTGCTTGTCCTACTTGACACTTTGGGTTTGCAATTTATCATCCTTGTCTATTTTTACAAGATCACACTCGGGGGTTATCTTGGCACTCATGCCTTGATACATGTGTAATATTGCTATAATACAATTAGGGAATCTAATTGTATTATTCATCTTGATCTAAATGTCTTTGATCCTTAGTTTGGATTCCCACATTTCTATCCAACATAGATCATATTCATATCCTCATAGTTATACTAGTGATAATTGTATGATCTTTTGATGTCTCTAATAATGCTCAATGATGAAATTAGAGTCTAAATATTTTGCATCCATTGCAAGTAAACCATTTTGCATAATAGTTTGCATTACAGGCTCATTCTAGCTTAGTCTTGCATTTTTCATATGGGGAGAGCTCCCTCTTCATCTTTCACGGGCATGTCAACTATCTACTTTCATATTTCTCTCTCTTTTCTTTAATTTCTTTCACTTCTTGTCAATCACATCCACTTTCTTTCTTACTTTTCATCACAAGGGGTTAATCTAATCATTTTATCTAATCTATCTAAGTAACACATTTTTGAAACATAATTCTACATCATATACATGAGAACTAAACTATCTATGAGAGAGATGCATGAGAATATAAAAATAAAATCAAGCATACATAAACATGATAAAAAACTAAAACATCACATGGAAACTTGAACATAAGTATTGGAATATCCATATACAATAATGATCAAATGAGGATAAAATGAAACAAGTAAACAAATACATCAATCCAATCTAGTATCTCATATATACCAAAATGTGCCAAAATACATATATAATATGAGACCCAAAATCTAGATAAATATCTCAAAAATACATATGGTACAAAAAAATGTCATAGAGACATCATCATAGACCTACTCCTAACACTAGGACTTACTCCCACCCTTCTAGGGTAGTGCTAGTCATGGAGGTGGAGCCTAATTCCTATCTAGCAGCTATACCACACCCTCTGACCTCCCTGTCCAATTTGAGTATTCTGATAGTCCTAGTCTAGATGATACATCACCTCTGTATGTAACATAATAGTAGGCATCCTACACTATATGATGCACTAACTCTTTCCTTGCGATATCCCACTCTCTATGGAGTTCCTCACTCCATGCCTACTCATTTATGAGCTACTAGTCCTACACAACCATGGTAATACATGCTACCTATACCTTCATGTCTACTACTTTTATAAGAGCATCTCTAGATGTTGGTATCTCTAACCATTGTTGTCTATTAGTGTCAATCACTTAGTCATTTACAAGGTAGAGTCAAATAGTCATCACTATGACCAAGATAGTCTACATAGGCTAAGTCATGTACATAAGAAAGTATGTACCAAGCTCTTTAGGAGCCAAGTAAGTGTACGGTTGCTAAGTATTTCAACACAAGTTTAGCTCATTATCGATCAAGGAAGTTCCAAGTATACAAGTGCCAAGATACATACTATGTGTTGAGCACCATACATGTTGAGAATCATAAAAAAATAAAGAATGGGAAATATAAAATTTACATAAAAGTGAAAAATGGAAAAAAAAATTGAGATAACAAGTTTTACAAGCTAACATTAAAGGAATATCTAAAGATTGAAGAAATTGTTATAGAATATTTAAATGACATTGATCATAGATCCCTATGTTGTGCTATCAATTATTTAGATGGAGAGGCTATTATGGAATGATCTAAAAAAATCTTTACAATTTTTTTTAAATAGAGGTGATCTTAACCTAGATCAGAGACAAAGAGAGGCATACAAAGTAAGAGCAAGAGTACAAAAGTGTATGCATATGAACAAGGAGCAAAGTGAAGGATCAAGATCAGATTAGAAGTTAGTGAATGGTTCTATTATCATCTAACAAAGAAAGTGACCTATTCATGGAAATGAAGTGAAAGGGAAAGAAAAGAAACATTAGATTAGAGGAGAAGATTAGTTAGCAAGGAGAAGACTCAAAATTAGCTTGCAAAGCAAACTGTGAGTTAGGTACTAAATTAGTTTTAACTTACTTGAGTTAGGGTAAATCTCTTAACAAAGTGGTCTTAATATATCTTTGTAAATATCCTAAAAGCATCCTTATTTTTTTGTAAGTGTTAAATCCTCTAACAAAATGAGACCTAGTAGTCTCTTAAGACTTTAATAGGGAAAACTCCTGATAGGGTAGATCATATCTTATGATTAAAAATTATAACCTTAACTAGTTAACCTTATCACTATAGTAGTGAAGATTTGTGGGTGTCATCTCCACCCTAGTTTTGTCTTCACCTTAGAAGGTTTCTAGGTAACAAATATTGTGATATGTGTTTTATTTTCATGCATGTGATTGATTAGATTCACATGTTACATCAGATTTATATTACAAGTTTTACATGCACAAGTTTATTGATAGATGTGAGTGAATTAATGAAAATTTTAAGTGTTTAAGATTTTTATTCACCCCCCTCTTAGTATCTTACTTATCATGCCTATACATCCATTAGTCAACAATTAGTATCAAAAAATTGGTTCTATAAAGGAAGCTTAATAGCTTGGAGATTAGAAATTGGAAATGTAGGCTTTCAAAATGGACAAGGTTATTGAAAATTAGGTGATTGACATCCAACTCATACTATAGAAACTTGAGAAGGTAAGACAAAATCTAAAGGATTCCCTAAGAAGGAATAAGGAAATTTTCATTTAGATAAAACAATTTTCATATGAAGTTGAGACTAAAGGACTATTTGAACCAATCAAGCCAAATGACAAAGAATCTATTGAACTATTTGACAAGAACAAACTCTTGAATGAAGAAATAAGAGGAATCAAAAGAGAACATGAAATCTAATTAGTAAGTTTGTGTGAAGTGATTAAACAAAAGAAGAAATTTGAAGAAGATAGGACTATGGATGAAGAAGACAAAAGGGTGATCACTACATAACTTGAAGAAAGGATATCGGATATGCATAAGCTCACAAATATACACTTGGCATGATGAATCAACTAATGCTTAAAAATCAAGAATTGAATCAAAAGGAGGTGGAAATTGTAAATCTCAAATCATAGAAGAACATAGTGAAGAATGAACTAAAAGTTGAGAAAGACTCTATGGAGAAATTCAACAAACCTAAAGAGGCAATGAAGTACTTTAAAGAACTTATGAAGTTTTCAAGTTGTTATGATGGGTTAGGACATGCATGCACTATGAAAGGAGAACCATCCAAAATTGGAGAAATGAGGAATGCAAAGTCAAAGGACAAACCAACTTTCTATCACTATGGAAAACTTGGTCATACTGCAAATATCTATCAAAGAAAACATGGTATGCAAAATTTGAAAACTAATTTTATTGGTTACTACTTTTACTACAAGAAACAAAGGCATCAAATACGTGAGTGTAGGTCAAGACTAAGGAATACAACTACTATGCCTAAATTTGAAGGATATTGTTATAACTCTTAGAAGTATGGGAATATAGCATATGAATGAAGATCACAAAGAAAACCTTAATGGACAAATAAAAGGAATAATTATACACCTAATAATGCATGTTCCAATGTCACAAATTCAAACATCAAAGAAAGAATTGTAGGAATCAAGAAAATTCAACAAATTAGAGAAAAGACAAAGGAAAAATAAAAGTGGACATTGAGAAAATTAGGAATGAAATGAACAAAAAATGGAAAAGGAAAATAGAAGATCTAGAACTAGTGGATCTAGTGGAGCTGAGGTCATCCAATCTGATGGAAAAGGTGATCATGTGATCTCAAAGTAAGAAAGAGAGGTATGTATGGAACTATATACTTAATTGATATATCATACATTAGTTCCTTACATGAATATGCTCAAAAAATTCAAATCTACATATATGAAGATGCATAATAATTATTTTTGAAAGGTTTCCAAGTGTTAGTAGAATTATCTATGTTGACCAAGCATTGCAACATAGATCAAGCACTTCAGAAGAGATCAAATAATATGGAATAGATTGAGCTATAATACAAAGAGCTAGATGAAAGGCATCAACATTGACTAAGACATTTGGCTTCCACCTACATGAGTACACAACATTAATAGATAACCCTAATTACTCAAAAGAAGGTATATTAAAAATTTCAAAGACATTATGACATACCTTGGATTCAGATTTTTGAGAGCACAGAGCGATTTGGAAATTTTAGCAACTAGCAAAAATTTCAAGAGCGATTTGGACAAAGAGGCCTGAATGAGTAAATTTTTTAACTCTGTCAAGTATCTAGAGAAGAAAGAACTTCAAACCCTAAATACAAATATGACAACTTTATCAACCATTAGAATGAGTTAAGAGGTTAGTAGAGTTCAACTGGTGTAGAGTGACACTTGTCCTCCACCAAAAATTCATGCTATTCTAGAGATTTCTATGAAAGGAGACTCAATGGTTGTGCTATCCTCAATATCACCTAAAATCATAATGATCAATGATGTCAGAAGCTATTGTATGTGTAAAATTGGAGAAGTGGGAGATTATGAAATAAAGGAAGCATATGAGAAGTTGTGTAATGAAGGAATTCTGAAGGACAAATTCAAAGTTATTGAAAGGAAAGGGTTAACTTGTGTCCTAGAATTCCTAAAGATTTTAAAGGTTGAATGGATTAAAGTTGTTTCGAGTAGAATCCATGACATGAAGTACTAGTTACAAAATAGACTAGTAGAGATCACAAATTAAATTATTCATAGGGTTATAGGCTATCCAACCCTAGACAAGAAGAAAACCATGCAAAACTTGAGTCGTGAAGAAGTTGAGGCAAACAAAGGGACCAATTGGAATGGGTAGTTAGTCCATCACAAACATCTTTGATCCACCAACTAAATTTGCAGTGAGGGTTATCATTCACAAATTTTATCAATCAAGAGGATTGATCAATATTCCTTGTATGGTTGTAGAACAAGTGTGGAAGATTGTAATGAAAGATCATTAGTATGATATTGCTAAGCTATAAAGGTTACAACTTGTAGAAAATTTTTCATCGATAAGAAAGTGAAGAATTCAATGTGTAAGTTTGGATCCCTCATTTTGTGTATTTTCCTTTATATCCAGAATTATTTTCCTAGCATTGATAATGTTTTATAGAAGCAAGACAAAGTAGTGAAAAATGAAATAATGAGTATATCACTCAGTTCAAAGAAAATATTGAGAATGTAATGGATACTTATTTTGATGAATTTAAGGAAAGGATGAAAAGGAGAATGAAAATACCTAAAGAGTTGGTCATAAAATATTATAGTGAAATATGTTTTCTTATGGTTATGGAAAACACTTTTCTATTGGTAGAAAAGTTGAGGAAGGTTTGATTACAAACTTTTGACAATGAGATAGATAGTGATATAGTGAGTGCAAACATTGATGCACTAATAAAAGAAGAGATAGATGCTAAGGTTGAACCTTTTGGGAGATATCAAGAAGCTAAAGAAAGAATAATTGTAAATATAAATATAGCTACTAAGGAAAAGATAAGGAAGAAAATGATCAAAGATTTAGAAGAAAAACTAGGCACCCTACACAAGAGAAAAAAAACCATTACAATTGACACAAGGTCTTGGTGAAGATGAAGAACAAGACAATGGTGATGAGGAAGAGGAAAAAAAAGAAGGTGACAAGGGAAAATATCTATTTGTTGTCATGCCACTGAGAAAGAAGGCTTAAGGAAAAAAGAAGAAGTTAAGAGTGACACCTAGACCACCAAATAAGACAAAGACTATGGTAACTGCTAGTGCCAAGTAGTCTATAAAGCAAAAGGTAGTAGAAGCTACAGAGCCTAGTTTCCCCAAAACCAAAAGAAGGAGATTGGTTAGAGGAAAAACTCAAAGAAGACCTAAGCCTATTGATGAGATGGGAATAGGCATAGAAGGAAGAGAAAAAGATAAGGACAAACACATTAGTTAGAGTAATTTTTGACTTATCCTAGGAGCAAAACAACACATTTTTGGTGTAGTATAGGAGCATATTTATTCCAAAATATAGAATTTTTTTGATCTTACTAAATAAAGAGGAAGATGTAAAATAGAAAAGTGAGTTTCTATGGAAGATAATTTTTGGGTTAACACCAAAGATAGGATTGACTGGAATTGTAAACATCAAAGAACATTATAGTAGTGGAGAAAGCTCAGGTGTGTCAAGTCTGAAAGGCATACTCCTTAAGCCTTTGTAGTATCTTAAGCCTTTAATAGGGAAGACTCCTCACATGGTAGACCATTTCTTATGAGAAAAAATTGTAACCTTAATTGGTTAACTTTATTACTACAGCAGTGAAGATTTTTGGGTGTTATCCCCACCACAATTTTACCTTCACCTTGGAGGGTTTCTAGGGAACAAATTTTATATTATATATTTTATTTTAATGTATGTGATTGATAAGATTTATATGTTACAACAACTTTACATTACAACTTTTACATGTACAAGTTTACTAATAGATGTGAGTGAATTTATGAAAATTTTAAGTGTTTAAGATTCTGATTCACTCCTCCACTCAGTATCTTGTTTATCCTATTTACAAATCCATTAGTCAATACCAAGGTCCTCTCCATATCCTTTGATAGGATACTACTACTATGGATCTACCCTCTCCACCCTTTCATTTCTCAATGGATGCTCCTCCTCATCCTCCTCATCCTTACTCTCCTCCCCTCTCATGGCTCAAGCCCTCATCTATCTCACCCCAACAGATCTAGAACTACTCCTAACCTCCATCTTCCTCCTACCTTTTCCTCCATAGAGCATATGACCCTTAAGATGTACTATGCTAATGTTGCGAGAATGAAATCTATTTCAGTAGAGTGTGCATCCCTATGGTCTCTAGAGGTACTCAATTTTCTAGCCCTTCGCTTGATCGGCTCAAGGAAACCACCTGCTTGTCCCAGGTGTATAAGCAAGGAAAGTATATATAGTAGCACCACCTTTGCATCAGGAGCAATAGTCATCATCTATATTGTCTCCCCTATACCACTGCATCAAGTGGTCCATATAGTCTGTTAAAATGAGGGAATGAATGCCTCTTCATCTTGTAGAGGTATGTGGGATCTGCTCCTACATCTTCTATGTCTAGGGAATAATCCCAAGGCTCTAACATTAGTGATGTTGTATCTCTTAAGGCCATCTAGTAACCCAGCATAGGCAACCACCCCTAATCCTCCTCCCTGCAAAACCAAGCATATGTGGCAATCTCCATCCAAATCACCTATCTTTGTTAGAAATAGGCAATATTGGGTGGGATGTGGGTGGTGAATTAGTTTTCTATAAACTTTTGTCACCAAATGGATATTATTTATTGCTTTGAAAGATGCATTAGAAAGTAAACAAGTAATTTTGAATAATAAGAGTAACCATGCACAAATAGAATTCATAACACCATATGTTGTTAACTAGGGAGAACCTGGCCAAGGGAAAACCTCGATTGGAATAATGGCAACAATGATATACTGATATACATACATACACACATTAAGAGTTATGGTACAATGGATGAAAGAAGAGCTCATTGCCAAAACATGTAATTGATCCTCAAGATCCTTAAATTTATAAGTATAGATGTTGTACCTTGTTTCCAGCTGATCTTAGATCACAAAATGAGGTTATCAAAAATTCACTTTTGCATATGATACCAAACTTTGCACTCATGAATTTCACATATCACAAATTACTTTGCAATTCACTTTCAAAACAAACAACTGAATACCATGCTTTTTCACAAATTTCTACTAGGTCAACTAAGACCAAAACAAACTTTCCAATTTAGAGTAAACATCTAGGATGCCATCCTTAATTGGTCAAGTAATTATTTTGTAAACAAAATAATTCCTTTACCTTTTATTCCGATGTTCTATAGATCTTCAATATTTCTTTTCTATACTATCTATACTGATGTCTAAGTTTATACACATCATCATTAACATGTATACAATTTCAATATTTCTTCGCTCTCAAGAATAACATCATATAAACAAGTTGTACTTCAAATATTGTTCTTTGTTCCTATCTAATAAACATATAACTATATTCACTAGAACATGAATAACAAGTGTTATAGTTAGTATTCCTACAAGAAATGCTAACCACATGTTCAACTCACTTCATTCTACCTCCATATAACCTTTCTAGTCATAATATGATGTCGACAGTAAGTTATACAAAATAATACACTATTGTATACCATTTTCATTCTTAGATAATTTTATGAGTACCAAAAAGCTAAGTATCTTTATTTCTGAGGTTTACTACAAGCATGTACATCATGTGTCTCCATTAATGACAACATATAGCCAATTTTCAACAATATTCCTCATTGGTATTGATGGCAAAAAAGTAGGAAAATTGGCTAATTATCAAAAACTTTACTAAAACTTACAACATGACTATAACTTACCATCAATTACAAGTACTTCATCTTACAAATGTTCCCCCTTTTGACATGACACATAATGAATAACTTACAATTTTCTCATATGAATTCTCCCCTTTTACATCAATGGCAAAGGATAGAATGTCCAAAAATTGTCAAAATGTTTTATCTAATTGTTGTCTAAAAACTGCCAAAATTATCTATCTCGCTACCTCAAGCTGATATCATCTTCATACAATTGTCAAAAATTTCCTTTATACTAACCATACCTTTCTCCTATGTGTCCTTAACTACTTTGGTAGTAGTGAGAATTGCACATAAGGCATATGATGCAATCTTAATTGCATTAAGGTTGAAGTATATGAAACTGGAATAAGTATCCTTTGCTTTAACACATTCCTCCAATTGTATCTCAATGGTTAAATTTTTTAGAGCAGATTCTTTGAAATCTAATAATCTTCTCAAAATTAGCTCTTTCTCATGTTGTAGCTTTCTGATGTTAGTGTGAACACTAGCAACTTGTCCTTCAAAATCATCAACTATGCCAGAGGGTTGTTGTAATTGACTTGTCAGAGCTTCTAGCTCACTCAACTTCCCTTCCATTTAATTATCCAAAACTTTAGTCAACTTTTGATATAAATTACATTTTATGTACAATACCTTGCCATCTTATTGACATGTTCAGTGTTGGAAATAATCAAGTCTAACAAGGTTACTGAGAGGGGAGGGGTGAATCAGTAACTCCAAAACTTTAAATCAATTCTGCATAATAACATATTAATCATTCCTCCATCTAATTTACTGTATTCATGAAAAGATAAACATTTATAACACATGAACACACAGATTTGGTGACCCAAAAACCTTCTAGTTAGAAAGTAAAACTGGGGTGGGGATGATGCCCACAAAACTTCAATACTGCAGTATAAAGTTGGCCTATTAAGGCTTACAATGATCACTTTTGATGATTTTCCCTATTAGGAGCAAGTAGGATTGCTAGATCCACCTTGTTAGAGGATTTACAAACATAGAATGAAGTATGCACTATGTTAGGAGATTTACACAAGACTGTTAAGTCAACCCTATTAAAGGATTTACAAACTGATTCACATGTTAGAATGAAGCAGTGGATCTGGTTACAACTGATTGCTGATAAGATCCTTTATGCTCTGATCACCTGATGTGATAGATATAACTTTTTTGCATCTATGTTGACCTTGTTGTATTCCTTTGTTCTGCTGCTAATTGGCTTTTCCTCTTCTCAAAATATTGCAATACAAAATCCCATCCAATTTCCTTATCATATTTTTGTACAAATGATATAATACATCACATATATACCATTCCAATATTTACTTAACAAGGTCGACCAAACACAAGTGAACAAATCATTATTGAGTCGGCCAAATAGTAGAAAACTCAAGTTCCTCAAACTGACTTGGTGACCTTCTGACACTCGACATCCACTACAATACACTGCATCATCATGCACTTGGTAAGAGTAGAGGCACGGTCCATACTAATCACTCTAAGTATCTTGGAACTTGGTAACCATTGGTGACTCGGTGAATATTGTGTCACTTGGTGAAAATTGAATCCATTGATAACCTTCTTCACTTGGTAAAAATTGATTCCTTCATTTACCTTGATCACTCGTTAAACACTAAGTTCTTTGTTTACCTTGATCACTCGGTAAACACTAAGTTCTTTGTTTACCTTAATCACTCGGTAAACACTACGTCTTTCATTTACCTTGTTCACTCGGTAGACACTGATTTCAACTGATGACTAGGTGAGCACTGAGAACTTGGTAAACAATGCAAAGCTCGATGACCACTAACTGCTTGGAGAACACTATTCTACTCGGTAACCACTATGAACTTGGTAAACACTGCTGAACTGCCCATAAGCTTAGTTTTCAAAGGAATGCTCGGTATGAGCTTGGTAAGCATTCCGAATCGAATAAGTGTTGTAACTAATGACAAATATATCATAATTCCAATAGTTCAGAGTTCCTTGTTATAAGTATCAAGATTCAAAAAATCATTATTTATGTCCTAACACACAGTGCTAAAAAGATTAGCATCATGAGAAATTTGAGCCTTAGATCCTACTACACTCAAGAAATTAGTAAATTCAACACCAAAAGATTTTACTGTAGCTTTGGCTCTCTATTCATGGTCTGCTTCTATATGTTTGGTTGCCAAAGTGCTATGCAATTTATCTATCACCTCCATTAATGCTCTTTGTAGACTCTTGACTTTCCCATTCTTCTCAATTAACTTGTTTAAAGATGAGATCAAGTTAGATTGATCATCATCATCTTCACTTGTAAGGTTGGTAAGCAATAGTGGAGTGGATGAGCTAGATGCTTTAGTCTCATCATCCTTTTGTTTCTTCTCTATTGTCTCCCTTATCTTTCTCTCTTCTTATTCTCTTTCCTCTTTTTCCTTCCTTCCATATTCTTTCTTTTCTTCTTCTAGCTTCTTTTCTTCCTGAATAAACTTCATCTTGGCTTCTTCAATCTTTTTCTTTTCTTCTTGTAACTGCCTTTTCTCCTCTTTGATTAGTTTTAATTGATCTTGAATATTTTTAGAAAGGGATTGAGGCTGATTAAAAGGATCATCATCAATGTTAATAGTGATATTATTCTAATCAATTTGTATTGTATCACCACTTACTAATACTTCCAAAGTTTTCTCTTCAATGGTAGGTGTTGTCTTTAGCTCAATCATCATCTTTTTGATGGCTTCATCTATTTCACTTCTAACAATATTCTTCTCACCTTCCATAAATAGAAATGGCCTCATCTTCCTTCGTAAGTATGGTGCTAGATTTTTCATCAATTTCCTAATTTCTTCTTCATCATTAGTTTTGCACATAGTTCTTAACATAGATTTTTGAAGATCCATGTTTTCTTTAAAAACTAGTGCCTTCTTAGCTATAAGTTTATGATAGACTTTTTTATTTACAATTCCTTCAATTTTTTAAAGTTTCAATTTTTTAAGAATCATATATCTCATAGTAGAGATATCAATCTATTATTTTTCAATATCATTGTATAAATCATAAAAATTATTCATTTTTACAAAGCTCCCCTCATTGGTAATAATCATGTTACTCTTTTCTATCTTCAATTTCTAGGGTTGCTTTGTTTTGCTAGTTGATTGCTTAGAAAAAATAACCTTTTCATGATTTTTAACTTCTTGTTTCTCATCATCTTCCTCACCAGAGTCTTTAGTTGTCAAAAATATTTTCTTCCTTTTCTTAGGTCTAGTAGCTAGTTGCTTAACTCTTTTTATCTTATGAATCTCAACTTCTACTAACCTTTCAAACTTGCTTTTGGGTTCACTTGGTTGCTTAGCTGATACAACAACATATGGAATGCTTTGTTCTATAGGAGTCACTATAATGGATACTCCTGATGCTTGACCAACTGATAGAGGTGGCACATACATCACACCTTGTTCACCAATTTGTTTTATTAGATATTGTTTGTCTAATTGCCTATGATTCGTCTTCTGACATACTAGCCTTAATCAATGCTTTATTCATCATAGTCCCAACCCTCTTATGAGATGCTTTCTCTAAAGATGCCTGGTAAGCTAACTCTATTACCTCTTCATAAGTTCCAAATCTATATGAGGCTTGATCCATTTCAAATTTCAACAATAGATCAATGTAACCAATAGCTACATCATCACTTAATTCATAACCTAAGGGTTCAAGAAATGTTTCCCTCGGTTCTACTAATTCAACATAAGTTAGGTCTATATCTGCCATAAAGCATACATCATCCTTAAATCTATCAATGATTCTTGGTGCAATTCTAAATCTTTGTTTCATTTCATTCTGGAATTTTCTCATAATCAAATTTCCACTATCCAAGATTTTGTCTACAAGATGCCTTCTACATACATCTTTTAAGTACATCTTTCACTACTCATAATCTCTGTAACTAATAGAAATGGAAATCTTTTTAAGTACATGAAAGAAAATGTGAACAATTAGTGACTAAAATATAAATACACCATTCTTAGTTCTCTTAATCTTCTCCAGATTTTGAAGGAGTTGTACTCTCAAAATCTCATTCAAATTCACTTGTTTTTTCTCAACACAAATCTTGTAGGATGGATAGATAAAGCCTCCTGATAACTCATCACTCTTAGAACTTGCACAAATAGAATATGCAATGATTCTACTCAAGAATCTAATATCATGTTGTCTGATGGTGCTGATCACCATTTCCTTACCATTATAAAATGATATAAAATGATTTAGTATTGAGTTCCACCTTCTTCTTAACTAATTTCTCACTAATGGGAATACTACCTTATTTGCTAAGACCAATAACCTCATGAATAAGGTCGACAGAAATGTCAACTACATTGTCTCCCATCCAAAACATCCCATTATGAATTCTGCTTAATATAATTTGAGTCCATTCTTCATTATCAAGTTCACAATAGAAGTAATATTTAAATAAATCTAAATCCTTCAGATGTTCAAGTTCAGGCTCCATAGTCATATCATGATTGAAAATAATTTATATATCCTTGTTCATAAATTCACCTCCAATAGTTTCAAACTTGCTAGACAAATAACTTCCTATATCTTCTAAGTAAATTACATTGTTTAGAGTTGGTGATAGAGCTGAATTAAGGTTTCCTTCTAAGATTTTCATAGTTACAACATTTAATTTGGGTCTCTCAATATTCTCAACATTATGAACTACTGACATATCCATGATTTCACCAAATGAAAATTTATTGAAAAAATTTTGTATGAAAAATGATAAAATACCTTTTTCCAAAGTAGTGTTTTGCTCAAAATCACTTTGTCAAATTACTTCTAAGTTTTCTAAGCTTCTAAGATAATCACAATGTGGAAATAATCAAGTTTGTACTCTATTTATTTATCCAACTTGAACTTGCATTAATTTTATACTTTTCCAAATAAATAAAAAGCTATTAAGTTCATTCTAAAATAAAATATCTGCTCATAATCATTTGTTCAATCTTCAAATGCTACTCAAGGTTAATAATAGGTTCCTTTCATCATGACAATACTCCACAAAACTTCACTCCACAAATTTTTTTGTCAAAACATAACTTTCATCTTTTACCATAGAATAAACTTTATTTGTTGTAACACTACTATCAAGCTCCAAATTGCAAGTGATCTTAGCTACAACCTAAACTCATCTAGATACACCATCTTTCAACCTTCCTACTCATAATTCAATCTCTATATGAAGTTTCAAATTATAGTGTTGTGAATAAGCTTAATTCAACTTGGTTGAATCAAACTCAATTACTAACTTCAATCTTCCCCTTTTCTGCATCATGTGACTTTTCTTCAAATCCAATAGTTAATCCCTTTACAAATGTCTCGTCAAGTTCTCCTCAAAGTTCACTAACTACATTTTTTTGATCTTCAGTATCTTTCCTAGTTTCAAAGGTCCTTTCATGATTTTGTCAATGATTTCTGAAGTTTCTTTCATTGTTCCTTTTGTTTTTGAAGTTTCTTTCATTGTTCCTTCTTTTTCTAAAAGTTTCTTTCATTTTTCCTTCTATCCATTCTACAATACTTTGCTATATGTTTGAAGTTGTTGCATAACAAACATATTGGGGTTCTTCTTCTAGGATTCTATTAATCAATAGGTGCTTGGAAATTCTGGTCTATGTGTCCAAAGTCATTATACTTATAACACATGATATGCTTTCTTTCTCTTTTAAGGTCTTCTTTCTTTTGATGTCCTCTCATTAGATCTTCTTCTATCTGTAGGGTTAGTATTTCCAGACATTCTACTATTTCTTTTATCATTATCATGTTTAGTTTTCTTATAATCAATTTCTTTATGATCAATACCATGAAAATTATGACAATACAAATTTGTAGCATGATTGAATGTCTTATTTGTACAATCTCTCTTCATATGACATATTTCATTACATGAAAAACACTTACCTCAAAGTTCATACCTGGTTTCCTTAGGAGATACAACTTGCTTAGGTTCATCCAATTTCTTAGTTTCCTTCTCTTATTCAACTTCTTTAGGTTTATTAGAGGATTTATTGGATTCAATCTTATCATCAGATTTGTCTTTTTCTTTCAGATTTGATCCACTTTTAGGTTTCTTTACACACATGTTAAATAGGTAACCAAGACCAATCTTATCATAGGTAGGTCTTTGTACTAACATTTTTTCATCAATCTTTTCTCTACTAGAATAAACTTTTTCAAGATGTATCTTTCTCTGAGTTAGTTCACCTTTCAAAATAGTTTGGTACTTTTGAAGTGCTTCATGATCTACTTTAAGTTTGGATGTCTTCTTTGTTAAATTGTCTCTAAGATCTAAATTTTTAGTCTTCAAATCAGATTCAACTTTGTTTGGATCATTCTCCAAACTCAACTTTAGATTGGTAATCTACAATTCATGCTTCAAGGTCTTGTTCTCTATCTTTAGTTTTGAATATTCATCACCACCAATTTCAAAATTAGAAAATTTGGGCTTGGATTTGAGATGTTCAATCTTGTCTTTTGGTTGTCCAATCTATGCTTTGGAGTCTTCATATCTATCTTTCAACTTATCTCTTTCTTTAATAAGTAGATCAATTTGTTCAAGTGCCTTTGCAAGGTTCTTTATCAACTATTCTATATCCATAGGGATCTTACTCAAGCTATTAAGCCTCTTCTAAGTAAGTGTGCTCTAATACCAATTGTTAGAAATAGGGAATACTGAGAGGGGGGTGTTAAGATAATGGGTGTTGCACACATTGCAAAATATTTTTATATTATATTATTATATTTTATTATGTAATTTTACATCTAGATGGATGTGCAAAATGTAAAGATTCCCATGAGATATACTTGATGAATTGTATTGTAACATTATGGTAATATTTCATGTAATTATTTGATATTGGGAAAAAGAATTAAAATTCCAATATTAAATTTGGGGTTAATAGGTAGCACATGATTTTAGAACATGGTTTATGTAATACCACTTGCTGGTTTTGTGGGCTTGCTACTAGATAAGTAGCCACAAGGGTAGTTATAGAAATAAGGAGGAGAAGAAGGCAAAAAGGAAAAGAGTTGAGCAAGACAAGGCTTGATAGGTTAGACAAGAGAGCATTTGTGAAGGTTGGAAGCATGACATGGGATGTGTAGATTCATGCTTGTTCACATGGATTGCTTGGTAGTGGCTATGGATTTAAAGGCTTCCATGATTGTATTGCAATGGTGTTTTTGCTAAATAGTACATGGTGATGGATGCTTTTGGAGGTTGGGTTTTTTTCCTCAATGAAGATTTCCCAGGGTATATCTTGTGTCACATTTTTGTGGGTATGTTGTGTATTCTCTTCTGTGTGGATTTCAATTACATATTGATGAGCCTCTAAAAGGCCATTATTTTGATTACTTTTTAATCTTCTTTTTAGCATTTATCTTGCAAGAAATAGTTTAAGACTTTATGGTTTAAGCAAAAGAGCTTATATTTTATGAATATTCTATCCATATTTTAAGACATGGAGATTGAAGTATCAATTGACCAGTTATGTTTTGTTTTCTTGAATCTATGGCATTTTATGGTTTAATGAAGAACATTACATGTTGATAAGTATTTCCTCATCCATGCTATGTTTGGGTAGGTTCCTTCCTATAGCCGCAGGATTTGAAAGAGTGATAATCTAAACATTACCTTTTCTAACATTGATGATGAAATAAATGCATGTATGTAGAAGTTGTTTTTAATGCTCTATAGGTTTTTCCATGCATATTGAAGACAACATTTCAATGCTGAAGTCAAAGTTGACCAAATGATTGATGAATCACCGCAACAATAGATCATAATATAAATTTTGTTATGGTGGTGCATGAACATAGCTTCCTCAACCTATTATATTCCTAGGGAGGTTAAAATGTAGTTAATAATATTTTTTTTATAAACTTTATGATTTGTAATTGATCCTTATTGATGGAGTGATTATAGGAGTAGGAAGTTGTTAGAATCTTTCCTTGAAATAAATTCTACTATAATCTTGAAAGAGGATTCTAAGATTTTGATCATTTCTTTGTTTTGACCAAAAGGAAATAGAGTAGATTGTTCTATTCAGTAGAGTAGAATCTTGTTTTCAAATACAATTGCTTATTATGAATGAATAGAATATATAGTTCAAGTTTCCACCTTCAGACTTGATTTTTTTCTATTTATTCATCCAAGTGGGCCCACTTGGTGAGTGAACTACTTTACTAGAATAGATTTACTTTCTTGGTTTGTTTCCTTACAAAGTAGACTTTTTTTGTTCCTACAGCCATTGATAGAATCACTAAATTGTTCCTGTAGTATAGGTGTTTAAGTAGATTTACTATTTGTAGCATTACTCTAAGCTTTAAGAAAAATTTCATTTTAGTTCCTAGCTTAGTTTCCTTCAACATTCCTTTCTTGTTGTATTTGTAATGAATTAAAGAGGAATCAAAGTATATACTTTGTAGCCACCCTCTCAAGCTTACACTCTCGGGTTGACAAATTAATGAAGCCAATATGTTATACTTAGAAAAATACATGATTTTTTTTATTCATGGAGTCAATGTAGAAGGATGTCCAATTCTTTATTACTATGGTATTTAGTTGACCAAACATTTTTGGCATGATTTCCAAGGAAGGTGTCAATCTAGTTCAACCATGAAGTCATTATGTTAGATTAGATTTTCATTTTTGCATGCATAGAAGAAGAGACCCCTTGGGAGATTTTTCCCCCATAATATTCAAGAAGACATTTTTAATCTTGAACCTAAAATACCTCATAGTGAGAATGAAGAAGAGCATTTTGAAAAGCCATTTGCTACTACTCTCGAAAAAATACCCTTATCCTCTGATGAATCCTTGCATCTGAATGATCTATTAGCTGAACTTGAATACCAAGATAATCCACTTTCTCTTTTCATATATCAAGCACCATTAATAGTACCTCCTCTAGGAATGGATCAACCTCAACCTCAACCTCAACCAACATTTCTCTTTCCTATCCCTCCTTAGAAAGGCAACCAAAATTTGAAAAATATACCTGCTATTGCACTTCCCAAGTTTTATGGCTTGATAACTTAATACCCTAAAACTTTCTCTTTTAGTTGGACATACTATGTAGAAGCTATGATTATACAACTGATGCTCACAAATTAAAGTTGTTTCCTTCTACCCTCAAAGAAGTTCTCTGAGATGGTTCATGGGATTTGGTGCTAATGCTATAGTAGATTGGCTTGCAATGAGCAATCTATTTCTCACAAAGTACAAGGAATACTATAGGGTTTAGGATTTAAAGGGGGTGACAATTTTAAAATGTCCCAAAAGGATGATGAAACATAGGAAGACTATGTTTCTAGGTTTATTTTTAACCTATAGTGTAACACAAAACATCAATTGAATGACCAGTCAAAGAAACATCTTTTTCTAAGAGGTATAAATGAAGGAAGCATTGAAGCTCTAGACCTTATGGTGGGAGGAGAAATTACTCAAAAGAATTGGACTGAGATATAGAGTATATGCTTGAACTATTCTAGAGCTACTATGAAGAAGAGTAGGGGACCTAGAGACCTACCACATAAGTCCAATTGCAGTTCAGGGGTATCCAAGATGGAGTTATCTATTTTTCTATCAGACTTCTAGCAAGACATCATTAATGATATAGCCACTTAGCTTGAAACCATGAAAGACTGAAGGAAGAAAGATGAAGCTAATTCCATGTTGACTAAATAATATCCACATTGTAGAGAAAATAAAAAGCACTGTAGATGTAATTATGTTGCAAGTATGGAGACACAACCAATGCCAACTAAGTTTAAAGCCATTGATGAAAATTTTGAGGTACTCCATCTTATCATAATAATAATCAATGGAAAAATTTTCGAAATATTGGTTTTAGTAGAAATCATAGTTGGCAACAACCTTAGCAGTGTTGGCAGTAATCTCAGTAGGATTGGTAGAAACCTCAGAATTAGAGTCCATAATCTATTCAAACAACCATATTGTCACCAACTTAGTAGAAAGCTATAATGCCTCCTCCTATAGCCACTAATACTCCTTCCAAGTAGACCCAACTACTAGTTCAACCTAACCCAAACCTATACAATACTAAATAGTAGACTCAACAAAAAAACTATTCCATCTCATTGAATGATATTCACCTAAGATCAAGCATCACTCTTCCTGCACCCCAAGAACCTATAATAACTAAAGTTGAGGATCTTTTGATTAAGAATATAGATGAATAAAATTAACATACCTATCTTATAGCCAAAGAACCTCCATTTCCCCATAGGTTTATCGAACAAGACCAATCCAAAGAGAACTGCATAGTCATTGATTTTCTTAATCAACTGAAATAGATTATAGTAAAAATACCATTTTTGGGTTATATTAAAAAAGCCTCTACCTATAATAAAGCTATTAACAAAGCATGCAGTAAGTAGTTAGGAAGGAAGAGGAAAGATCCAAAAACCATTCGTGTTCTAGAATAGTTGTATGACTTAATGCTAGAGAAATTAGTTGTATACAAATACTTTAACCTTGGAAGTCCTATTGTTATAGTTATTATTCATGGCATCCAAGTTCAAAATGATTTGGTTGACCTAGGAGCATCTATTACTATCACAAAAAAAGAGGTATTGTCTTAGTTGCATATAGTTGGCCCCAAAGAAATACCCACCATCCTTCAACTTGCTAATAGTTCCACCATCAAACTAGATGGGATGATAGAAGATGTTATAGTCACCCTAGATTCTTGGGAGTATCCAATTGATTTTATTGTTCTCTCCCCAAAAACTAATATGGGAGGATATCCTTTAATCCTAGTAATGCCATGGATAGCCACTGCAGATGCATTTATAGCTTGCCAAACTAAGACAATGAAAATGTCCAATGGAGTTCATACCAAGAACCTAACTTTATACTCTCCTGCTCAACCATTGTTAGTAGATGATGAAGTAGTTTGGCTAGAGTTAGGTGATAAAGATCTAGAAGTACATTCCATCCATCAATTGATGATGATAGGAAGAGAATCATTCATAGCTGATTGAGAAGAAGATGAAATAATTTCATCCATTATTTTGAATGAATATGAAACACAATCTTCATTGTGTCCTCAATCTGAATGCATCTTAGAAACTATTGTACCACCTTTGAATTCACTCAATCATTCAAAAGCTTCATAATATCTCCATTCATTATTACCTCATGAGATGGATTCTTCTCCTATTTCTCCATTATTATGGTACATAAGGTTATTAAGATGGAAATTGGTCTAGGTAAGAAACTAAATGTAAATAATGCCTTATCACACTCCCAACAAGATGCTATGTTGTAGTTACTATAGGAAAAATAGAATGCATATTCTTGGGGTAAACATGAAAGGATTAGATCCTCTTCTCTGCACTCACAAGATTTATATTAGTCTTGACTTCAAACCTATTAGATAGCCTCAGAGGAGAATTAATCCTATATTAAAAGATATTATTAAGAATGAATTGAAAAAGCTCTTAAGTGTTGGTTTTATATACCCCATCTTTGATAGTCACTGGGTCTCACCCTTGGTCATAGTGTTGAAGCTAAAATTGCATTCCCATTTTGAGCGTCTATTTGAAATTTTGAGTCAAATCAACCCCTATGAATGCCAATAAATGCATATGTACCTGGCTATACCTTTGAGGCCCCTAAGATGTTTAATGTTTCTAACACCCTCCATTTAGTGTGTTTAAGTGTTCCATGATGATAAATTGACATTTTGAGACATTTCATGAAGTCTTGTTTTGAGCAACTGTCAAATCTGCATTTTCACCTAAGTGTCAAACAGTGACAACAAGCCTTGTTTGCATTTGAATATCTTGCACCCAAAATTATTTTGTGATTCATTGCTTTGGGAGTGTCTATTATCCATATCCAAGAACCTATGTTTTAGATTTTGAATCGTTTCAAGTCCATTTGACTAGGTTTTGAATCCCTCAAAGTTGGTCATTTAGTATTGTCATTCTGATGCAATTAATTCTGAATTCTGGGAAGCCCTATTTGAGATGTTGTAACTTTTGACTAGTTCACCAAAATATGAAAATTCCTTTTGCATTACACTGTAGACATCAGAGACTTGTTATGTTTCAAGTTTTAGCTTATGACGAATCCATTTGGTTAGTTTTCAAATGCGAGTCCAAACACAATTTGCAACTTTTTATTGGTGTCAGCATTTGCAAATTGTTTGGTACCCCTGTTCATGATGTTATATGTTGAGATCCATGATTGGTAAGATTTAATGGATTATACCACTATGTTGTAATCTGAAAATAATTTAAGTGTGCCAGTTTGCAAGTCATGATGAATCCATTTGCACACTTTTCCAGGTCAATTCCATTCATTCTTTCCAATCAGCAAATCCAAGTAGCTCACTTTGACCGCTCTACAAATGCGTCTTGTTATTCATCATGAGAAAAAATCATAGATTCATAATGTCCTCATGATAGTGAACCAAAACCCTAAGTTTCATTTTCCCATGTGCTCATTTGCCCAATTTTCAAAGCCAAATCCAAACCCACTTTAATGTTTTCTGACATGTTTACTTGTAGATAGTTCTGAAAGGTCAACTTTGATAGAGAATATATTTTTACACTAAATTCTTCATGAGATGAGATTCAACATGGTATAAGTATAAAGAGTAGAGATTCAATATGCTATTTTTTAGAGTTTGGTCAGGTGTTTGGATCAATTTTTAAGGCCAGTCAAAGGACCTCCTAGCATGAAAGTGACAGTTTGTATAAAGAGGTGAAAGTGAGTTTTGAAAGTTGAATCAATAGTGCAAATTGATTTCAATCGGTCTGAGAAGGTCAACAGACCAATTCAGCATTCTAGTTGTTCGAAAGTGAATTTTTTTTTAGTCAGACCCACTTTGGGGCCTGACTAGTATCAGACTGATAAAGACATTAGGGTTTTAAAATTTCCATGAAGGGATTATATGCTTGTCATCTTTATGTATTTTGGTGCAAAAATGTATTTTCCTCAAGGTAAATGTCTTCTAAGAGGCCTTAGTTCTGAAAGGAAGGCAATGTGTGAGATGTATGTGCCATCAGCAAAACCAATGGACCTCAGTTGAACATGGCATGGTTAATGGTTGAGAAAAATTTTCAGCAAAAGAGAATTTACTTGTTGATAAGTGATCCACCATTTTTTAGGGGTAATGTTACTAAGAAATCTCAAAAGGCACTGGTAGAGGGTATTGGATATGACATGCATACAAATGTAGATTACCTTTAACTAATGGGAAAGATGAGCAAGTCAAATGAAAGAAGTCAGACAGTTTGACATCATCTAGGATATGCTTACCAACATGAAAAATCAAGGTTTTCCAATTACACACAAAACTTTTACCATTGTTGTAAAGTGATATGCAAGAGCCTAGCTTGTAGAAGAGGCTATATAGGCATTTAGAAGAATTAGGGGTTTTGGATGTGAACTTGCGATAGGAGACTTCAATGCTTTGCTCAGCATACTCTATGAAAATAAGCTTGTAAGTCATGCCCATGAAATATACAATGAAGTTAGGGATAAATTTCACTCTGATATGACAAATTACAGTATTTTGATGAAATCATGGGGCTAAATTAGAGAAGCCACACATTATAAAAAAGGCTCCACATGCAGGATTTAAAGCAGCAGACTCACATGATAAGGAAGAGGGACAATTTGATAGGGAAGGCATGTGTAGGGTTGATGCCATGGGAGGAGGAAAATACAATAGAGGAGACTGCTCCAAAGAGAGACCACACAACATTGAAGGGGGTACTCATGCAATTAAAGGGAAGATGACCAAGTTTTAGAAGCAGCTGCAAACTAGTTAAATAGAAAGAACCCAACGCATAAAAAAGAAAAAATTGTAGCCAGTCAAAGAGGGACCTTGTGCAAAGGAAGCCACTAGTTAAAAATATCTCCACATAGAAAGAAATGGACCATGCCTTGTAGGGCATGAAGGTAAAGCCATAGGCCATCAAACACATACATCAAATATAAAGAGCAGAGCAAACCTGCCCATTCCAAACAAAGGAAGCGGCCAACTAAAAGCCACATGGAGGTAGTTAAATGAAGTAGGGTCAAATAAAGAGGAAGGTTTCAGGTTCAAAGATAAAGCTTCCCACGCATGCTAAGACATAGTGCCAGCATAAAGGAAGAAAAATGTATGAAGGAGTCAACATGTATAAAGAAATAGAGCATCAATAAAAAGTTTCCTGCTCATGAAACAAAAAATCATGCAAACAGTAAGGAACAACTCCTATACAAGCAACAACAGATATGAAAGCATCCACGTCCCAAAAAAATGAAGCCAACCAATCATAGGTTTGGAGCCATAGTTAGCATAAAAGAGCCATCTCATGATCAAGGGATGCCAATTCAAATAGGAAGCATGCCAAGCAAAACCACAAGCATTGAAAGGGCATCACCTTCATTTGTTTTGTCCCACATATGTTAGGTAATAAATAGTTAAAGAGTTTAAATGGCATTGCACTCAAGATAAAGGTTGTAATAACTCAATGGATTTTCTAAGTCGCACCCTTATGTGCGGGGTCTACCCATGGTTGATATCCTAAATTTTAATGAAGGATCTAAGTGGTTTAGATGAAAGACACGTGGCACCCCACTATGTGAGTAGAAAGCTTAACATGGAGGTATTGTGGGCTTACGCTATGCTCATATGAGTGAAAGTTGAGAATTGAAGGCTTCCGATGATATGCTAAAGATGTGAACATGAGAGTGTAAAATAATTTTTCAAGAGTCTCGGGCTTACATTCAAGCTCATAAGAACGTAAAGGGCATCGTTCAACATATGGTCATGAATGAATATTTCAAAAAACATAAAGCAAAGTTGAAATGTAAGAACATAGAGAAAAATTAGCATGTCTCCGATGCTACGGGAGGTGAAGGAATTAAAGAAACTAATTAATATTAAAATATTAATTAATTAAAATGTTCCAAATTTTTGTGAGCCAATCAAATTGTGACATGTGGCATCTCAAGATTGGAGGGAGAATTTTAAAAATAAAATAAAATCAAAGTCCAAATATTCAATGCATAAATCATTAAAATGAAGGATTTGAATAAATTTAAAGTTTTTATATAGTTTTGACTATGTAAATTTTTAAATTTTTGAATTTTAATGACTGATCATGGCTCAGGACCTTGAATTTCAAATGGCCATAACAAGGGCATTTTTTGTCCGAATTAGGCACTTCAATATACCTTTGGAATCAGGAGAAGTTGAATTTTCCAAATATGAAGTCAGATTATGCACAGGTCTTCACTAGTACACTCTGTAAGCAAATTTGCAATTTCAAGGGCATTCTCAATAAAAGGGGCAGAATTCATTATGGAAAGTCAAAATCAATTACGAAACATATAGTGGAGTCTTTTGAGGCTAAAACAAATTCTTGAAAAGTTTGCATGCTTCTAGAATTCATATTTTAACTAATTTTTGTTGTTGTGAGTTAAAAATAAGGATAAAATCAGTTATTCTTTTCATCAAATATCTGAGATATTTTGTGCTGTTGAGGGTCAAATGATGAAGATTTGATTCACTAGTTGAGGGGAGAGATTAGAGAGTTGTTTTTAACCTATTGAGAAGGTTTTCCAAATGGACAGATGTCATGTTCAGATCAAATCTTGGAATGAACTCTTCTCCTATATCTTTCTTCCTTCTTCTCTTTTGCAAGATTGTTGGCAGTTTTCTCTGGGTAATACCAGCAGGGTTCTAGTGTTTTATTGTGAAACCATTTTCTTCAGCATATTTTCTCTTTTATGAATAGCATTAGGAAGGTTAATGCAGATAGTTCATATCTATTAGGTATTTCTGTGTTTTCATTTTCATGCATATGACTATATTAATTTCAAGGAAATAAATGCAAAGAGTAGCAGATGATTGAGTTCCAGCTTGAATGTTGTCTCCTTTATTAGCTAATTTTCAATATTTTACAATCTTTGACATAGAGCTTAGGTTGTAGTTGTAGTCCCTTAAGGTTGTATGTTATTTCATTGTTGCTTATAACCCAAGGGGTTATGTAAATGCTTCAAGGAAATCAATAGGGCTATAAGTTTATTGATGGGGATATCATGTAAGAATGGGATTTAAATTGAGCTCAAATGTTTATTTACAAGGTAAATAGATAGATCGTATATCTGAATATATAAATAAGTATCAGATATCCATATATATGCATTTGATTCATGGATTTTCCCAATGGATTAGGCATTGGTCAGTTACAGGATCATTAGGTCTTATTGTTGCATATCTGAGGTTTTGTTGAAGTCAACATTATTAATCAAACATTTTTTCTCCTCACATGTTGAAAGACTTAAATGTAATGCCCTCACTCAACTTATGAGATTCATAGATTTTCATTTAGCTACTATAGATCTATGCCATTTCATGAGTTATTAGGAGATATAAGGGTTTTCATCTGCTTAATAGATTCAGGGATATGTTTTGCATTAGTACGATATCAATTGAATCTAAGGTCTACCCGCCTAGGTTTAGCAGAGCCTGGAGTAGAAGAAGGGTCATACCTTATAGTTGGCCTGGTGTATGAAATGACATGTTGAAAATGGGAGTTAGCTACCCCTAGATGTGTCATACTCTCATTAAGATAATTGAAAACCCTCCAACATTTTCAAACACCAACAAAATGGTGACTCTGCTATGGAATTGTGTTGAGATTCATGATAGACAAACCTTGAAAATTTAAGGGGATTCAACACAACAGAAGGAATGACATGGAGAAATTTTTCATATAGCAGTAAGTTGATGTGTTTAGTCCATTTCCTTACTATATTTTAATGTTCCCCAGTAAGCTTTATTCTCTTACAGTAGTAGTTCTTGAGTTGGATGTAAATTGTACTAAGAAATGAGTGTACCTTCAATCAGTCCAATTTTGTGAGTTGCTATTGTAAAAATCAGAGTCCAGAATCTAAAAATGAAGATTATCTTGTTCTCTTTTTAAAATGTTTGAGGATCTGCAAGTTTATTTCATGCTAAAAGTCTAGTTTAGAATTAGATCAGTAATAATTTGTGTTTCAAAATCTTTTCTCACAATTGTGAGTGGGGACTCTATCTCTACAACTAGTGGCATTTAATTGTGTGTGTATTTTGTTGAGGGCTTTCAGCACATTGTTGGGTAGATCTAAATTCATTGTTGAAATTTTGTTTGAAAGGAGAAGTGTAGTTTGGATTTGATGGTGTTGAAGAAGCGTTTTAACTTTGTTTAGAGATTTCAAATTTGAGATGAATCTGAAGAGGTTTCTTCTATCTTCTGTTGTTCAAATTAGTTTGTAAGTTTTTTTCAAATCTAATTCAATTCATGTCTCACTTAATGTGAGTGGTGACTTGAAGTTAATCTCTATACCAGTGTAGTATTATACATGAATTGTCGTTAGTTGCTGCAGGAGAAGAATAGATCTAAAAGGTTGAGACATTTAATGGTTGCAAGATTTTTGGTGTGTTGATTCAAAGGATTTGATAAGATTTTGGGTTTGCTCTTGTTAATTGTAGGCGGAGAACTTTCAACCATCCAGATCTTGAGGTATTCTCATTTTCATGTTTTTCCTTTTCATGAAAATTAATTGTGAAAAGTGTATTCTCCATTTGGTGATCATCACTATACATAGGAGAATTTGTTTTGTAAGTTTTCATATTCTTGAATTTGGATTTTGAAAAGAATATGGTTGAGTATGAAAACTAGTAGAGAGAGCAGATGTTGTTGCAATTTTAATGCAAGCTTGTTGAGGTATATGTATAAGTGCTATGATTTTTTTTTTTGAGAGATTAGAATTTTAGGATCCTAAAGATTGCAACACTTGTTAGATTATGTTATTTCTATGAGATCAAAATTAGGGCCTCTATTTAGTGATTTCAACACTAGAAGAAAGAGGTACGAGTTTTTTAAAATTTCAAGAGATGGATTCTGAATCTAGGTCTGAAAATGATGTGCCAACTCCTGAAAGTGTTCATGCTAATATTGCTAGATTGAAAAGAAAGATTCATGATAAGATTGTCTTAATGTTAAGAAGTACAATTTGTGATATTAAGGGTCTTAATGGATTTCAAACTTACATGAAGTTCAAATCAGTAGTTATGAATCTTGACGAGTTTTTTAGACTTGAGGAGTCTTTATGGCCAGTGGTACTCTTAGAAGTTTTTATGCCACATTCAGTTGATTGGCCAGCCAATATAAGATTAGATAAGATTTATGAAATCCAAGATTTTATCATGGAGGTTGAAAATGTTTTGAAGGCTAATGAGTCTAATGTTAACAAATGTAATGAATCCGTTGAAGGTGATACTGAATATGAAGATTCTCAGCTTTATGAATTGGAGGATAGTAATTAGCAGTCTAATAATATGCATAATGTGGATTCATCTTTTTATAATGATGACTATAAGGAAGATGGAAAGTATAACAGTAGTAATAGTTCCTTTTCTAGTGATGAAAGTAAATTTTCTAAGATACCGGTTGTTAAGGTGTTGTCTAAGGAAGAAGATCTATGGTATGATTAGAATTCTGATTTTTCACAATGTATTACTAATAAGCCTACTATTGTAAATGTGCTAAGCCATTTGAATAATAATCACAGCCAAGAAGAAGAAACTAGGGATGAAGTCTTGTTGAGTGTTGACGAGATTTCCAATTTGTTGGCTCACAATTTTGAAAGGTATGCTAATCTATCCAAGGATGCTTGTGCTTTGCCATGTTTTGCGATTCCTTATGGTGAAGTCATTTCCCCTAAATTTGATGTTGAAGAAGATGTAGTTTTAGAATATGTTCTGTCAAGTTTGGGAGGTGTATGTGATGGTAATTCGTACATCAATGCACATGACAACTTCTATGTTGAGGAGGAAAATGTAGAGATAGGGTCTATTTCTGGTTCATTGTCTTTTTATTTTCATGAGGCCTAGATACATTCATATAGCTCATGTGATGAGGAAAGAAATAGTAATGAATTAGTTTATTCTAGTGAGCTATTTGAGGAAAAATTTGATACAGATTAGCATGTTGTTAGAAGGAAATATCATGATAATTCTTGTGATTTGGGATCTAATCATTTGTTAGAATATGAAGAGAATGCAAAATATATTCAGTCTAATGTATGGTGTACTAATGTTGCAAGTGAGGAGAAATCACATTTTTCATACTCTTCATATCTGGAGGCACAAGGTGAGTTACAATATGATTCATGGAACTCGTTGAATGAAGTAGAATACCAAGCTTTTGTGTTTCTAGTTGAAGGAATCTATCTTTTAGTTAGTGGTGACCAGTTTTAGTTTAATAATAATTGTTATGATCACATTGATTCATTTTTTCATAGTGAGCAAGATGAAGAAAGCATGCCTGATTTTTATATGCAGTATGGAAGTAATGATAATGGCTTTGTTTTGCCTAACGAAATGATTGAAAGTGCTGATGTGTTGGGTGAAACAAATGGGAATAAGAATTTTAGTTTACCTTAGGAGAATGGTGATAAAAATGAGGTATATGATAGAGGTAATAATTTTTAAAAAAAATTTGGTGGCCCAGGGCCATAGCTTGTACATAGTAGTGTAGTTTTTCACTGCTTTCAATAAAGTTGTTCAAGAGAGAAATTTTTGAAGTTCAAGTCTATGGTTTGCTTCCTCTAGAGATCTAAATCCTTGCAATGCCCACAAGGGACATGCATCCCCTGATAGAGCCACTGTTGGCACTCAAAATTGTGTTTCCATTTTGAGCGCCTATTTGAAATTTTGAGTCAAATCAACACCTATGAATGCCCATAAATGCACATGTACTTGGCTGTACCTTTGAGGTCCCTAAGGTGTTTAGTGTTTCTAACACCCTCCATTCAACGTGTTTAAGTATTCCATGATGATAAATTGACATTTTGAGCCATTTCGTGAAGTCTTGTTTTGAGCAACTGTCAAATCTGCATTTTCACCTATGTCAAACAGTGACAACATGCCTTGTTTGCATTTGAATATTTTGCACCCAGAATTGTTTTGTGATTCACCACTTTGGGAGTGTCTAGTGTCCATATCCAAGAACCTATGTTCTAGATTTTGAGTCATTTTGAGTCTGTTTGACTAGGTTTTGAATACCTCAAAGTTGGTCATTTAGTATTGTCATGCTGATGCAATTAATTATGAATTATGGGAAGGCCTATTTGACGTATTGTAACTTTTGACCAGTTGACCAAAAAATGAAAATTCCTTTAGTGTTGCATTCTAGACATCAGAGACTTGTTATGTTTCAAGTTTCAACTTATGAAAAATCCATTTAATTAGTTTTCAAACACAATTCCAAACACAATTTGTAACTTTTTACTAGTGTCAGCATTTGCAGATTGTTTGGTACCCCTATTTGTGATGTTATATCTTGAGATCTATGATTGGTAAGATCAAATGGATTATACCACTGTGTTGTACTAAAAAAATTCTTTAAGTGTGCTAGTTTGCAAGTCATGATGAATCCATTTGCACACTTTTCCAGGTCAATTCCATTTGCAAAAATCGATTTCTTGTCATTCTTTCTTGTCAATAAATCCAAGTAGCTCACTTTGACTGCTCACCAAATGCATCCTATTATTCTTCATGAGCCCAAATCATAGATTCATAATATCCTCATGATAGTGAACCAAAACCTTGAGTTTCATTTTCCCATGTGCTCATTTGCCTAGTTTTCAAAGCCAAATCCAAACCCACTTTAGTGTTTTCTAACATGTTTACTTGTAGGTAGTTCTGAAAGGTCAAATTTGATAGCGAATATCTTTTGACACTGAATTCATCATGAGACAAGATTCAACATGGTATAAGTATAGAGAGTAGAGACTCAATGTACCAATTTTTAGAGCTTGGTCAGGTGTTTGGATTAGTTTTTAAGGCTAGTCAAAGGACCTCCTAGCATGAAAGTGACAGTTATATAAAAAGGTGAAAGCGAGTTTTGAAAGTTGAATTAATAGTGCAAATTGATTTCAATTGGTCCTAGAAGGTTGATAGACCAATTCAACATTCTAGTTATTCAAAAGTGATTTATTTTTTAGTCAGACCTGCTTTGGGGCCCGACTAGTATCAAACTGATAAAGACTTTGAGTTTTTAAAATTTCCATGAAGGGATCATATGCTTGTCATATTTATTTATTTTGGTGTAAAGATGTATTTTCCTCAAGGTAAATGGCTTCTAAGATGCCTTAGTTCTGAAAGGTAGGCCATGTGTGAGATGTATGTGCCATCAACAAAACCAATGGACCTCAGTTGAACATGGCATGGTTAATGGTTGACAAAAATTTTCAGCAGAAGAGAATTTACTTGATGATAACTGATCCACCATTTGTTAGGGGTAATGTTATGAAGAAATCTCAAAAGGCACTAGTAAAGGGTATTGGATATGACATGCATAGAAATCTAGATTACATTTATCTAATGGGAAAGATGAGCAAGTCAAATGAAAGAAGTTAGATAGTTTGACCTCATTTGGAATATGCTTACCAACATGAAAAATCAAGGTTTTCCAATTACTCGCAAAACTTTTACCATTGTTGTAAAGTGATATGCAAGAGCCCAACTTGCAGAAGAGGCTATACAAGCATTTAGAAGAATGAGGGATTTTGGATGTGAACCTGTAATAGGAGACTTCAATGCTTTTCTTAGCGTACTCTACAAAAACAAGCTTGTAAGTCATGCCCATGAAATATATAATGAAGTTGGGGATACATTTCATTCTGATATGAAAACTTATAGTATTTTGATAAAATCATGGGGTGAAATCAGAGAAGCCACACATTATAAAAAAGGCTCCACATGCATGATTTAAAGTAGTAGACTCACACGATAAGGAAGAGGGACTTTTTGATAGGGAAGGCATGTACAGGGTAGATGCCATAAGAGGAGGAAAATGCAATAGAGGAGACTGCTCCGAAGAGAGACCACACAACATTGAAGAGGGTACTCATGCAATTAAAGGGAAGATGACCACATTTTAGAAGCAGCTACAGACTAATTAAATATAAAGAACCCAACACATAAAAAAGAAAAAATCGCAGCCAGTCAAAGAGGGACCCTGTGCAAAGGAAGCCACCAATTAAAAATGTCTCCACATACAAAGAAAAGGACCATGCCTAGCACGGCATGAAGGTAAAGCCATAGGCCATCAAACAAATACATCAAATACAAAGTGCAGAGCAAACCCACCCATTCAAAACAAAGGAAGCAGCCAGCTACAAGCCACACACATGTAGTTAAATGGAGCAGGGTCAAATAAAGAGGAAGGTGCCAGGTTTAGTGAGAAAGCTACCCACGCATGCTAAGACATAGAGCCAGCAAAAAGGAAGACCAATGTATGAAGGGGTCAGCATGTATAAAGAAATAGGGCATCAATAAAAATTTGCCTGCTCATGAAAAAAAAAATCATGCAAACAGTAAAGAATAGCTCCTACGCCAAGCAATAGTAGATATGAAGGCACCCACGTCTCAGCAAAATGAAGCCAACCAATAATAGGTTTGGAGCCATAGTCGACATAAAAGAGCCATCTCATGATCAAGGGACACCAATTCAAATAGGAAGCATGCCAGGAAAAAGCGCAAGCATTGAAAGGGCATCACCTTCATTTGTTTTGTCCCGCATATGTTGGGTAATAAAGAGTTAAAGAGTTTAAATGGTATTGCACTCAAGATAGAGGTTGTAACAACTTGGTGGCTTTCTAAGACACATCCTTGTATGTGGGGTCTGCCCATGGTCAGTGTCCTAAATTTTAATGAAGGATCTAAGTGTTTTAGATGAAAGAAATGTGGCACCCGACCGTGTGAGCAGAAAGCTTAACATGGAGGTATTGTGGGCTTACGCTACACTCGTATAAGAGAAAGTTGAGAATTGAAGGCTTTTGATGATATGCTAAAGATGTGAACATGAGAGCGTAAAATAATTTTTCAAGAGTCCCAAGCTTATGTTCAAGCTCGTAAGAATGTAAAGGGCATCGTTTAGAGTATGGTCGTGAATGAAAATTTCAAAGAGCCCAGTCTTACGCTGAGGTTGTAAAGACATAAAGAAAAGGTCAAACGTAAGAATGTAAAGCCAAATTAGCATGTCTCTAGTGCAACAAGAGGTGAAGGAATTACAGAAACTAATTAATATTAAAATATTAATTAATTAAAATGTTCCAAATTGTTGTGAGCCAATCAAATTGTGACATGTGGCATTTCAAGATTAGAGGGAGAATTTGAAAAATAAAATAAAATCAAAGTCCAAATATTCAACGCATAAATCATTAAAATGAAGGATTTGAATAAATTTAAAGTTTTTATATAGTTTTGACTATGTAAATTTTTAAATTTTTGAATTTTAATGACTGATCATGGCTCAGAACCTTGAATTACAAATGGCCATAACAAGGGCAATTTTTGTCCAAATTAGGCACTTCAATATACCGTTAGAACCAGGAGAAGCTGAATTTTCCAAATATGAAGTTAGATTATGCATAGGTCTTCACTGGTACACTCTGTAAGCAGATTTGCAATTTTAGGGGCATTCTCAGTAAAAGGGGTAAAATTCATTATGGAAAGTCAGAATCAATTGGGGAACATATATTGGAGTCTTTTGAGGCTAAAAAAAATTCTAGAAAAGTTTGCATGCTTCTAGAATTCATATTTTAACTAATTTTTGTTGTTGTTGTGAGTTAAAATGTAAGAACATAAATGAATGGTCATGAATGAATATTTCAAAGAACATAAAGCAAAGTTGAAATGTAAGAACATAAAGAAAAATTAGCATGTCTCCGATGCTACAGGAGGTGAAGGACTTAAAGAAACTAATTAATATTAAAATATTAATTAATTAAAATGTTGCAAATTGTTGTGAGCCAATCAAATTGCGACATGTGGCATCTCAAGATTGGAGGGAGAATTTTAAAAATAAAATAAAATCAAAGTCCAAATATTCAATGCATAAATCATTAAAATGAAGGATTTGAATAAATTTAAAGTTTTTATATAGTTTTGACTATGTAAATTTTTAAATTTTTGAATTTTAATGATTGATCATGGCTCAGGACCTTGAATTTCAAATGGCCATAACAAGGGCATTTTTTATCCGAATTAGGCACTCCAATATACCTTTAGAATTAGGAGAAGTTGAATTTTCCAAATATGAAGTCTGATAATGCATAGGTCTTCACTAGTACACTCTGTAAGAAAATTTGCAATTTCAAGGGCATTCTTAGTAAAAGGGACAGAATTCATTATAGAAAGTGAAAATCAATTGGGGAACATATAGTGGAGTCTTTTGAGGCTAAAAAAAATTCTGGAAAAGTTTGCATGCTTCTAGAATTCATATTTTAACTGATTTTTGTTGTTGTGAGTTAAAAACAAGGATAAAATTAGTTATTCTTTTCATCAAATATCTGAGATATTTTGTGTTGTTGAGGGCCAAATGATGAAGATTTGATTAACTAGTTGAGGGGAGAGATTAGAGAGTTGTTTTTAACCTATTGAGAAGGTTTTCCAAATGGACAGATGTCATGTTCAGATCAGATACTGGAATGAACTCTTCTCCTATATCTTTCTTCCTTCTTCTCTTTTGCAAGATTGTTGGCAATTTTCTCTGGGTAATACTAGTAGGGTTCCAGTGCTTTACTGTGAAACCATTTTCTTCAGCATATTTTCTCTTTTATGAATAGCATTAGGAAGGTTAATATAGATAGTTCAGATCTATTAGGTATTTCTGTGTTTTCATTTTCATGCATATGACTATATTAATTTCAAGGAAATAAATGCAAAGAGTAGTAGATGATTGAGTTTCAACTTGAATCTTGTCTCCTTTATCAACTAATTTTCAATGTCTTACAATCTTTGACATAGGGCTTAGGTTGTAGTTGCAGTCCCTTAAGACTGTATGTTATTTCATTGTTGCTTATAACTCAAGGGGTTATGTAAATGCTTTAGGGAAATCAATAGGGTTGTGAGTTTACTAATGGGTATATCATGTAAGAATGTGATTTAAATTGAGCACAGATGTCTATTTACAAGGTAGATAGATAGATCTTATATCTTAATATATAAATAGGTATCAAATATCCATATGTATGCATTTGATTCATGGATTTTCCCAATGGATTAGGCATTGGTCAGTTATAGGATCATTAGGTCTTATTGCTATATATATGAGGTTTTGTTGAAATCAAACTTATTAATCAAACATTTTTTTCCCTCACATGTTGAAGGACTTAAATGTAATTCCCTCACTTAGCTAATAAGATTCATAGATTTGCATTTAGCTACTATAGATTTGTGTCATTTCATGAGTTATTAGGAGATATAAGGGTTTTCATCTGTTTAATAGATTCAGGGATATGTTTTGCACCAGTATGATATCAATTGAATCTAAGGTCTACTCGCCTAGATTTAGCAGATCCTGAAGTAGTTGAAGGGTCATACCTTATAGTTGGCCTAGTGTCTGAAATGGCATGTTGAAAATGGGAGTTAGTTGCCCCTAGATGTGTCATATTTTCATTGGGATAATTGAAAACCCTCCAACATTTTCAAACACCAACACATAGTACCCAAGAAGAGAGGAAAATGGCTAGTTTTTGTAGATTATAGGGATCTTAAATTAGTGACTAATGAGGATCATTTTTCATTGCTATTTTTAGACCAAGTCCTTTACAACCTAGCTGGTAAAAAGTATTTTTCTTTTTTGGATGGTTTTAGTGGTCACAATCAAATTCAACTTGCCTCAAAAGATCAAGAAAAAATGACTTTTACCTACCCATGGGGAATGTTTTCCTATTTATTATTACCTTTTGGCTTGTGTAATGCTCCAACTACATTCCAATGAGATGTCATCAGTATTTTTTTGAGACATTTCTTCTAATTATATGGAAATCTATATGGATAACTTCACTGTTTATGGTGTTACTTTTGAAGAAGCAAAAGAAAATTTAGAAATAGTACTTAAAAGATATCAGAACTATAACCTATCTTTAAATAGTGAGAAATGTTTTATGATGATTGAGGAAGGGATATTCCTAGGCCATTTCATTTCATCAAAGGGTATCCAAGTGGATCCAACAAAGATTGAAGTTATCAGTACCTTATTTACACTAGAGAAGTAGAAGGATGTATGAATTTCTTCAAGACATGTTGGATATTATGAAAGATTTATTAAAAAATTAGTCAACTTGTAGACCTCTCTATAACTTTCTCAAAAAGGACTTAAAATTTTTTTGGGGTACTAACTGTGTAGCATCCTTCTTACACCTTAAGGAAGTTCTTACCTCAACACTTGTTTTGAGAGGACCAATTGGGGCTTACCTTTTCACATTCATATGGATGCCTTAGACTATGTTATCAGTTCTATGCTGGTATAGAAAGTAGACTCTGTTAGTGATGCTATTTCTTTCATTAGTAAGAATTTTAAAGTTGTAGAATTTAATTACACATTCACTAAAAAGGAATTACTTTTGGTCATTTATGTTGTTAATAAATTTAAGCATTACATCACTAGAGATGAGATATTTGTTCACACTAACCATTCTACTATGAAATATTTAGTGAACAAACCTACAATATTAGGAAGATTGGCTTGATGGTTATTGCTCATGAAAGAATTTGACATCACCATAGTTGATAAACCTAGTAGGGCCAATGTGGTAGCCAACTTTCTCTCTTGGTTGCATCTCCTTGATGATCCTGCAACCATTGATGATAGTTTTCCAAATGAGCATTTTTTCTATTAGCTACACAAATCCTTAGTATGTAGATATTGCTAATTACCTCACCATAGGAAAAATGCTAGTATATTTCTTTACCCAAGCCAGGAAACTACTAGTAGAGAAGAGCTTTAATTATTCATGGATTTTTAGGTTTATGTTCTATACTAGTCCTCATCAAGTCATGGGTATGTGTCTAAAAGAAGATGAAACATATGATTTCTTGAAGGCATGTCATGATGAACCCTATGGAGCTCACTTTTCAGCCCAAAGAACAACCTTCAAAATATTAAGAACTGGGTATTATTGGCCAAGCCTACACAAGGATGCCACCATATATACAAAGAAATGTGACAAGTGTCAAAAAATAGGAAGAACCACTAAGCCAGATAAAATGCCCCTACAAACTTAAGTAGTGGTCACACTGTTTGACAAATGGGGGATTGAATTTGTAGGACCCATCCAGCCTACTTCACAAGGAAAAACCTATAATTTGGTGTGCACTAACTATGTCACCAAATGGGGTGAAGCCAAACCCATGAAACATCCAAGAGGTATCAACATGGTAAATTTTTTATATGAATCCATTTTTACACAGTTTAGTGTTCCTAGGAAATTGACATCTAATCAAGGGACTCAGTTTACATCAAATTTTATAATTGCTCTTATTAATGTATATACTATTAGGCATGGTAATTTATCACGTTGCCATCCTTAGGGTAATGGTCAAGTTGAAGTTACTAATAGGGAGCTAGAATCTATTCTAACTAAGACTGTAGCACTTCATAGGAAGGATTAGGGGGCACACCTTCTCGAAGCTCTCTGGGCTTACAAAACCACTTGGAAATTCACAATTGGTTTTACTCTATTTGAACTTGTTTATGGTAATTCATCCATCATGCCTATTAAATTTGAATACAAAACATTTAAGACTACCTTGGAGCTCAATATAGAACTCAATATTGCCCAACAAGATAGAATCCTGAGTTTAAACAATCTTGATGAATGGAGGAAATCTGCACTAAATAATATTGAGCTCATTCAACACCAAAGGAAATAGTGGCATGATAAGTTTATCAAATAGAAAAAATTTGTTGTAGGCAATTGTGCACTCCTTTATGACTCAAGATACCAACACCATCCCAAAAAATTCCAAACATGCTAGTTGGGACCATATGAGATTGTTGTCATATTTCCAAATGGTGTAGTTTAGTTATCTACCATTGATCTTGTTTGCTTCAACTAATTGTCAATGGGCATCGTCTCAATCTTTACCATAAACTTACTAGCCATGAAGAGTTCCTATAGCAATTCTAGCACAATGAGGATGTCGTCATTCCTATAGCCATGAGTCTAGGTTTTCTACCTTGAATCCTACTAATTCTTGACTCCAATCAAGAAATTCATAATAAACACTTCTTTTCAAAGTACCTTCTTTGCATCCATTCCACTTCCAATTTTATCTCTTCCATCTTACCATTCCATCCCATCACTCCATCAATTTCATTGATCATTTTAGAACATCTTTCCTACAACAGTCACTAGGTTTTTTGCATAACTCTACATGCATTTTATTTTATTCATGTTTTGTTCCAATTTGGTATTGTTTATTTTTTTCACTCTTGCTTCTCTTGGCCTGGTGGGATCCATGCCTTCATTTAGTTGGGGGAGGGAAATATTTAAATGGATGTTTGATTATCTTTTTAAAAAAGCATTTTTTTCCAAATCATCGCATGTACCTTCAAAGTGCATTGAGATGACGAGAAATAAGTACATAATTAATATCACATGCTGGTGACTTTTCCTTCTACAATTACATTATTATGAAATTAAGGACATTAAAAGAGGTTATTTAACTTTTAATGATGATAGACAATGTGTTTGGGTGACAGGCCTATGCACACATGAAAATCACAAAATTTGATGCAAAGGATATATTGTGAGATATGGTGCATTTGACTTCAAATTGTACAAGCCATTTTTCTAAAACCCAGAGTTAGCATTGTAAGCCTTGAACATTAGTTTTTTTCTACAATTCAATTGTAATTGAGCATGGGTAGAGGTATATAGAGGAATGATCTTGTTGATCATCAAGTTCTATTGGGGGATATAGCCACTTGTGAAATGTTTGTTGACAAGTGGCTAATTATGATATGTAGTTATTGTCATGAATGCTAGCACATGATCTACACGTTGATAGGAAACCTTGGAAATAAAGAAACTCAATGTTTGGTGATCAAAAAACTATTTAAGTATAGAATTTTGACTACAACGGTATATTGTTTTGTTTATAACATGTTGTAGATTTCATATTATGACAAGCAAAGTTACATGGAGATAGTATACATGTTGATGATGACATGTATAACCTTAAAATTTTGTACAGATTGTATGAAACAAAGTTAATCATGTATTGATGAAGAAGGATAGTGGAATCAAAGGAAATAATTGTTTTAGTTGCAAAACAATTTCTTGTCCAATAAGGGTCGACATCCTAGATGTTTAACCTAACTTGGAAAAATGAATTGTGGTCTTCTATGAATGATATTTAACCTATGTTTAACCCAAAAATATTTTATGTAAAGGCATAGCATTTATACAAAGGACTTCTTGCAATAAGAAGTGTGTAATCTTGATTTATCATGAGAGAGAACTTTTGTGAAAGTGATATATGTGAAGTTTTCTATGAACTATCTGGTGATCCAAGATGAAGTTGAAGGAAGGTAAATAATAGTAGATTGTTTGTTTGAGCAATGAGCTCTTCATGTAGTTGAAATTGCATGTTTTGGCAATGGGCTCATCTTGCATACATTACACTACAACTCCTAACAAGGTTGAAATCTTCTGATAGGGATTCAAACTATCCTAATAGGGACTATTATACTAAAAAAATTCTTTGACTCCTAACAAGGTCCATCCTCTAACAAGGAACATATATATCAGTATATTATCTAGTGGGTATCATCCCCACTTGGGTTTTCCCTTCTCTAGGGTTTCCCTAGTTAACAAAATATGGTGTCATGAGTTATCTTTGTGCATTGTTAATATTGTTTTTCATCATTAATTTATTGAATTGTTATGCATGGTTTAAAATAAGTAATAATATCCAGTTGGCAACAAAAGTTTGTAGATTACTGATCCCCCCCAGTAATTGCTATTTCTAACAATTGGTATCAGAGCACAATTACTTTGAAGAGGCTGAATAGCCTGAGTAAGATCCCTATGGATATGGAATAGTTAATGAAAAATCTTGAAGAATCTCTTGAATAAATTGATTTCCTTACTAAAGAAAGAGATAAGCTAAATGACAGATATGAAGACTCCAAAGTATCAGTTGAAGGAAAAGATTAAACATCTAAAACCTAAGCCTAAATCCACTAAATTTGGAACTACCGATGATGAATATTCAAAGTTAAAGATAGAGTAAAAAATCTTGAAGCATGAATTAAAGATTAAAAATTTGAAGTTCACTTTGAGAAATGATCCTAGCAAAATTGAATCTGATTTGAAGACGGTGTAAATAATTATTCACTATTTACACACACTTAATTTTACATAGGTTAATGCATTATTTTAATATATATTTATTAGTCACCTAGGAGTATGTGCACTCTTGTGAGTTGTCATGTTGACAATACAAGAGTTCATACCTCTTTTATGGACATGGTGTCCACAACATAGGAGTTAGCACACTAATTAAGCACATGGTGTCTACAACATCTCTACTTGAGATACACCTTGTCATTTGTATCCTCTCATCTAGAATGATGGATAATACATGTGCTTAGTTGCCATGCTTATCTTTTCTCTTGGTTCTTTGTATAGACATTATAGGTGCTTCCTGAGAGGCCTTTATATACATGCACTCCTAGTGTGTTTGTACATATAATACAAAGCAATGTATGAGGACATACTCTGATATATTGATCATACTCCTTTTTGGTCTATAGTTGTTATTGTGTTTGAGTTCTATGATTTTGGGTAAATCTTGCCCTAAGGAAAATTCTTACATGGTATTAGAGCTCTTGGAGAATCTCTCTTCACATAACCATTTGAGACCATCTTCTTGCTTTAGCACCTCAGCCCGAATCTGGAGTATCATAGAATTTGGAAGTGTTTAGAGCCAGATTTGACCTCACCATTACATCTGAAACATTGATTGAGTAAAAATCAGCTATAAAGTTGCCTACCCTAGGCCAAAGTTGATCATTAGGCAAATTGTTTTTGCAAATCAGCACCCAGAGTCCCCAATTTGCAATTTTGGGTATGATCATTTCAGATCTATACATTTAGTCTTTAGATCTGTATTTTATTTTCATCTGCATCTTTGCTATTTTTTAAGGATTTACATTATTTTCTAGAAATTTTTTGGCCATCAGGCCATAGGAGAGATTTTTTGCAGGTGAAGATTGGTGCTTGCTAGTGCAAATTAGATATTTGCATCATATTTAAAAGGTCAAAAAAACCCCAAATTAGATTTTGTTTCATCCAAATTGGACATTTGAGACAAAATCTAGAGCCATTTGATTTTTGGAGGCATAATGGTGGCGATTCAAAAAAAATAATAGTAGCAACAATTTTCAATAGTGATATCTTCCTCATACAGACTCCTTTTTGCGAGCAATTTATTTTGTTTTTGGGGTAGAATTTCATGAACTACACATTAGTGTAGGTGGTTTGAGATCTCTACTCCTAAATTTTTCTATAGCTCACAAATCCCATTTTTTCCCACTTCAAATGCTTAGTACAAACTCATCTAGACACATAATCAGGTTCCATTTTTTTTTAAAGTGCATATTTTTTGTGTACTTTTCAAATCTGCAATCAGATTATAGGTTCTATGGACAAAAATACTACTTTTTAAAATAGGCCCTAAATTGGCAAGTGGCTATAAAGCACCGAATCATACACTGGGGGGGTTCTTTGATTTGTTTTGCATCTTTGGGGGTTATGTTGATTAGTCCATCATGGAAGAGGAAGATTTAATTATCTTGACACCAAACAACTATCAAGAATGGAGTCAATTGGTTATCCCATATCTTAGTCAACATAATGCACTACCATATGCAAGAGGGCTTTTATACGATGAGGACACATGTTCCATGCTTTGTTGTGCACTCTTTCTCTATATGGATATGGAGGTTATGAATTCACTTGATGATTTGAAGTCAACAGATTTATATGATATTTGGATCCATCTTTGGGAGCTTTATGGAAATCCACAAATTCCTCCATTCGCAATAGATCTTTTACCTCTGGTTGTAGTTGTATGCTCTCCAGGTGAGATCACTCCTCCAGATGCACCTGGTTCTCCTATTGATCCTATTTCAGCCATAGATGCTTTAGATTTAGTACAGCGAGACCCTTTATGTCTTCCTACTTTACCTTCATGCAATGACTTCCTTCCTGCCATTATAGGCCTATTCATGGAGTCTCATAGAGAAGATGTGGGAGACATCCTAGATGATATTCATCTTCTTTTTGAGGTGAATTTTTTTGCAATAGTGATTGATTCATGTACTTGAACACAATAAGGTACACTTTGTCTTCTTGTTCCATCCTCAGGTGATGGCTTCTTGACTAACATTTTAGGTTTGTTCATGGAGTCACATAGAATAGATTTTGAGGACTTCTTTGATGATATACCACTTCAACAGGTTTTATATATGCAACTTACAAGATTTATGTTGAGAAACAACAAGTGAATTTGAGTGAAATTCTAAGAATGCAACTCTTGGAGAACCTTGAGAGGATTAAAAGAACAAAGAATGGTGTGTCTAGGTTCCAATAATTGATTAATCACATATTCTTTCATGTGCTAAAGAGATTTCCTTACTTGTCAATAATAGATATTATGAGTAGTGATAGATGCACTATGGAAAAGATATCAAAAGTATGCAAAAGACACCCTATAGACAAGGTATTGGATAGTGGTAATTTGATTATGAGAACATTCCAAAATGAGATGAAGAAGAGATTTAGGATCTCATCTATTATTTTGGATAGGTTCAAGGAGGACATATGTATTTTAGTTGATACTGACTATACATACATTCAAGTAGTAGAACCTTGGGAAACATTTTTCAATCCTTTAAGCTATAAGTTGAGTGATGATATTGTAGTTGGCTACATTGATCTATTGTTGAATTTTGAGATAGATAAAGCTGAGTACAAATTTGGTACATTTGATGATATCACACAACATGCTCATCAAACAACCTTGGAGAAGGCATCTCACAAGAAGGTTGAATCAAATATGAAGAAGGATTATCTAAGGCCAAAATGATAGAAAGTGAGTTTGAGGTAGTAAGGAAAACATTGAAAAAAGGTTTATTGAATATTCAACCCTTGTTAATTTGAGTTGAAAAGACAACTTTGGAACATAATATACCTTATGCAGTAGTATCTGGCATTTAGCCTAGTGAACATAAGAGAAAATTAGAAATATTACCTAAAGCAGTGCCAACAAAGAAAAAGAGAGTAAAGCAGATGACTTTAGGACCTAGAAAGAAATAGAAAGCATTGTTGACAATTGAATCCAATGGTGATGAGAAATTTGAGGAACAAGAAATCAAGGTGACTCCACCTAAAAAAGTAGCAAGAAAAGCTCAACAACCATGGAAGACGAAGATTGAAAAGATAAACACAACAAGTGCAAATGAGGGAATTTTTGTTCAAATGAACAAGTTTTATTATCTTTATAATTACTTTGAGAAAGACCAATTCTACTATAAGACATATCATTACAAATGATCTAAGTATGAAGGATATCAAAGAAGTAGTGGACCAGAAAGTCTACGAGAAACTTATAAAGAAGAAGACTTTAGCAAGGGAAGAAGACCTTGAACTTTGAAAGTCTATGCTAAGGACAATTTACAAGACTAATGATAAAGATGAGATTAAGAGATTGTTGAATAATATTTCCCTATACTTGAAAAAAAAATTATGGCCATTTTTATTTATGGTCAGAGAGAAGGATAAGTTGATGAAGGAGAAAATAGTAGCTATCAACAAGATGTTGTCAGAATCACAAACAAAAACTCCTACAGCCCCAACAACAATGGAAGTATTAGTAAGTGGTGATACCATGAAGATTGATCAAACCAATGTTACTCTAGACATGGATGATACCAATCCATTTGGTGGCTCTGAACCAAATATACCTGATACTAAGGATGTTGAAGATAAGCTAAAGCAAACTGAGGAAGAAAAAAGGCTTATAGAAATTGGAAAAAAAAGATAGAGGAAATGAAGCAATAATTGCTTGAGAATGAGAAGAAAAGAAAAATAGAGGAAGACGAAAGGAAAATATCAGAAGAGAAGAAGGAAAGAGAAGAAAAAGAAAGATAAGAAGAGAGAGAGAGAGAAAGAGAGAGAGGAAAGCCAAGGAAGCAACAAAGAAATGAAGGGAGGATGAAATTAAACCATCTAGTTCATCTACTCTGCTCTCTCTTGCCAATCTATCTACCAATGATGATGATCAAATAGATTTGATCTCATCCTTGACTAAATTCATTGAGAAAAATAGGAAAGTAAAGAGTTTACAAAGAACACTAATGGAAGTGATAGATAGGCTACATAGTAAATTGGTAGTTTAGCACTCAGAACCAAATCTTGAATAGTGCTAAAGTCTTTTATGAAGAATTTTCAAATTTTCTAAATGTTGTAGAGGCAAAATCTTAGATTTTCCATGATTCTAACTTGTTTAACACCATGTACCAAACTATCAAGAATGACTTAGTCAACCTTGATACATGCATCAAAGAATTTAGGATGTGTCAGTAGGAAAGGGAATTCTTGTATGTTAAGAGTAAATTATCATACAAATTGACTAAGAATTTGGATAGTTAGTTAGAGGAAAAGTTGAATGAGTTAGAGGCCTTATCAAACTTAATTCAACACCCATCAAGTTAAGTTGATGATATTGAAAGCCAAGTTGCCAGTGTTCACATTGAAATCAGGAATTTGGAACTTCAGAAAGAGAAAATATTAAGGAGAACAACTTGTGTTAGAGAATCCATCACTTTGAAGTTGTCATTTGTTGAAAAGCAACTAGAAGAATGTGTCAAGGCCAAGGATACATATACTAACTTCTTGTATTTAGATATCAATGCAGTTGAGATTGCATCATATGCATTATGTGCAATTCTCCCATCAAAAAAATCTACAAAAGAGACATAGAAAAAAGGTATGGACAACTTTGAAACTATTTTTGAAGATTGTATGAAGATTATTATAGCATAAAAGCAAGGATAGTAGTTTTGACAGTTTTTTAATAGAATCTTGACATTCTGTGACCTTTGTCATTGATTTCAAAGGGGGAGTAATAGCAGAGAAAATTGTGAAGCAGAGAAATACTTGTTTATTATGAAGTATATTGTAAGGGGGAGCTTATATAAAGTTGTTAAGTTATAATAGATGTAATTTTAATTTTGTTAGTTAAGTCTTTGCCACTTAACCAATTTTCCCTTTTTTTTTGCCATCAATGCCAAAGGGAGAGATTGTTGAAAATTCGCTAATTATGATATGTAATTGTTGTCATTAATGGAAACACATGATCTATAAATTGATAGGAAACCTCAGAAATAAAGATACTTAATGTTTGGTGATCAAAAAATTGTTTAAGTATAGAATTTAGATTACAATAGTATATTATTTTGTTTATAACATGTTATAGACATTATATTATGAAAAGTGAAGTTACATGGAGATTTATACATGTTGATGATGATGTGTATAACCTTAGAGGTTTGTACAAACTATACAAAACAAAGTTAATCATGTTTTGATGAAGTAGGATAGTGGAATTGAAGGAAATAATTGTTTTAGGTACAAAACAATTACTTGTCCAATTAGGGCCAACATCCTAGATATTTACCCTAACTTGGAAAAATGAATTGTCATCTTAGTTGACCTAGAATTATTTTATGTAAAGGCATGGTATTTATGCAAATGACTTCTTGTGATAAGAAGCATGTAATCTTGATGTATCATGAGAGCGAACTTGTGAGAGAACTTTTGTGAAAGTAATATATTCAAAGTTTTGTATGAACTATCTGGTGATCCAAGATCAAGTTAAAGGAAAGAAAAGAATAGTAGTTACATGTTTGAGTATTGAGCTCTTCATGTAGTTGAAATTTCATGTTTGGGTAGTGGGCTCATCTTGCATACATTACACTACAACTTCTTATAGGGTTTGAATCTTCTAATGGGGATTCAAAGTCTCCTAACAAGGACTGTACTTATACTAAATTTTCTCATTGACTCCTAACAGGGTCCATCCTATAACAAGAAACATATATGTCATTATATTATCTAGTGTTTATCATCCCCATTGGGGTTTTTGCTTGGCCAAGGTTTCCCTAGTTAACAAAATTTGGTGTCATGAATTATATTTGTGCATTGTTGTTAGGAAACTTGGCAATAAAGAATATAACTATTTCCACATAACCCATAACTGATTTGAAATAAACATAGAATTAAAATCCACATGCAAGAGAATAGACAACATACGCTAAAATGTGACACAAGATATACCCTGGGAAACCTTCATTGAGGGAAAAACCTAGCCTCCAAAAGCATCCATCACCATGTATTATTCAGCAAAAAATACCATTGCAATACAACCATGGAAGCCTTCATGGCCATAGCCACAATCGAGCAAGCTATGTGAACAAGCATGAATCCACACATCCCATGCCATGCTTCCAACCTCACAAATGCTCCCTTAGCTAACCTGTCAAGTCTTGTCCTACTCGACTCTTGCCTTTCTCACTCTTACTCTAAAACAACTACCCTTGTGGCTACTTATATAGTAGCAAGTCCCACAAAACCACTAAGTGGTATTACATAAACCATGTGCTAAAACCATGTGCTACCTAACCCACTGACCCCACATTTAATATTGGGCATTTAATTCTTTTCCCCAATATTAAATAATTACATAAAATATTATCACAATGTTACAATACAACTCATCAAGAATATTCCATGGGAATCTTTACATGTTGCACGCCCATCTAGGTACAACATTACATAATAAAATAAAATAAAATATAACAATATTATGCAATGTGTGCAACACCCATTATCTCAACAATTGTTACTATTACTGTTTATCATTAATTTATTGATTTTTTATGCATGGTTTAATGATCCGGTGGATAATTTCAATGAAAATTGAAGTGTCTTCAAATCTCTAAATTTTTGCACCATCAAAAAGATCTCAGCGTCTTGATTCCAATGCAACTTGAATGGAGCAAAAAGGAGTCTATTTGTGCAAGTTATGCTATATCAAAGTTTTGGTCAATAGGTAGACCAAAGGGCTAGATAAGGGGCAAAATCAAACCACCTCAAAAGTGGTCAATAATGGATTTCAAAATGAAGAGCCTGATGAGACCTTTCCAATGGCATTCGTTCCCTCAAAAACAAACTTCATATGTGAAAGTTATGGCCGTTTGAATTTTGGAGGCAAAATGTAATAGTGATGACATCATCATGATATTAGCAGCTCAAGTGATGACACATGTCAAAAATATGAGCAAATAAAATAGTGCCACATGGCACCTCAAGCTCAAATTTGGTAGTTTAAAACTTCGTTGAGGAGGTTTGAACCTCCAACCTCCCATTTACCACTTTCCCTCCTTGCCACTAGACCACGTGGAGCTTTTAACAACTTTGAAGCAGATTTTTTATTTAAACTATGAATGCCGCCAAAGCCATTTGAAAAGATGCATAGGTGGGAGTTGAACCCTTGACCTGGTCGCCCCTAAAATAGCTATGTGCCAATACACCACTGATGTGGCTTGTTAAATGCATGGTAGATGTGTTATTTAACCTGTATCAAATAGCGAAGCCCCCTTAAAATAGATTTATTTGTTATTTTTAACAACATTAACCCCTAAAATTATATAAATGCCAAAATGTAAAAATGGAAAAGGGGGTTATTTGAAGGGGATGTTTTATTTTATACCCTTAATTGGTTTTGAGCCAATTTAGGTAAATTATTTTGTATAAAAAGGGGGGAAGGATGTCATTTGGAAAAACAAGGGAGACTTGAGAGAAATTGCTCTTGGTGAAGTTTTTTTTAAAGGAATAGGGAGATTTTTCTAGGAGATTTTTTGGAGCCATTTTCATACTTTAGAGTATTGTTATGTTATTGAAGTGCTAGAAGAAATGGTCTTCTTTGGTGCATATTTGTAATTGATTTCTGGAGATTAATAAGATCGGTTGCACTCTATTGGAGCCGACCCAGAGATATAGTCACGTTTGTGGAAAACTCCAAAATCAAACTTTGTTTGCACTTTCTATCTTCTTTTCTCTCAGTTCTATTTCTCATCTTAAGTTTTGATTTCATTTATGATAAGTGTATTAAGACTTCCGCTAATTTGATTTTATTTAAGCATTCAATACTGCAACTAGTCTACATCCGTCCATCAGATCAAGTGGTATCAGAGCTCAGTTGACTATTATTATAGTTGTTTTCTTGAATGCTAACAAGATCTAGGATTCAAAAGGGTGAAGGCAAGCTTGAAGAATTTAATCCTGAGATTGAACAACCAAGAAATTTTCCAAAGATGTCTATTTCTGGAATGGATGTTCCTAATGAGATTAGTGAGCAGGAATTTCGAAGAGCATTCCTTGAGATGAAGGCTAAGGTGGACATTCTTTTTCAAGAGAGACAAGAATAGAAGGAATGTAAAGGAGGTTCATTGAAGCAAAGAGATCGTGAAGACAAGACAAGGAAACATCATGGAGATAGTGATAAGCAACAAGATCCATCCTCTTCTTCTTCTCCTCCCTCTTCTCCTTCTTCTCCATCTTCTCCTCATTCTACTTCTTTTAATCCTTTCAAGAGTGGGTATAAGCCTAAGATCAAACTTGATGTAAAATTTGACTTGCCTAAGTATTGTGCTGAACTTGATGCTGAAAAATTGGATGATTGGATTCAACAAGTTGAAGTCTATTGTAGAGTCTAGAACCTATTAGATGATGTTGATAGGATCCAATTAGCTACTCTTCGGTTAGGAGGTATAGCTTTAACCTAGTGGGAGAGTAAGACTAAGGTAGAAGTTTCACAACATGGTAGAGTCAATTTAACTTGGGAAGAGTTTGTTAATGCTCTTAAGAAGCAACTTTATCTCCTAGGACATATGCAACAGTTAATGATGGACTAGCAAATGTTTAGGCAAGGGAAAGGTCAAACTGTCCAAGAGTACACCCATGAATTTAGGAAAAGGGCTATTGCTTTGAATGTTCCTTTGTACACCCAGGATACTTTGTTGAAGTACATAGGAGGTATACATTCCTACCTTAGACATTCTATTTTGGTATTGAACCCTTGTAATTTGGATGAAGTGTTAGTTCAAGCTACACACTTAGAGTCAAGGGGTAAGGGATCTTTTATTGATAACTTTGATAATGCTGTAAAGAAATATTTTAAGAATGTAGAGATAGAGAAAGGAAAGAAGGTAGCTACAGTGAAGAAGGATGATAAGCTTTCTTGCACTCATTGTGACAAGAAGGGTCATGATGAAGAACATTGTTGGAAGTTGCATCCCGAATTGAAGCCTAAGTGGGCCCAGAAATTTGATCAGAAATAGAAAGGTAAGGAGAAAGAAACAAATGTTGTTATGGATCCTAGTCTAGATTCAGATGATGAGACTACAATAATAGATATGGGTTTGAAAGGTAAAGCTCCTATTTCTAGTGTTTCTGTTGCTAGTTGTGCTTCTACTTCTATATTAAATGATTTGTCTGAAGATAAGAAAAGGAATGAGCTGTTTCATTTAAGGGTTGTTGCTAAGAACACTAAAATTGATGCACTCATAGATAGTGGTTCTCAAGTGAACTTGATTTCTGAAAGTATTGTAAGGAACTTGGGATTGAAAACTACATTACATAAGAAACCTTATCCACTAGGCTGGATTTGTGAAAATGATAAGTTGCAAGTAACAAGACAATGCACTTTAAGGTTCACAATCACTAGTAAGTTTGTGGATGAAGTACAGTTTGATGTGGTTCCACTAGATATTTGTGGGATGGTGCTTGGTAGCCCTTATCTTTATGACAGAAAAACAATTTTCTACAGGGAAAAGAATCATTATCACTTGTTTAAAGATGGCATTTAGTATATTGTACATTCTCACAAGATTAAGACTAATTATTCTTTTGCAAACACATGGCAGTTAAAGAGGGTAATTAATGCAAGTAAAGAGTTAACTCTTATGTCTGTTAGTATAGGTGGTTCTACACTTGAACTTGGAGTAGCTAACCAAGGTCAAATATTGCAGGATGCACCCACAGTACAACATGAGGGAATGATGATTGAAAGCATTGATGGTTCCTTGGGTAAAAATGTTCCTGTTATGAAGGATCGATATGTTGTTGATTTATTCTCTTTCATTTTTGCATTATTGTTCAGCTTGATGCTAGTCAATAGTAGTTGGTTAGTGGCTACGACAACTGATGTAGATGCTTATGGAAGTGATAGAATAATGTTTATGATCAACAATGTTGTTGCAGTCTTCATTGTGCTTGTGAGTCAGGTATTCAAATGTACAGGTGATACAGGACAAGTGGGGAGGCCAAGTCCTCACTTTATGTTAGAGTAAATGTCACTTTTGGAGGTCCAAAAGGTCTTCAGTGGGGAGGCCTGATCTAGTGGATAATTTCAATGAAAATTGAAGTGTCTTCAAATCTCCATATTTTTGCACCATCGAAAAGATCTCAGCATCCTGATTCCAATGCAACTTGAATGGAGCAAAAATGAGTTTATTTGTGCAAGTTATGCTTGGTCAAAGTTTTGGGCGATAGGTAGACCAGAGGGCTAGATAAGGGGAAAAATCAAACCACCTCAAAAGTGGTCAACAATGGATTTCAAAATGAAGAGCCTGATGAGAGCTTTCCAATGGCATTCGTTCCGTCAAAAACGGACTTCATATGTGAAAGTTATGGCCGTTTGAATTTTGGAGGCAAAATGTAATAGTGATGATGTCATCATGATATCAGCAGCTCAAGTGATGACACGTCAAAAATATGAGCAAGTAAAATATTTCCACATGGCACCTCAAGCTCAAATTTGGTGGTTTAAAACTTCGTTGAGGAGGTTTGAACCTCCAACCTCCCATTTACCCCTTTCCCTCCTTGCCACTAGACCACGTGGAGCTTTTAACAACTTTGTAGTAGATTTTTTATTTAAACTATGAATGCCGCCAAAGCCATTTATAAAGATGCATAGGTGGGAGTTGAACCCTCGACTTGGTCACCCCTAAAATAGCTACGTGCCAATACACCATTGATGTGGCTTGTTAAATGCATGGCAGATGTGTTATTTAACTTGTATCAAATAGCGAAGCCCCTTTAAAATAGATTTATTTGTTATTTTTAAAAACATTAACCCCTAAAATTATATAAATGCCAAAATGTAAAAATGGCAAAGGGAGTTATTTGAAGGGGATGTTTTATTTTATGCCCTTAATTGGTTTTGAGCCAATTTAGGCAAATTATTTTGTATAAAAAGGGGGGTAGGATGTCATTTGGAAAAACAAGGGAGACTTGAGAGAAATTGCTCTTGGTGAAGTTTTCTTTAAAGGAATAGGGAAATTTTTCTAGGATATTTTTTGGAACCATTTTCGTACTTCAGAGTATTGTTATGCTATGGAAGTGCTAGAAGAAATGGTCTTCTTTGGTTCATATCTGTAATTGATTTCTAGAGATTAATCGGGTCGGTCACACTCTATTGGAGCTGACCCAGAGACGTAGTCACGTTTGTGGCAAACTCTGAAATCAAAATTTGTTTGCACTTTCTATCTTCTTTTCTCTCAATTCTATTTCTCATCTTAAGTTTTGATTTCATTTATGATAAATATATTAAGACTTCCGCTAATTTGATTTTAATTAAGCATTCAATACTGCAATTAGTCTAGGTCCGTCCATCAGATCATTTAAAGTAAATAATAATATCTAGTTGGCAATGAAATTTTGTAGATTACTATACACCCCCCTCTCAATAATCCTTGTTTCTAACAATTTTTAGAAGAAGGGGATGGTTGGATTATTTCCTCAATTTGAATGGATTTAATGAAGAAGCAGCTCTCCAATTTATGACCACCTTAAGAGATAGAGTTGCAGTGGTTAAAGGTCTAAGAATTGAGTTCTCAAAGGAAGTGATAGCCAAAGGCACTAGGTTTCTATAAGAGGGAAAAATCTGGGAGAAAGAATTTGAATTGAAGATGACTAGGGCACAATTTAGGATACACCAGGACCCACCATTGGACATTGACAAGAAACAAGGAATTCTGAGGCTATCCTTGCTAATGCAATTTTTTTAACCTACTAGATTTATCATTCAATATTTGATGTGTAAGGGATGATACAAATATCTACATGCTCTTCATTTCAAGTTGTTGGCTCACCTATGACATGATTATAGATAGGTAAACCTTCCCAACTTTTTGTTCAATATTATTAAGAAACAAGCCTCTTTGCTATAGTCAAGTAGTGATCAGTCAATCTTTCATCATGGTCTAGTAAAGATAATTATAGAAAGAGAGTTAAATAAATAAGAAATTGGGTCATGGAAGGAAATTTTGTAGATGAAAGAGGCAGAACCTAGGTTGGTTGGCTCTAGAGGCTAGGGGGTAGGATGAAGGGAAAGAATGCCCATAGGATTATGTAAAGTTGTCCCTAGAGTTGAGTATACTCTTGAAGCCTCTGTTGGATAAATTTGTTCAATTGTGTGTTTTTTTTGATGTTACACAAATGTCATATCAATTATTAGATAGAGTCTATCGAGCTCAGTTGGTTAGCAAAGAAAATTACTAAGTCTACCAAGCTTAGTTGGTTAGCAAAGTGAATTATAGAGTCTACCAAACATTCCTGAATATATTCTATGGAAACAGTTTCTCAGAGGTCACTCAAGCATCGAAGGTTTCTGTGATAGAAGCCAGTTTCTACCTAGCTCACAAGGTCAGCAAAGGAAAGTTAGTGTTTATTGAGTTCACTCAGTCTCCAAAGGATTTTGCAAAATTTACAGTGTTTACCGAGCTTCAATTGGTTAACATTGGAAATCATTTCTAGAGCAATGTCTACCAAGAAGGGTCGGCCAATGAAGGATTTCATTATTTTGGAAAATAAAGTTTAATCATTTCATGTAATATTTGTACCCAACTAATTTAATGATTATTGTTAAATGTAACTTATAAATAAGCTGACTTAATAATCTGTAAGGTATAAATAAAAGGTCAAGTTGTGAATTCAAATATATGGATGAATGAATGAGTGAGTATCCAAGTGATTTAATTGTGTGAAGAGGAAAGTGTGAGTGAATTTTTAAGAAGGATAAGATATCCTTGAGGACCAACAAAGATGTATTTGATTAGAGAAGATCTAGTGAAGTAGAACTAAGATCTGTAATAGAAAAGTTTAGTTGCATCTCATTTAGGTCACTTCATTGTTACTTTTTCATCATTGCAGCAGTGATTCCTAAATCTCTTAATAAAGTTGGTTTAATGGCCATTTTTGTAAATCATCTAACAAGGTGGATAGTTCTATTGAATTGTTCTGAAGTCCTCTAGTAAGGCCACTCCTAGTAGGGTGATTAAATCCTCTAACAAGGTCACACCTAACAGTGTGTTTTGTAACCTTTCACAAGGTTGGCTCTTAACAGGGCTTACTTTAGAAGAGTAAAAATTAGTAGCTACTTACTTGGTGGTTTTTCCCATATTGGATTTCTATGTTAAATTTGGTGTCTCTTGTCTTGATGTTATTTCTTTTATGCATGCATGTTAAATCTTTGTGAATGCTTAAAGATCGGTAATAAGTTAACATACATCTATCTTGTGACAACATTTTTTTGTGTGGCTATCGAGTGATAGTAGTAACTAAGTTTATAAGACATCTAATGGATTTGTGGAGTTTTTTTTGTTGTACATGATTCACCTCCAGTTACTCCATCTATATTTCCAACAATTGGTATCAAAGCATTTGGTTCTTGTAGGAAGGATTTCACGGATCTAAGCTAAAGATCAGGATGTCTTACAAGAGGGAAATTCCAAGGCTTAATAGGGATAACTTTTTAGCATGGAAAGGTCTCATGAGACTCCTTCTAGCTTCCACTAGAGATACAAGATTGAAATATCTTGATGAAGCACATGTAACTCCTTCTAGAATACTATTTGTCAATAACATTGCTAAGAAGAAGACTCATTACACCATGATGATAAACATTGCATCTTCCCTAAGCTATGAAGAATTTGATGATGTTAAGGATTGCAAAACTACCTTTGAAATGTGGAATAAGCTAAAAGATATCTATGGAGGTGATCATAATGTGAGGAGAGCCAAAGCAAAAAATCTAAGAGGAAAATTTGATCAGATGAGGATGAGAGAGGATGAAAACATTGCCAAATATGTTGAAAGAGTCAAAGTAGTCATCAATGAAATCAAGGCTCCTAGAGGAGACATTGAGGATAAAATTTTTGTAAGTAAAGTTCTTAGAATATTACTTCCCATTTATGCAATTAGAGTTTCTAAAATTCAAGAAAGAAGATGTGAATCAAATCATAAGATAAATTTAGAAGCAATAGTGGGAAGATTGACTGCATTTGAGCTAGATAAGTATGACAACTATGTTCCAGCTTCCAAGAACATTGAATTAACATTTGAAGACAAGCTTTCACTCAAATAAAAGAGAAAGAAGATAAAGGAATCTCAGTCAAAAAGTGAAGAAGAATCATAACAAAGTTTTGATGGTGATCTTGAGGTGGTTGAAGCTCTACTTGCAAAGAAATATTCTAGAGGCAAAGTAAAATACAAAGGTAAGGTTCCTCTAATCTATTTTTCATGTGAGAAAATTGGAGATATTGTTGCTAGGTGCCTAAACAAGAAAAATAAGGATGAGAAGAAAGGTCACAAGTGCAATGGCAAGAAATATTTCAAATCATTCAAGGAAAAAGGTAAGAAAACATGTTTCATGGCCAAGGATTCCAATGATTCTGATGATGGTGAAGATGAAATTTTTTACATTGCTATGAAAGATGAATTTGATAATGATGAGGAAGATAAAATGACACTTATCTCTCATGTGAGAAAAAATGATACATGGATCATAGATAGTGTTTTCTCTCATCATATGACTAGTGACAAAAAAAAAAAATTGAACATTTTGAAGACTATGATGGTGGTTGTGTGAGGTTTGGCAATAATGAACCTTGTTGCATAAAAGGAAGAGGAAGAATCTCACTAACCAAAGAGCTTGTATGTGATAATTCTTATTGGGTTGAAGGACTAAAACATAATCTATTAAGTGTGGCACAACTAATCAATAATGGATTCAAAGTGGAATTTATGCATGGAAAAGAAAGATTGTTGGATGAAAAAGGAAAGCTAATTGGATTAGGCATACAAACAAAAGCTAACTTATTCGATCTTGAACTTGGTGAATGTTCATGCTTTATTGCTCAAATTGAAGAAAGTTGGTTGTGGAATAGAAGGTTATGTCATGTGAACTTTGGTAATCTGGTGAAAATAAGAAAATTCAAGAAAGTAAAAGGCATTCCTAGTATAAATAAACCTGATGTTGGTCTATGCAAGAATTGTCAAATTGGTAAGATGGGAAAGACTAGCTTTAAATGTAAGAGCTATTAGTCTAAAGAAGTTTTGGAAATTGTGCATACTAATTTGTGTGGATCTATTAGAATTGAGATCTATATTGTAGAGAAGTTCTGCATTCTTTTTGTCGATGATTACTCTAGAATGATAATTGTCATGTATTTGAGAGAGAAATTAGAAGCATTTGAGAAGTTCTAATGGCATTTGGCTAGAGTAAAGAAGGAAATAGGGAAAAGATTGAAATGCTTGAGGTCAAATAGAGGTGGTGAATTCATCTCCCATGAGTTCAATAACTTTTGCATTGAAATGGGAATCAAAAGACATCTATCAACACTTGGAACTCCCAAGCAAAATGGAATAGCTAAAAGGAGAAATAGATCTATCATGGACTATGCAAGAACTATAATGATTGAAAAGAACCTTGCTATAAAAAATTGGAAGGAAGCTATTAGCACTATAGTTCATACCTTGAATCAAGTACAGCTAAAGAAGGACTCATTCAAAACTCCCTATGAGTTATAGTATGGCTATAAACCCAAAGTAAGTTACCTAAAAGTATTTGGAAGTAAATGTTATATTCTAAAAGAATATAGAAAAGGTAAATTTGATGTGAAAGGTGATGAAAGAATATTTTTGGGATATTCTTGCAAGAGTAAGGCATATAGATGTTTGAACTTGTCTACTCACAAAGTCATAGAAAGTGCACATGTGGAAGTTGATGAGTTTGTAGAAAGGACTAAAGAAGAAAGAAAAAAGGAACTAGAAGATTAGAGGAGATTTGTTTTTATTGAACCTAATACAGTGCTAGATACATTTGTCAATTAGGAAACTTCCACTCCTGAGTCTTCAGTCATCGAGTTGCAAGAAATTCAAACCAAGCTATAGGAACCCGAGTCACATTTAGATGCTACCAAGCCAATGCCTATCGAGTCTAAAGAACCTGAGTAGAAGATAAAGAAACCATAACCTAAAGTTGAAATACAAGAGGATGATAATGCAATTCATTCAAAAGGCAAGGAACTTGTATTAGCCAAGTATGTCAAGAGACATCATGCATCAAATTAGATCATTAGAGACAAATCTAAAGGTACCATGACAAGAAGTAAGCTAAAAGGTAGTTGTTTACTTGCTAGTTTTGAACCTAGAAATGTCAAAGATGCATTAGAAAATGAAATTTGGATTGAGGCTATGAATGAAGAGATAGAGCAAATAGGGAAGAACAAAACATGGACTCTTGTCCCTAGGCCTAAAGATAAGAATGTGATTGGAACTAAGTGGGTATTCAAAAATAAGTTGAATGAAGATGGTAAGGTGTTAAGGAATAAAGCTAGATTGGTATGTAAAGGCTACTCTCAAGAAGAAGTAATAGACTATGGAGAGACTTTTGCTCCTGTTGCAAGATTGGAAGGTGTCAGGACCTTATTTGCATATGCTACATACAAAGGATTTCAGGTATATCAGATGGCTGTCAAATCCACATTTCTCAATGGAATACTAGATGAAGAAGTCTACATTGAGTAGCCTAGAGGTTTTATTGATCGAGACAAGAACGACATGGTCTACAAATTACACAAAGCATTGTATGGTCTGAAACAAGCCCCTAGAGCATGGTAGGAAAGATTGCACATAAGTATCTTATTTAGATTGGTTTTCAGAGAGCTAATGATAACAGTAGCTTGTATATCAAGGAAGGACTAGATAACAAGATTGTTTTGGCAGAAATATTTGTTGATGAGACTTTGTTTACAAGAAATGATGATCTATGCAAACAATTTTTAGAGCAAATGAACAAGGAATTTGAGATATCAATGTTTGGTGAGATTAAATTCTTTGTTGGTTTTCAAATTTAGTAGAGTAAGAAGAGCATCTACATCACTCAGTCTAAATACATCAAGGAGATACTCAAAAATTTTTGGATGGAAGATTGTAAACTAGTTGGAACTCCTATGTGCATTGGACTAAAGCTTACTAAGGATGATGAATCAAAGGAGCTAGATCAAACATTATATAGATCAATGATTGGAAAGTTGTAGTATGTAGCTCATACAAGGCTAGATATTTCTCTTGCAGTTGGTATTGTAGCAAGATTTTTAGGAAAACCAAGAGAAAATCACATGGTGATAATCAAAAGGATCATGAGATACTTGAAAGGCACTAAAGATTATGGATTATGGTACAAATTTGGAGTTAATATGGATTTGAAAGTGTTTACTAATGCAGATTGGGTAGGAAACATTGATGATAGAAAGAGTACAAGTGGAGGAGCATTCTTTCTTGGAAAGAGGTTGGTTTCTTGGACAAGCAAAAAGCAAAATTGCACATCTCAATCTATAGCAAAAGTAGAGTATGTTGCAGCAGCAGTAAACTGTTCTAATATTGTTTGGTTCAAACAAATATTGGAAAGCATGAAAATGAAAATCAAAGAACTAGTTGTTATGTTTTGTGATAATACAAGTGCAATTAACATATCTAAAAATCCAATGATGCACTAAAAAACTAAGCACATTGCTATAAACTATCACTTTGTTAGAGAATTGGTGTAGGATAAGGAGATCAGATTGGAATATGTGCATACAAAGGAACAAATTGCTGACATATTCACCAAGCCATTACCTAAGGATGCATTCTTGTATCTAAGAGGTAAGTTAGGGGTCATTCCCCTATATGAGGCTCACTAAAATGAAGTTTTAGTGATCAATAGGAACCAAGTTGCAAATCTTTTTAGTTGTTGTAGCATAATCAAGGGAACATTGCATATGAATTAGTAATTAAGGTACATTGTTGCTCATTTGGCTTGTGTTGTCTTTGGCATGCGTTTTCAAAGAGGGAGAGTATACTGTCATATCCTTCTAAAATTTGAATTTGTTTGTGAAGAGTTTTTTGTTTGATAAGAAGCTATGTAATTCCTTCATAGAGGGAGATTACTAAATTTGAGAAGTTTGTGGAATAAAATCTAAGAGGGATAAATATTCTATCAGAAAAATACTTGTTCTCAAATTTCATTCTACTATGACATGTTGTGTTGCCATCAATGCCAAAGAGGGAGATTGTTGGATACAATTGTTTAATTGTGTGTTATATTTGATGTTACACAAATGTCATATCAGTTATTAGACAGAGTCTACCGAGCTTAGTTGGTCAACAAAGGAAATTAAAAAGTATACAAAGCTCAATTGGTTAGCAAAGTGAATTACAAAGTCTACTAAGCATTCCTGAATATACTCTATGGAAATAGTTTCTACCATGCTCACTCGAGTGTCGAAGATTTCTATGATAGAAGTCAGTTTCTATCGAACTCACAAGGTCAGTGAAGGAAATTCAGTGTTTACTAAGTTCACTTTATCTCCAAAGGATTTTGTAGAATTTGTAGTGTTTATCAAACTTTAGTTGGTTAACACTAGAAATCATTTCTGGAGTAGTGTCTACCGAGCAAGGTCAGCCAATGAAGGATTTCATTTTTTTGGGAAATAAAGTTTTTTTTTTCATGTAATGTTTGTAGCCAATTGATGTAATGATTATTGGTAAATGTAACTTGTAAATAAGTCGACTTGATAATTTGTATGTATAAATAAAAGGTCAAGTTGTGAATTAAAATGTATGGATGAATGAATGAGTGAGTGTGCAAGTGAGTTAATTGTGTGAAGAGGAAAGTGTGAGAAAATTTTGAAGAAGGATTAGATATCCTTAAGGAGTAGGAATGGTGTATTTGATTAGAGAGGATCTAGTGAAGCAGAATAGAGATCTATAACAACAAAGTTTAGTTGCATCTCATTCAAGTCATTGCATTGTTACTTTTTCATCATTGTAGCATTGATTCTTAAATCTCTTAACTAAGTTGGTTTAATAGCCAATTTTGTAAATCCTTTAACAAGGTGGGCAATTCTATTGTATTGTTCTAAAATCCTCTAGCAAGGTCACACCTAGTAGGGTGATTAAATCCTCTAACAAGGTCACACCTAATAGTATGTTTTGTAACCTTTAACAAGGTTGGCTCCTAATAGGGCTCACTTCAAAAGAGTGAAAATAAATAGCTAGTTACTTGGTGGTTTTTCCCATATTGGGTTTCCACATTAAATCTGATGTCTCTTGTGTTGATGTTATTTTTTTCATGCATGCATGTTAAATCTTTGTGAATGCTTAAAGATCAGTAATAAGTTAACATACGTCTACCAAGTTACAATATTTTTCTATGCGGCTACCGAGTAACAGTAGTAACTAAGTTTATAAGACATCTAAGGGATTTGTGGATTTATTTTGTGTTGTAACTGATTCACCCCCTCCTCTTAGTTACTCCATCTATATTTCCAATAGCCTATCCCTCTAGTCTTAAGACAACTAAGAAAAGGATTTATAAGGTTGAACCTTCCATTGTTAGAAAGAAGAAAAAGAAAGAGGTAGAAATTGCTAGTGCTCCTAAAGCCCCATAATCTATTAAAAATAGTTGAGAAGGAAAAAGGAAATTTTTTGGAACCTGAAGCAAAAAAGCTGGGGCAATAGGATGAGGTGAGTAACCCTAATGAACCCTTGTACTCACAAGAGGAGGATGACCTACAAAAACCTCCTGAAGCATCCATGGTAGAAACACTTGAAAGTTGGTAGAAACAAAAGAATTCCCCATGGCTGTCAAAATCACCCACAATACAATGTACAAGACTCTCTAAGGGTAGGGTTCTAGAGGAATCTATTCCCATAATTACTCCTAAAGTGTTTGAAAGTGAAAAGGAGCTCTCTCCATGGGAAAAACTACCACAAACTGAAGAGAGTGAAGCTAAGTGTAAAACTCATAATTTGCCACCTCAAGTTGAATGTAGTATCAATTATGTACTTATCGATAGTGACAAGGAATCTGATGAGATTGAAATGTCTAAGGAATTTAAAGAAGATGCTGCTATGTGAGACATTAGTAAAAATCTTACAAAACCCCCTTTAGAAAATTTTCTAGAATTTAGGCCTACAATTGTTAAAGAAGTGTTGGAAAATTTGGATCAAGAGGGTTTGGACACATTAGCTGTAGTAGCCACAAAATCCAATAGGAAAGAAAGAGAAAAAATAGCTATTGGAATAAGGAAAAGTGAGTGTTCTAAATGATATAATGTTAACAAAATTCATCAATTGGCACTTGAATGGATGGACCACTTCCATCACGAGTCATTGCCACCACTAGATTTATCCAAATCTTTGTTTGCAAGAGTTAATTTTTTTCAACAACTATTTTGGGAAAGAGTTTGATGGAATTTGGAGAAAAAGAAATTAAATAATATTATTAATGAGTAGAGCTTCTAGTTGAAACAAAGTTCAAATCAGAATGAAGTTTTGAAGAGAAGAGTTGAGCAGATTATAGGATTTATTCCTGAGATAATGGAATTTAGGTTGCCATTAAAGCATATTATTAATGAGCATAGCTTCTATTTGAAATAAAGTTTAGATTAGAATGATGTTCTCAAGAGAAGAATTACACAAATTATAGGATTGATTCCCGAGATAATGGAATGTAGGTCACCATTTAGGTGTATTCTCGAGCTAATGGAATGTAGGTCACCTTTGATTCCTGAGCTAATGTATTCTCTATTTTTTAAAGAACATTTTGCCCATTATAAATTAACTAGAATTGTGCAAGGACTTAACCCCTCTTTTTTTACTACACATAAATTTAATATGCATTTCAATCAATTCCTATGTCCTTGAAAAGCTTACTATGTATATTGTATCCCCACAATCTGGCAGTGCCTAATAACACTAAATGGAACCCAGTCTTGTATGTGGGGGATGAGAAGTTAAGGGTAACAATGCCATGGATGTAAAATGAAATAAGTAGAGAACATCAACTTACACCCTACAAGAAAAGTGAGATGAAAAAACCTTTGTTCATGAGGCCAAAAGTCCAATATTCTAGATGAATGTATCTAGATTGGGTTTCTATTTTGGGAAACCCTACAAGACATGGTAAGGTGAGTATAGTCAGAGAGAGGTATTTTACAAACTTGAAACAACATTTATCTCAAAATGTAGAAATAACAATTTTTTCCTCAAGGCAACGATGGGTTAGAATGCCACATGATTTAAAAAATAAGAGAACCCCACTCTCCACAAAATCTGACTCTTGCTATAATAAGAATTCCTTGGTATATCGACTTAGGAAGAAATTTGTGCAAAAATTGGTTACCATTAAGGTATCAACCCCCAATACTCCTGAAACTAATACTAGGAGTAAATGAAAATGTAGAAGATCATGCCATGATTGCTAAAATTTGGCACTGGAAGAGGCTCAAGGAAAATTATGGTTACTTTGACTATGTGAAGAATGAGCCAAGTAAAAGGACACCTAGTAATTGGAGAATGCAGGCCAAGATCTTGAACTTCATCATTGCTGGAGACTAGAAATAGTTCAGTTGGGGGGAATGATGAGATTCTAAAAGTCCATTATTTTGATTTCTTTTTATCTTGTTTTTAGCAGTTATCTTGCAAGAAATAGTTTAAGACTTTATGGTTTAAGAAAAAGAACTTATGTTTTATGAATATGCTATCCATATGTTAAGACATGGAGATTGAAGTATTGATTGATTAGTTATGTTGTGTTTTCTTGAATCTAAGAATTTTTATGGTTTAATGAAAGATAATACATGTTGATAAGTATTACCTCATCCATGCTATGTTTGGGTAAGTTCCTTCCAACAACCATAAGACTTTATGGTTTAAGAAAAAGAACTTATGTTTTATGAATATGCTATCCATATGTTTAGCCATGGAGATTTAAGTATTGATTGATTAGTTATGTTGTTTTTTCTTGAATATAAGGATTTTTATGGTTTAATTAAGGATAATACATGTTGATAAGTATTTCCTCATCCATGCTATGTTTGGGTAAGTTCCTTCCAATAGTCATAGGATTTGCAAGAGTGATAATATGAACATTACCTTTTCTAACATTGATGATAAAATAAATGCATGCATTTAGAAGTTGTTGTATTTAGTTCTCTAGAGGTGATGCTGCAAATATTGAAGACATCATTTTAGTGCTAAAGTCAAAGCTGACTAGACGATTGATAAATGACAACAATAGCAAATCATGGTACAAATTCTCTTATGGTAATGTGTGAAGATAGCTTCCTCGACCTACTATATTCTTGGGGAAGTTAAAACATAGGTAATAGAATTTCTATTATAAACTTTATGATTTTTAATTTATCCTCATTCATGGAGTGATCCTAGGAGTAAGAATTTGTTAGAAGCTTTCAGTTGTGTTTCCACAATGCATGCCCCATTTCCTAATCTAAATGCAGACCCTCTACTTTATTTTAGGCTTTTAGTCTAGGATATGATCCAATTTTGAGGTCCTACCACCCCCTAAGTTCACATTCTAGGTCCATGTGGAGAAATCTTGTCAATAAAGATCAAATTATTAAGAGGCAACAAGTTTTAAAATGAAAAATTTAAAATTATGCACTTGCGCCTTTGTCTGGGTACACTAGTGTGCCATAAACAAGGAAAAAACACATCACCCTTTGGTGATGCTCAAATGCACACATATGCAGCTGTGTATTGGTGCACCACCAAAGGAGGGGTGAGGTTATATAAGCCTCAACCCCCTCATTTCCTCCTAGCCTTAGTTTGTTTCATCCTTGCCAAGAGACTTGTTCGAGTTGATTTGCACATTATGCTCCCTCTGCACTTTGTATCACAAACCTCCAAACTTGACACCCACACAGCTCTACACTTAATTTGGTGCACTTCTGTAGCTCTTGATGCAATCCTCTTGCCTACTAAATGTGTAGTACCATACCTCCTTAGGTACACCCTTCAAGTTCCTTCCACCTACACACAAACACACAAAACATTAATTGAGTGCACATCCACACACCACCTCTAATGCACTAGATATGTACCAAGCTTCCTCACCTAAAACTTAGGAAAGGATCTCTAAATTACCAAAGTGTGGGAGCATATTGGTGCACCTACTTTGGTGCACCAATGTGAACTCACGTATGCAAAGGTTTAACTTAAAAACAAAATGCCAACTCAAAGTTTGGTGTGCATTTGCACACCTAATCTAGTGTGCAAGTGTGCACCCATAATAAAACACAAGAGAAAAATGAGGTGTGCACTAACACACCTAATCTTGTGTGCTTGTGCACACCTTATATTTAAATAAAAAAATTAAGAAAAAGAGGATAATAGGGTGTTATTGTGCATTTAACATTTTAGGTTTTGTTTAGGATGAGACTAAGACTTATTGTAATCTTGTCATTCTTGATTTTGAACTAATAGACATCTTTCTTTTGTCGTGCAAATATAATGGCATCTTCATCAGGTGAGAAAATGGTACCAAAACTAGTCATGTTCAAATTCCAAGGCATGCCATCAAAATCAAGGTTCCAAGATGACTACACAGAGATTAAGGACATAGATTTAGGACACACTAATTTGGGGAAGTTCCTAATGATATGTAACAAGCCCATTGAGAGATTGGCTATGATTTTTGCCTTAATCCAATCAAGGTTGGTGAACATAGCTTCACACCCAACATTAGTAAAATCCTCAGAGCTCATAATGACACTTGCACAACACTATGTTTGTGAGGAAAGGGTGGCGAAGAGTGTGACTGGAGAAGTTGTCCTGGACCTCTAATCCAATAACATTGAAAGGGTATTCCATCTTCCAAGGGCAGATCAATTCATTAGATTAACCTGTGAGGCAATAGAGAGATGGTATAGTAAACACCTAAATGAGGCTATTAAGTTCATCCAGTCCCCTTATCTTATTGAGAAGACTTCTCTAGGGAAGGTAACAACAAAGGTGGATATGACAAGAGGATACATAAAAGAAGATATTGGATACTCCATCATTCTTTTGAGTAGAGTAATAGGTTTGCTAGCAACTAGACAACTGAATGTCTTCATGATAAATTTCATTGAGACTATCAAAAAAAGAAGGATGCCACTTGACTGGGCCACCATTTTGTGTGAAAATTTGTGTGAACAATTGGAGGTAGTGAAGGACAAAAAGAAGTTCTACATGACTTTATATTTGGTGTATCTTTTAGCTACAAGGGCAAACAAGTATCCTAGATTGTACAAAAGAGGCAGCATGTAAGAACCTAATGCCTAGCCATATATCATCTGCCATTAGATGGTAAGGAAGAAACTCTTAGATCATAGGAAGGAATACAAAATTGTGAACGATGCATTCAAATTTTCTATCATCTGATTCATAGAGGGAGATTATGCAAAACAATTATCTGATGATGTAGTGGTGTAGATAATAGAACTTGGGGATTGTTACATTTAGTTTAAAACATTTACATACCTAAGGGAAGTTGTGCCACTTTCAATCCAAAGAAGCTCCCAAGATATCCTAGTGATGGACTTGTTTTATTGGAGATTGCATGAAAAAATGAATCTGCATATGATAGAGTTAGGAAACAATGTAGACCATGTTGGACATGGCCTCTGGTCATAGGAACATATCAAGTCAAACAGAAGTAGGATATTCCTTCTTTTGAATGGGAATGGGATAAATATCCCCTTGATGAGTATAATTCTCCTAGGCTATGCTTTGACAACATCGAGAAAGTCCAAAGTCTAGCAGGTAAGTAATTTCAGCATGAAGAAGCTATTGAAGATCATTGGATGAATGCTACAAATGACTACAATTTACATATCAAGGATTATTGTAGGATGACTTTCTATTTGGCTGAGAAGGCTCTAAATATAAATATTCTAGAGGAGATATTGCAGCAAGAATTAGGGGAGCTACTCGACCTTCTATTCATGGAGAGAGGCCTATAATGGATGCTGAGATTGACAGGGAAGAGAATGATGACATTAATCATTAGGCAACACACATCATCAAAATGACACAGGATTTGATCAAGAGACCATTTACACTTGATCTAATACCTAAGACTATGCTTTTTCATGCACAAGCCTGTCCAGTCAAAGAAAGAGGGAAGAAGGTCATCATTCCTACCTTTATAGCCCAACCACCAATATGGCTAGAAATGGTATACCAACTAGAAAAAATAGTTGGATACTATCACCCTTTAGAGAAGAAAGGAAAGGTCAAAAGAAAGAGGATTTCTCCTCAAAAATTTGAACTAGAAGAGGGTGAAATTCAGGTGCCCCCTCAACAAGGAGAAGAAAATGTGTAAGGGCTAGAAGATACTAGAGCTTCTCAAGTCTAGCCAAACCCTCAATTGCCACCAACTACACCCAGCCAAGCAAAAAATTAGGATGAAATCCAACAAGTCTCTCCTTGTTTTCAAATAGAACTAGCATCCCCTTCTACCTCTAAGAAACAAAAAAAGATCAAGACCCCCATGAAGGAAAAGCAAAGGGTGATTAGAAGAATGGTTCCTTTTCCATCTATCCCAGAACCCTTTCCTAAAGAGGAAGAAGAAGAAGAGGAGGATGAGGAGGAAGATGTGCCATTGTAGAGAAGAACCTAACTAGCAAAGAGCCACAAAGAAAAAAAGGAGGAGAAGTTCCACTGTGACACCACCATTAGCCCCAAAAGAACTCATAGAAATAACTACTTCAGAGGATGAAGTACAACAATGGGCTGATGAGTAGGATGTAGAGGGTGCTAACATATTCAAAATGTCAAATTTTGACTTTGTGCCTATAGGAACAGAGCTAATTGGGGAAGCTCAGAGAGGTCATGCTTGAGAAGCCTACATTGGATACCTCCAGATTGATGGTTACTATGGGAAAAAAGAATGTCTTCAAAAGCTTAGAGGAAGAAGGGGCCAAACTTAGAACACTTCATAGGTAAAATGAAATCCTATGAGAATATTTAGCTAAATTTTTTGGTCCCTTGGATCCTCATCACCCAAAGGAAACTCTAAATACTACACTCAGAGAAGGGGAAGGTGTACATCTGGATCCATTTTTGAAAGCCTATCAATAATGGTAGGAATGTTTTAAGGAAAATGATGTCTTAATCATCTAAGGAAATTTGAAGTTATTACATTCTACATAGGAGAATGTAGACAAGATGGTAGTAATTTTGAAGTAGGATTTTAGTATAATGGACAACGTGCGGGCATGGAGTACGAATTTATAGGTATTATAGGGTATTAAAGGGCAGAGGTATAGAATTTTGGTAGATGTGTATACAACAAAAGATTTAGATTTAATTGATGATTGGATTGAGAAGATAGCAAGTAGAAATAAAGTAATGGAAGCATTACATGCAGGAATCCATCGGCTCAAGGACCAAGCCTGAGAGTGAATTTTGGAGGTAGATAGGCATTATAGTGATGCATGTCTAGATATTTTTGAGGATGATGAATGGGAGAAATTAATTCCCATAGAGGTAGTAGTAGGGAAGTTTTGTAAGATTTTTGAAGAAGCTTCTAATGATGATGACATTCAGTAGGCCTTTAGAATAGAAGAAGCCTTGCTAGAGTTGGATATAAAACTCAGGGATTTTGCTTATACTTATATTGAAGTAGAAAACTACAAACAAAAGGTCAAAGATAAATATGATTCTTTAGATCTACTGGATGTGGCTAAGATTACTAAGATTATTGAAAAATTCAAGGGTAAACATCCAGACATAGCTCTAGTATGAAGGGCAACAAAACCCACCAGCCAACATTTTAGTTATGACACTCAATAAATTTTTGGACCCTTTGAAGTGTGCAGGTGCACAGGTGATCTGGTGCACTTTTTTGGAGGTGTGTTGATAGTTAATTTCTAGTTCCAAAAATAGAGCTTTCCATGCATCGAAAACAAATTCTAACAGTAGTTTAACTCTAATAGACACCCAATGAAGGATCAACTTCTATTTTTGACACTTTCAGACACTTCTACTTCAACTAAAGGCTTTCTTTTTTTCTCTCTCTCATAAATTCCTTGTTCTATGACATGTAAAGACTCATGCATCCAATTAATGAATATAAAATGGATGGAATCCTACTAAGCACTAGTTAGATTCTTAGTTTGTATATAATTAGTTTGTTTTATTAAATTAAAAGCATATTATTGCATGAAGATATCTCTCACTCTCAACACAAATTGAACAAATGATTTCTTATAAATACTCCATTGTAATATGTAATTGGGGCCATCATTACTTTGCAATAAAATTATACTTTTGGTGTTTAAATTTGGAGTGTAGTGATTCTTGCCTAAATGTGTCATTGTTTTGTGGATTCATGTTCATGGAATTGTGATTGAGCAAAAAGTTTATTTCTTTCTTTCTACTTGTACAATTTTTTATTTCCAATGTTTGCTACAGTTTAATGAATTTCATTGACGTATCTAGCTCAAGAAGAAATCATTGAACTGTATGTCCATAACTCTTTGTCTCACATGAGTGCGCTTTCTATGGCCTTGCGATTTGATGAAGAGAGAAACAATATATGATTATTAAAGTTTCCCATCGATGATTACATTAGTGGAATCTAGGAAGCACTACTCCTTTGATTGGTTACCCATTGATTTCTTTGAAAGCTTAACTCATAGATGTGTTGTTTCTTGTAGCTTATGTCCATTAGGATTTTACTTTCATGTTATTTACTTTACTAACTCCCTTGTTAATTTAGGAATCCATACTAGTTGCATTGTTAAATTGCATTCATCAAAAAGAGAAAAATACAAAAACATATTTCTTTTGTGTGTTTATTTTGAAGTAGCGAGCAGATTCTACATTTCATCCAAAATTGAAAATGAACAAGAGAAGGCCTCCTCATGAACAAACACATTTATCTTCAACTAAATGGATTCTAGTAGGTCGTGAGAACACCTAGAACCTTGGAGTTTATTCATAGAATCTACTTTTCAAGAGAGGAGTTCAAGAGGAGTTTGAAAGGATTCCTACCATTAAGTATTGTGCAAAATGATATCTCAAAAGAAGTGGCACTAGAACGAGGGATGATATTTTGATTTTTAGAATAGAAGAAAAATCTACCAAAGTTTTGAAATTCTGCACTTTTTGCAAGCTTATATTTTTTTTAAGTTTTTCAAAAATTCAAGTGCACACATCCACAGGTCTGTGGGTGCACAAAATTTTGTGGTGCATTTCATTTTGTGAAAAAGTTTACTTTTGTAGAGGTGCATTTTTTCTAGAGTTGATACAAACTGGATGCTTTTGATCTAGAATCCCTATTTCAGCAAGCATTAAGATCTTCACCCAGTGTACACTATTTTCTTTAGTTTACCCACTTCCACAAACTATGTAGTTATAAAGGAATACCTCAAATTCAACCACTTCCATTCAAACTTTCATCATCTTCTTCAACTACACCTCCACTCCAACCACCTGGTGGACCACCACATATTCCAAAAGTTTCACCTCAACAACCACCTTTAGGTCCACCAAATCATCTAATGGCCTTCTTTGCAAATGTTGTAGACTCACCAATCAATTTGAGAGGTACATTTCATGACCTCCCTAAAAATCTTGAGAAGTTTTTCCCAAGATTCATTTATAAAGAAAGAAAAACTGCCAAATATCACATCAAAGTATTAAGAGAAATTTGCAATTGAAAATAGATTGCGAATGAAGATGCGGTCCATCATTTATTCCCCTACTCTTTAGGGAAAGTTTCCTACAATTAGTACATCACTTTGCCACCTAGGTGTATTGGAGACTGGGACACCTTTGAAAAATTGTTCTTAGAATAATTTAAAACTTGTGTCAACCCAGTAGTGATACATGAATATTTCATATGAATCAAAAGGGATCTAGCTAAGATAGTTTCACACTTCAATCATCGCTTTCATATGGCGTATCATATGTTGGAAACACCATATACTATACTAGTTGAAGTGGCTATTTAGATTTATCGAAACGCTATGGACCCTCTTATTGCTATCTTTTTTAGAAGGCTTCCTATAGTAAATATCGATACATTGGAAAAGGTCTTCGCAGAAGCAATAACTTTTACTAAGCAAGCAAATCCTAATGGAGGAGGATTGCTGCTTCCAGCCAAAGGTATTATGGCAATGTCAGCATACCCTATAGGAGTACCCACCATGCCTAGTTAATTCATACCTATAAATCTAGTTCCATTAAAACAAGCACCTACTTCACAGAATGCCACTCTAACATATCCAAGGTATGAACCTTTGAAAACTGCCTTCTTTGAGCAAAAGGCAGCAATACTTGCTGAAGAAGAAAATATATTTATTTCCAAATCTGATCAGATGAAAAATACTATGTCACAAATGAACAACAAGTTGAATTGTCTAAGGTTGTCATGGGGACAGAATAAAAGTTTTTAGATGAACAACGCTGGCCCCTACAACAACAATTATTTTCAAAATTATAATAGGAACTTTAGTGGGAACAATAACAGTGGGAACAAAAATACAACAAACAATAGTGGAGGGAGAAACTTCAATCCTCCTGATTGCAATAATGGCTTCTAGAGGCAAAATCGACAATGTAATACCCATCTAAATAATGGAGGCATTCTTGTAGATAATAACAACAGTAATGTTTAGTACACATATATTAATACATATATTGATGGTCAAAATGCATCAAACAATGATGGTTCGTACTATGATGGAAATCAAGAAATGGCTCAAAATTTGCAAGTAAACAACAATGTTCCTCCTGTACAGTTTAATGCTATGTATTAGAATCCTATGATTCTACACAAAGTACACAAGTAGAGTAGCTAGTCAATGAAGAATTCTCATTTCTATTTAGCCACATACCTGACCTTCTGCATGAATAGATGTTTGCTTTTTGCAATGAGAACTAGAATATGTACAACTTGAGAAGTAGAAAAGAACCCCTGATAGATGAAATTCCCCCTACACTACAACAAACTCCTCCTAATCCAAGGGTGAGCAACAATATGACACTAGTTAAATCACCATATGGAGGATAACAAAATCAGAACCAAGTGAATGTACCGACAATATTGAAAAATATTGCTTGGTCTACTAAAAAATACAATGTGATAGATGACTTAAAACAAAAAATGGCTAATATGTCCATGTTTGACATGTTGCAAAATTTTCCACAGTAAGATGAAGCCCTCATGAAGACTTTGGGTCATACAAAGACCCCCCATAATGCAAATACTACCCCCCAAAAGACAATATTGCAAAAAGTTAATGTTGCAGAGGCATTTCCCACTATGTTTAAAGACAAGGTAGAGGTACCCCCATTCTTACTTAGTATCAAAATTTATGGGAAGAATATTCAAAATTGCCTTATTGATTTAGGAGCTTAATGCAATGTCATGCCATTGTCCATAGCGCAAAAGGTAGTTGTAAGCCGTCAACCTACCAACCGAATAGTGATATAGTTGGACAAAATAGAGGTGAAAGTCATTGATGCATTAAAGGATGCATGGATACAATTAAGAGTCAACCCAAAAATTCAAGATGTCATTAAAATACATGTGGTTGATATCCTAGAGACATATGGATTACTTTTCAGTAGAGAATGGACAAAGTGTCTAAGGGGGTGGTTTTCCACTAATTTCACTTAGCTTTGGTTACCATGGAAAGGTCTAAACAATCAAATAAAAATAGATGTGGAGCCAAACTTTAAAAAAATGATTACATAATACAATGCTCCTAATGAGGTAGCCTTCTTGCAAATAGATTTAGGCTCCTACAAGGTGAAGGTTTTTGATACAACTTCAATCAAAATATTAGATGATCAAGATATGGAAACCATAATTTCAACCCTAAAAGATGATGTTGTAATATAATTCATAGATCATATGATGGTTAATTTATAATGTCTAAGAGAAGAATCTGACCCCAATATCCTCCTCCTTACAGGATTTTGTCGATTACATAAAGTTAGCCATTTAGAATTTGAGTTTTCATCATGTCAAGAAGCAATTGCTAAGGTGTTAACAAAAATGGTGGGAGTAAAGAAATTCAATGACCCACAAAATGAAACTACAAAAAACCATAGTTTTACAAAGACACCCAATGTTGTTGAAGAGATTGAAGAGGAAACTAAAGATTTAAATGCTTCATATAGTGATACCTCTTCAGATGGTGGAGGTTTTTCTTCTCCTCCACCTAGAATGATCAAAGTAAAAAGAAGAAGATGGTACATAAAAAGCCAGGAGTGGAATTTGATAGAAGTCCATCTTAAACCCAAAGTGGATGAAATCAAATAAGTGAAACAAGAAAAAGATACACTCCTAGTTTTGAAGAATAATGATTGAAAATTAGTAAGCCCATCACATGAAAGATTATAGTGGGTACCCAAGAGAAAATCCTTACAAACTTAGGTAAAAAAAATTGAGGAAAAATAAACATAAGGTTAAAAAACCCAAAGAAAGCCCATTTTGGATGCTTTGCTTCAATGGTTCCAAATCCAAATTAGGAGCTGATGTAGGTATTGAGTTAATTAGTTCAAAAGGTAAGTCTTTCTATGAAACATATCGATTATAGTTTAGATGTACTAACAATGTCACAAAATATGAATTATTGATTCAAGGACTTCTTTTTGCACTAAAGAAAGGAGTTAAAGCTCTTATAGTTGAAGGAGATTCTTAGTTGGTTATTCAAAAAGTGAAATCACTATATTCCTGTAGTGATAAAAGGTTTCTTACCTATAGGAAAAGGGTATAGGATCTAATAGATGATTTCAAAGCTTTGAACATAAAGTCTATTCTAAGAAGGAAAAACATTATAGTAGATGCCCTTACTATTTTAGCAAGCACATTACAACTACTTGAAGGAAAAAAGTTAAAATGATTCTCAATTTAATTGGTTGTTGCTTCATCTATCCTTGACAATATCACAAACTCCCAAATTTTTTAGGATGATCAACATATTCTAGAATTTATTATGTGCAGTGCCCACTTTAAAGGAGAAGAAAGAGATGACACCCCGAATGATACACCTAAGGATATTACAACTCAAGATTAAGATGGAATCTTGAATTTTTAAACTAATACTATTCCTAAGGGGATGATCGAGTTGGAGCCCATTTTTTATCATGATGAATTTTTATTTAATAAAAGAACCACCAAGGAAAATGGTACCAAGGAATGTGATTCATACAATTTAGGAATGGAAGATGATCCCAAGATGGTAAGGATTGGGAAAGCATGCAATTTATAGGAAAGGGAAGATATGCTCAAATTGTTCATAGAATATAAGGATGTCATCTCCTAGAGCTATAAAGAACTGAAAATGTATGATACTTAGATTATTATGCATGATAATCCACTCAAACTTGATGCCAAAAATTTCCAACAAAGGAAAAGACCCATCAACCCCATCCTTAAGCCTCTGATAATGAAGGAAGTCAAGAAGTTATTAGATGTGAAAATTATTTTCCCTGTGCATCACTCTACATGGGTGGATAATTTAGCTCCTGTAAGAAAGAAGGCCAAAGAGATTCAACTTTGCATATATTTTTGCAATTCGAACTTGAAATCTCAGAAGGACAATTACCTCATTGGATGAAGTCTTACAAATTGTGAATGGTTTGAAAATGATGTCTTTCTTGGATGGATATTCAAGCTATAATCAAGAAATGGTAGAAGAAGAAGATACACTCAAGACTACCTTTATGACAAAATGGGAAACCTTAGCCTATAGGAGAATTCCATTTGGATTGATTAATGTAGGGGCTACATTTCACTAGGCCATGGATGAAGCTTTTAAGGGATTGATTAATAAATGTATAGTTATCTATATGCATGACTTGACTATCTTTTCAAAGGATCAAACTGCTCACATTATTGATCTAAGATAGGTGTTCAATAGGTGTCACAAATATGGCATATCTCTCAATCCCAAGAAATGTTCATTTGGGGTCACTAAGGGAAAACTCCTAGGTCATGTCATTTCTGAAGTTGGCATCTCCATTGATCCTGATAGAGTTGAGACTATTTTGAAGTTATCACCCCCAGGTCAAGAAATCTTTCAAGGACATCAAGGTAGCCATTTCCATGGCTCTAGTACTAGTAGGTCTTGATTGCAACCTTCCCTTTAAGATATATTCCTTCACCTCATAACATTCATGCATAGGGATCTTAACCTAGAAAAAGGAGAAGGAAGATGAAAGACTTATTGCTTTTATGAGTTTCTTTCTAATAAATGCTGAGTTGAATTATTCTAACCTCAATAAAAAACCTTTTTCTTTGTTTAAAGTGGTAAAGAAGTTCTACCATTACATATTAAGGAGTAAGGCATATGCTATTGTACCTGATCCAATAGTAAAGACATGTTGATGCAAAATGAATTTGGTGAAAGATGAGGAAAATGGATGGTAATATTGCAAGAATTTGATCTAGAAATCCAACCCATGAGATTAGCCAGGGGTCAAGGATTATCAAGAATGATAGTTGATAACTAGATTGGTGATGAAAAGAAATTTAAATTTGAGAAAGAAATAGATATAAAGGATCAGAAGAAAATTATAGTATCTCAAGTTGACATTGGTCAAGGTGTAGTAATGGATGTCTAGTACTAGGACATTGTTTACTATCTCCTACAAAATTACTGCCCTTGTTGGATGAATAGTTCACAATGTAGAGGACTTAAAATGAAGTGTGAGTCCTATATATTGCATGGTAAAAGTTTGTACAAAAGGAACTATGAAGGGATCTATGTAAAATTCTTAGGACATGAAGAAGCGAAGGAAGTCCTAGAATAATTTCACGACAAGTATGGTACAGGGTAGGGTTTGACAGAAGCAACTACTCATATGATTTTAAGATCAAGTTATTTTTGGCCCATGATATTCAAGGACACTTTTGAGCTTTTTTGTTCTTTTCATGTTTTCCAAACTAGTGCTAATTGAGAAAGACACTCGACAATGCTGCTACAACCCGTTTACGAGGTATGCCCTTTCACAAAGTGGGGGCTGGATTTCATTGGTCTAATCAATCCACAATTATCTACTGGACATACTTACATTCTTATAGCCACTAATTATTTTATGAGATGGATAAAAGTAGAAATTTTTAGAAATTGCACTACTAAGGTAGTAATAGACTTCTTGTGGGAACACATTGTTACTAGATTTGAGATCCCTTTCACTTTTGTGTGTGATAATGGGTCAGCATTTGCATCAATATTCTTGATGCAATGGGCATTTGAAAATTAGGTTATTATCAAGTTCTCCTCAAATTATTTTCCACAAGGGAATGAAGTTGCTAAATCTACAAATAAAAACTTGATCACAATAATAAGACAATTATTGAAGGAGAATCATAGAGATTTGCATACGCAACTCAAATATGCCATATGTACAGATTGAGTAAGGGTCAAGAATGCTTTGGGGACATCTCCATATTTTCTTTTCTATGGACAAGAACTAGTATTCCTGCTCAATCTTAGGATTCCTATTTTGAAATTCATGAGTGGATATGCTGAAGATGCTGACAAAGTACAAATTAGATTGATGAATCTTTTAGAGATGGAAGAGAAACGTATAGTTACATTGGAGCACATGGCTAAACATCAAGCTGTCATGAAGAGATGGTTTGACAAGAGGGCTATGATAAAATCATTCAAAATTTTCAACCTTGTTCTACTTTAGGATATGGCAAAAGAAAAGCTAGGCAGCCACACCAAGTTTCAATGCTTGTGGACCGGTCCTTACCAAATAACGAAGATCCTTGGAGAAAATACTTTAAGGATCAGTTCCTTATAGGGGGAATTAGTTCCATTGCCAATCAATGGGAAATTTTTGAAACATTATTTTGAAGCCTAGAACACACAATTTTTTTAAAAAAAATTAGATTTTTATTTTGCAAGTGTGTTTATTTTTAGTTGTGTGTTTTCTTTCGGTTGCATCTTTTCTTTCAAAGTTGTGTTAGTCCTATGTGGTGAGGTGCACTTAAGATTTTATCTTAAGATATCTTACTGACTACTCTTTTGGTTCTAATTTCAAGAAGAGGTATTTCTTTTTCAAAACATTTGGATGATGGTGTGTCTTATACCAATTGGGGAGCGGATGTTACTTGCAATAATTAGAGGACTCTCAGTCTTGAATTCAGGATTCTAGACCAACAAGTTCTTACGACTTTGTGAACTTAAAATTTTGATTGTCTTAGTTGTATTAACACCAAGGTTGAAAGCAGAAAGGGATGATCCTAACCGTCATTGGTTCAAACAAAAGGGGTCTTCTCGAAGGATTGCTAAGATCATTGTTTGGCATGAGAGTTTCTAAGAGTTGTAAAAGAGGAATGCAAGGGATGTTCACAAAGGATCAAATCCAAGAAATGACACTAATGTCTTGGCTACATTGTCTAAGCATAGTCAGGGTACAGAAGAAAAAAAGAAGAAAAAAAAATAAATAAATAAAAAGAAAGAATGGTGTTAAGACTAAAGGATTCTAAAAGATCTGAAATGGAAAAAAGATACACTTTCAAAATAATGTATCTTGTACCAATACATTACTTCATCAAATAGTGATATTACAAATTATATGGAGCAATTATTGAAAAGGATTTGACAAGAAATTTAAGAGAAAATTGACAACTCACTAAGACATTTTGAACTATTTGGTCAAGTAAAGAATCAACAAGCAACCTCTGTGGAGATTCTTTATGAATGAGCCAGGAGGGGTGGAAGATTGTTTCCAAGTTGTTAAAAAAATTTGATAGATTGCATCTTGAGATGTCAAAAGGAATGAATACATGAATCACACACTGAGCTTGAAGGCTTTTGACCCTGAAGTTTTGACTATGAAGTCATTCAAAATTTTCTTGGAATATTTGAGATACAGTTGGTGTTTGACACATGTTGAAGGAATGGTTTCTAATGAAGAAATGCCTTTGTCATTTCTTTCTTTTTGTCAGGGCTATTTTTTGTGGTTCTACAAACCACACCCCATTTCCTAATTGAAATGGGGACCCTATACTTTATTTTGGGCTTTTAGCCTATGATTTGATCTATTTTTGAGGTCCTACCTCCCCCTAAGTTTGTGTTCTAGGTCTTGGTGGAGAAATCTTGTCAATAAAGATAAAATTATTAAGAGGGGATAGGTTTAATAATTTAAATTTTAAAATTGTGCACCTGCGCACTTGTCTAGGTGCACTAGTGTGCCATAAATAAGAACAAAACACATCACCCTTTAGTGATACTCAGATGCACACTTGTACAATTGCATAGATGTGCATTAGCACACCAAAAAAGGTGGGTTGAGGCTATATAAGCCTCTACCCCCTCATTTTCTCCTCATGTTTTTTGTTTCCTCCTAGCCAAGAGACTTGTTTAAGTTGATTTGTGCATTATGCTCCCTCCACACTTTACATCACAAAATTTCGAACTTGACACCCACATAGCTTTGCACTTAATTTGGTGCACTTCCCTATATCTTAACACACTTGTCTCACTCGCTAAATGTGTAGTACTACACCTCCTTAGGTTCACCCTTCAATTTTCTTCCACTTGCACACAAACACACAAAACATTAATTGAGTGTGCATTGGAACACCTCCTCTGATGTGCTAGATGTGCACCAAGCTTCATAATCTAAAACTTAGCAAAGGATTTATAAATTATGAAAGTGTGGGTGTACACTAGTGCATGTACTTTCGTGTGGTAGTGTACATTCATGTATGCAAAGCTTTATCTTAAAAACAAAATAATAACCCAAAGTTTGGTGTGCATTTGTGCACCTAATCTGGTGCACAAGTGCGCACCCATAACAAGAGAAAAATAAGGTGTGCACTAGTGCACATAATCTTGTGTGCTAGTGCACACCTTATATTTAAAAAAAAAATTTAAGAAAAAGAGGATAATAGGGTGTTTTTGTGCATTTAACTTTTTAGGTTTTGTTTAGGATGAGACTAAGCATTATTTTAATCTTGTCATTCTTTATTTTGAACTAATGGACATCTTTCTTTTGTTGTGAAGATATAATGGCATCTTCATTAGGTGAGAAAATGACACCAAAACCAATCACGTTCAAATTCCAAGGCATACCATCAAAATCAAGGTTCCAAGATGACTACTCAGAGATTAAGGATATAGATTTAGGACACACTGATTTGGGGGAGTTCCTAAGGATATGTAACAAGCCCACTAAGAGATTGGCTATGATTTCTACCTTAATCTAATCAAGCTTGATGAATGCAACTTCACACCCAACAACAGTACAATTTTTAGAGCTCATAATGACATTTTCACAACACTTTGTTCCTAAGGAAAGGGTGGTGAAGAGTGTGACTAGAGAAGTTTTCCTGGACCTCTGACCCACTAACATTGAAAGAGTATTCCATCTTCCAAGGGTGAATCAATTCATTAGATTAACATATGAGGCAATAGAGAGATGGTACAAAGAACACTTAAATGAGGCTACTAAGATCATCCACTCCTCTTATCTTATTGAGAAGACTCCTCTGGGGAAGGTAATAGGAAAGGTGTATATGACAAGAGGATACATGAAAGAAGATATTGGATACTCCACCATTATTTTGAGTAGAGTAATGGGTTTTCCAATGGCTAGACACCTGAATATCTTCATGATAAACTTTATCAAGACTATCAAAACAAAAAGGATGCCACTTGACTAGGCCACTACATTGAATAAAAATCTGTGTGAACAATTGGAGGTAGTGAAGGACAAAAAGAACTTCTATATGACTTCATATTTGGTGTATCTTTTAGCTACAAGGGTAACAAACTATCCTAGATTGTACAAAAAAAGTGGCATGCAAGAACCTAATGCTTGGCCATATATTATCTACCCTTAGTTGGTAAGGAAGAAACTCTCAGAGTAGAGTAAGGAATATAGAATCATGAATGATGCATTCATATTTGCTATCATCTGATTCATAGAGGGAGATTATGAAAAATGATTATTAGATGATGCAGTGGCACAAATAACAACACTAGGGGCTTATTAAATTAAGTTTAAAACATTTACATACCTAAGGGTATTTAGTATCACTATCAATCCATAGAAGCTCCCAAGATATCCTAGTGATATACTTGTTCTATTGGAGATTGCATAACAAATTGAATCCACATATGATAGAATTAGGAAATGATGTAGACCATGCTGGACATGGTCTCTAGTCATTGGATGATATCAAGAAGAAGAAGTAGGAAATTCCTTCTTTTCAATGGAAATAGGATCAATATCCCTTGATGAGCACAATTCTCCCAAGGCATGCTTTGGCAACATCAAGAAAGTCTAGAGTCTGGTAGGCAAGGAATTTCAGCATGCAGAAGCCATTGAAGATCATTAGATGAATGTTACAAATGAAAATTATGTCTATATTAGGGATTATTGTAGGATGACTTTGTATTTGGCTAAGAGGGCTCTAAATATAAAAATTCCCAAGGAGGTATTGTAGCAAGACTTAGGGGAGCTGCTTGACCCTCTGTTCAACACAAATAAAATTGGAGCGAGGCCCATAATGAACACTAAGGTTGACAGGGAAGAGAATGGTGAAATTAATGATTAGGCAAGACACATCATCAAGATGATGTAGGTTAGGATCAAGAAACCATTTCAACTTGATCCAATACCCAAGATTGTGATTTTTGATGCACAAGCCCATCCAATCAAAGAAAGAGGGAAGAAAGTCACCATCCCTACCTTTGCAAACTAGTCACAAATAAGGTTAGAAATGGTATACCAACTAGATAGACCAGTTGTATACTATCACCCTCTAGAGAAGAAGTGAAAGGGAAAAAGAAAGAGGAGTTCTCCTCAAAGAACCAAACTAGAAGAGGATGAAATTTTGGTGCCCCCTCAACAACAACAAGAAAATGTACAAGGGCCAAAAGATATTGGATCTTCTCAAGTCTAGCTAGACCCTAAACTACCACTAGCTGAACCTAGCCAAGTAGAAAAAGAGGATGAAATCCAACAAGTCTCTCTTCATTCGTAGATTGAACTAACATCCACTTCCACCTCTAAGAAATATAAAAAGATCAAGACCCCCATGAAGAAAATGAAAAGGGTAATTAGAAGAATGGTTCCTTTTCCATTTGTCCTGAAACCCATTACTAAAGAGGAAAAAGAAGAAGAGGAGGACGAAGAGGAAGATGTGCCATTGTAGAGAAAAACCTGGTTAGCAAGAGCCACAAAGCAAGAAAGGAGGAGAAGTTCCACTGTGACACTACCATCAACCCCAGAAAAACCCTTGGAAATAACTACTTTAGAGGATGAATTACAATAATGGGTTGATGAGTAGGATGTAGAGGGCATTGACATATTCAAAATGTTAGATTTTGACTTCATGCCTATAGGAATAGAGCTAATTAGGGATAAGATCAGAGATACCCTAATAGGTGAGCCCTAATAGAAAGACTGAATATAGATGCCATCAGAATTAGAGGGTCCTGATCTTACTCCTTCATCCCTAGTACAAGTCATAGTGGTAGATAAAGGATCTATTACTCCTCTGCCTCCAAGTTTTGAAGAAGAATAGGTTCAAAAGGAGCCTTCACAAGAGGAGGAACCACAAAAAATGGCAACTGATGAAGTGTCTAAAGAGGGGTGAATGGTTGAATATCCTTAGTAAGCCTCCTTAGACACTAAGGTTTGAACTATAGGCTCCAAAAAAATAGAGACCACTAAGGGGGAGCCATCACAGAAAGAAAGAACCCCAGAGAGGAGTGACAAGGGGAAAGGAGTAGCTAAACACACTTCTTCATCCTCAAGAGGTGGGCCTTTAGTAGAAAGAGTTCCAAGGTGGTTGAGGAAGGAAATGATGAGAAATAGGAAGCCACAATTTCATGTTGATGAAGAGGATATGATCGATTTGGTGGAGGTTTTGAATAAACCTAAGTCCCCATCATAGGAAGCGAGAGCTTTGGCATTCATCAACAATACTTGAAACCAAGATTTATTTTCTCAAGTGGCTATCCCTCCTCAAGGTATATATGTAGAAGACTTAGCCCCATAGGACTATTAGATTAGAGAGGTCCTGCTCAAGAAGCCTACATTGGATACCACTAGATTGATGGTAACTATGGGAACAAAGGAGGTCTTCAAAACCTTAGAGAAAGAAGGGGCCAAACTCAGAACACTTTGTAAGAAAAATGAAATTGTATGAGGATATTTAGCTGAAGTTGTTTGTCCCCTAGATCCTGATCACCCCTAGAAGACTCTAAATGTTGCACTTAGAGAAGGGGGAGGTGTACATCTGGATCCATTTTTGAAAGCTTGTTAGCAATGACAAGAAAGTTTTGAGCAAAAGGGTGTCTTAATCATCCGAGGAAATCTAAATTTATTCCATACAATGTAGGAGAATGTAGAGCAGATGGTAACAATTTTGAAGCAGGATTTTAGTATAATGGATGAAGTGCAGGCATGGAGTAAGGATTTACATGTATTACACGCTATTAAAGGGTAGGGGTATAGAATTTTGGTAGATGTATATATAAAAAAAGAGTTAGATTTAATTAATGACTAGATTGAGAAGATAGCAAATAGTAATCAAGTAATGGAAACATTACATGTAGAAATCCATCGGCTCAAGGACCAAGTGCAAAAGTGAATTTTAGAGGTAGAGAGGCATTATAGTGATGCATGTCTAGATTTTTTGAGGATGATGAATGAGAGAAATTAATGCTCATAGAGGTAGTAATAGAGAAGTTCCAAAAGATTTTTGAAGAAGCTTCTAATGATGATGACATTCAGCAGGCCTTCAGAATAAAAGAAGCCTTGCTAGAGTTGGATACAAAACTCAAAGATTTTGCTGATACCCATATTGAAGTAGAAAACTACATAGAAAAGCTCAAAGATAAATATGATGCTTTAGATCTACCATATGTGGCTAAGATTACTGAGATTATTGAGAAATTCAAGGGCACAAATCTAGACATAGCTCTAGTATGAAGGGCAAAAAAACCTAGAAGACAAACTTTTAGTTTTGTTGCTTGGTAAAATTTTGAGATTTTGGACCTTTTGAAGTGCACAGGTGTGCAGGTATGTAGGTAAGCTGGTGCACTTTTCTAAAAGTGTGCTGACAATTAACTAGCAGTTCCAAAAATAGAGCTGTACATGCATCAGAAATGCATTCTAATAGCAGTTTAACTCTGACAGATGCCTAGTGAAGGATTAGCTTCTATTTTTGACACTTCTAGACATTTCTACTTTGATTGAAGACTTTATTATTCATTTTCTCTCATAAATTCTTTTTTCTATGCATGTAAAGACTCATGCATCCAATTCATGAATATAAAGTGGACGGAGTCCTACTAAGCACTAGTTAGATTCTTAGTTTGTATATAATTAGTTTGTTTTGTTAAATTAAAATCATATTATTGCATGAAGATATCTCTCACTCTCAACACAAATTGAGGAGATGATTTCTTGTAAATACTCCATTGTAATATGTAATTGGGGCCATTATTGTTTTGTAATGAAATTATATACTTTTAGTGCTCGCATTTGGAGTGTAGTGATTCTTGCCTAAATGTGTGATTGTTTTATGAATTCATGTTCATGGAATTGTGATTGAGCCAAAAGTTTATTGCTTTGTTTTTGGTTGTGCAATCTTTTAGTTCTGGTGTTTGCTATAGTTTAACAAATTCTGTTGACATATCTAGCTTGAGAAGAAATCATCGAACTATCCTACATAACTCTTTTTCTCACATGAGCGCACTTTTCATGGCTTTGTGACTTGATGAAGAGAAAAACATTATATGGTTATTAAAGTTTCCCATTGATGATTACATCAGTGGAATCTAGGAAGTGTTACTCCTTTCATTGGTTACCCACCAATTTCTTTGAAAGCTTAACTCACAAATGCGTTGTTTCCTATAGCTTATATCCATTATGATTTTACTTTCACATTGTTTACTTTAAAGTTCTTGTTATTTTCTTTACTAACCCCTTGTAAATTTGGGAATTCATACTAGTTGCATTGTTAAATTGCATTCATCAAAAATAGAAAAATACAAAAAACATAGTTCTTTTGCGTGTTTATTTTGAAGCAGTGACCAGATTCTACATCTCATCCAAAATTGAAACTGAACTAGCAAAGGCCTCCTCATGAACTAATAGATTCTAGTAGGTCACGAGATCTCCTAGAACCTTGGAGTTGGTTCATAGAATCAAATTTTCAAGAGAGGAGTTCGAAAGGATTCCTTCCATTAAGCATCATGCAAAATGACAGCTCAAAACTTTTCCTTAAATAAATTTTGTTGTAACCTTGAAAGAGGATTATGAGATTTTGATATTTTCCTAGTTTTGACTAGAAGGAAATAGAGTAGACTATTCTATTTAGTAGAGTAGAATTTTGTTTTCAAATGTAATTACTTATTATGAATGAATCGAATACGAAGTTCAAGTTTCCACCTTCAAACTTGATTGTTTTATGTTCACTCATCCAAGGGAGCCCACTTTGTGAGTGAACTTCTTTGTTAAAATAGATTTCTTTTCTTAGTTTGTTTCCTTGTAAAGTAAACTTTTTCTATTCCTAGAACCATTAACAACAAAATCATTGAACTATTCCTATAGCATAGGTGTATAAGTAGATTTACTATTTACAACATTACTCTAAGCTTTAATGCAAATGTCATTTCAGTTCTATTGAGCTACCATTATGCACGATGCTAACTAATAGGAATCCTTTTGAACACATATCTTGAAAATCTAATATGAGGATCAATTCCAAGGTTCCAAGTGATATTGCAACCTACTAAAATCCACTCAATTGAAGATAAATATTTTTGTTCACAAGAATGCCTTTGTTGGTTTATTTGATTTTGGATGAGATGTAGAATCTATTTTCTACTTCAAAATAAAACACACAAAAAGAACCATATTTTTGTATTTTTTATATTTTCCAATGAATGCAATCTAACAATGCAACTAATATGAGTTCTTAAGCTAACAAGGGGTTAGTAAAGCAAATAACAAGAACTTTAAAGAAAATAATGTGAAAGAAAAATCCTAATGAACATAAGGTATAAAAACAACACGTCTATGAGTTAAGATTTCGAAGAAATTATTGGTTAACCAATGAAAACAGGAGCTTTGCTTCCTCAATTCCATTGATGCAATCGTTGATGGGAAAATTTAATAATTGTATGATATTTCACTAGTCATCAAATTGCAAGGCCACAAAAGGTGGACTCATGCAAGACAAGGAGTTATGTAGGCACAATTTGATGATTTCTTCTCGAGCTAGACACGTCAAAAGAATTTTTGAAAATTGTAGCAAACACTAGAACTCAAAGAGATCGCACAACCAGAAACAAAGCAATAAAATTTGGGCTCAATCACAATTCTATGAACATAAATTAACAAAACATTTATACATTTAGGCAAGAATCACTATACTCCAAATGTGAGCACCAAAAGAATATTTTTATTGCAAAATAATGGTAGGCCCAATTACATATTACAATGGAATATTTATAAGAAATCATCTCCTCAATTTGTGTTGAGAGTGAGAGATATCTTCGTGCAATAATATGCTTTTTAAATTAATAAAAAAACTAATTATATACAAACTAAGAATCTAACTAGTGCTTAGTAGGAATCTATCCATTTTATATTCATTAATTGGATGCATGAGCCTTTACATGTCACAAAACAAAGAATTTATGAGAGAAAAAGAATAAGAAAATCTTCAGTCAAAGTAGAGGTGTCTGGAAGTGTCAAAAATAGAAGCTGATCCTTCACTGGGCATCTATTAGTGGTAAATTGCTATTAGAATGCATTTTTGACGCATGGAAAGCTCTATTTTTGGAGCTAGCAGTAAACTATCACTGCAACTCTGGAAAAGTGCACCAGCTCACCTACACACCTGCATACATGTGTACCTGCATACCTATGCACCTACTCACCTCAAAATGTCCAAAATCAAAAAAATTTAGTAAGTGTCAAAACTAAAATTCTAGCTTCTAGGTTTTATTGTGTGTGCAAATTGTGGGCCTCTGATCCTTACATACACTTCAATAGAGTCCTTACCTGCAAGATCATTCAAGAATAAACATTGGATTGTTTATCCAAAAGATCCAATAGAATGACATGTTGCCTTCTAACTAGAAGGATTTCACCTATGTGCTCTTAGATGAAGAAGTGGGCAACCAAACCATCTAGTATGAAGGGTTTATGCAAAGTATGTAGTTTTGATATTTATTCTACTGAGCAATAAAAGAAATTAAGCTAAATGTATTCATTTTGATCTAAAAGATGCTAAAATATCAAGTAAGTATGAAAGCTAGAACGAGTAATAAATTCGAAAACACTTCAATATGATTCCAATTTCCAACCTCTGTAATAAGAAATTAGGAGTCTCTTAAATAGTATTCCCAAAATCCACCACTGGTCAAGATTACTTGGGATGAATAGTTGTTATTAGAAATGACATTTAGTTAAAATGGAAAGTTTCCTTAAGAAAAGGAAGTTAACTGTTTTCTTTTGAGTGGAATAAGGAATTAACTAATTTGTTTCCTTTTCTGATTTTAGTCAACTAAGAGTTTTCATTTATGAAATGAAGAGAGAATATTGGAGAAGATATTTGATTTTAAAAAATTAAATATGACCACATAATTGAGTATTCTAAATTGAATAATTAAATTCAGCAATTAGAATGAAAATATTTAATTAAATCAAATATATTTAATTCCTCATGTATATTAGCTAAAAGGGGTGAATTTATTTAATTAAAGTACTAAGACTTATAATTAATTTAATTTAATTAAAAGGTTAATTTAGCCGATTCAATGAATATTCAGGAATTAATTAAAGTAAATGATTAATATAGATTAATGATTTTCTACATTTGACACTTAGGTCGAGTAGAGATTATTAGAATTAGGATTTCCTAGTGACATAGGACTTTAGGGTTGATCAAATAGACTAGAATTGGTTGTCATGGCAATGAGCCAATTTTGGGGTATTACATTTTTCCCCTCTTTGAATGAATGTGCGAGCAACATTTTTGATTCAAAGAAAATCAAAAAGCATGATGTGAAGATCAAGAAATGAGATTGGTTCCAAAATTGATGATACGAAGATCAATTAATAAGCTTTTAAAGACTATCTCCAGAATAGAGTTTAATCTTAAGGAATCCAAGCAGAACACTTAGATACCTGAATTAATAAGAATTTTAAAGCTTTTCTCCAAAACAAAGCTTAACCTTTAGGGATCCAGATAGAACACCTAGATACCGAGATTGATAACACAAAGATCATCAAAATTCATAGAATTGTTCCTAGAATGAGACTCAATTATCGAGAGTTGGGGTTTGGCCTATCCCATGTCCATTAAATGATGACAAGATCAATCATAATTCATAGAATTATCCTCAAAACAAGGCTCAATTCTTAGGAGTTAGGGTTTAGACTATCCCAATACCTATCCATTGAATAGTGTCGACAATAAGAGCCTAGAATTATCCCTAGAACAAGGCTTAATTCTTGACAAAAGTTAGGACCCTCTCCAAAACGAATCTTAATCCTTAGCAAGAATTGGAATTATCTCTAGGATGGAGCTTAATCCCGTAGAGTCCATATAGAAAATTTGATTACTAGTCCAAAAAGATAACAAGATCCAATTATGAGTCATAGAATCATCCTTAGAATGAGGCTTGATCCTCAGGAGTCAGGGTTTAGACTGTCTTGATACCTATCCATTGAACTCTGACCAAAAATATTATAAGGTTGATCAACTAATCAAAATATGAGATATATGAAAAAGATGCTAGATAGGGGGGAAAGAAGATGCCCCAAGTGATGAAATGCCCCTAGTAATGAGGACATAAGATGGGAACAAGATGCCCTGAGTGATGAAGATTCAAATTGAGTCAAAATTTAGATTCAATGATGTAATCATCATACCCCCTCAGGAGCGAAATTGAAAGATGACACACCAAAAACATGATGTGAAGTAGTATATTGAGAGATACAAAAGAAATTCAAGATTCAGTAGAATATACAAGAGATCAAAATGATTCAAAGAAAATTCAAAGTCAATTCAACATGATTTCGAGATCCAAAGGACCAAGTTTGACAAAAATTTGACCAAATTTGACCATAGTTGATTTTTTCCAAAATAAATTTAAAGTTACGACTACACAAGCATTCGAACGCATCTGTCCAAAAAAATTTAAAATGCATTTTTTAGCTACTTAAGTGTGTCAGATTTTGAATTCGATCCCAATAATAGAATTAGAGAAGTCAAATTAGCTAAGGGGTGAATTTCATGCAAATCAAAGCACTTTAAAAAATTAGGTCAAAACCTATATAATGGCCCAAAGGTTCATTTTTAAATCATTTGTGTTGTTTGTCTTTTGTGAAGAAGAGAGCTCTAAGGTGAGAATGGCAGTTCCTGTGCGTATGCATCATTTTTAGCACTACTGATGACATAGTTAGCCTGCAGACTACAGACCTCTGGTGAGTGATCGATAATCCTAATTTGCATTTTTTTTTACACATTTGTAGGGCTATTTAGCACCTTTTTTTACATTTTCAAATTTGGCTATGTCAGTCCTCACGCAAGGGTTTGGTTCCTCATGTGGACTCAGTCTCTCTTTGTGCAAAGATACACTAGATTGGTGTTTCTTTGTGCATGATGGTGGGGAATCAAGCCCAAGAGATACCCACCTCTCGTACATGATGCATGGGATTTTGGGCACATCTCACCCAATGTTTCATTATTTCTCTTGCAACAATCTATTTTCTTGTGTGAAGATATGAAATCTCGCACGAGAATGCACTTTCTCAAGTGTAAAATTGGTGTCACTTTTAGCATGGTTTTTCAAATTTTTTCATTTCATTCAATATTATTTTTTGAGAAGGTACTGGCCATTTTCCTATTTTTGTTGGTCATGTGTGCAGGTTTTCTTTGATGACATCACATTCATGTCCCACTATTCACCATACAAAGCTCTATTGTAGAGCCTAGATGATGCTGACATGGCACATATTGATAGGTTGGGGTTATCACATCTATGCTAGATCCTAGCAATGTTGGTGAATCACTATTTGTTGATCGCATGGGTGGAGCATTTCCATTTGAAGATGAACACCTTCCACTTGCCATAGGGAGAGATGACCATCACCCTTGAGGATATTTATAAGATTTTATGCATACCCTTCCATGGGTTGAGGGTAGTGTATGACACAGTGCTGAGAGTAGGTATAGAGGCACTACAAGAAATCTTCCAACAAGATTTGGCTATAGGGAGAGCCATCGCATGGGATGAGCTTGTCCATACATATGGCCCTACTCATAGATTAGTTTTAGTTTTGGCTATCTTCATCAGTTATTTCTTAGTGCCAAATAGAGGGTAGCATGGGTTGGAGTGTGGTTGGGGTGTGATGCTGCAAAGGATGCTAGATGCTCCTACGAGATTTGGGTGAGGATAGTGCATGCTCACCCATATGTTCCACGAGATGCACGAGATCATCTACCATGAGCAGAAGAGTATGGCTGTTGGAGTCTATGTTTTACAGATCTAGGCATAGGAACACCTGCTAGTAACTAGACCCATACATTTTTAGATATAGGGGCCAGCTTACCTAGACAAGTCTGGGGAAGACTGAGCACTAGAGGGCACATCTTGATGGCCTAGTATCCATCATATGGTGGCCCTAGAGAGAGAGTGAGGACTAGGATGATGCTCCTCAAGAATTGAGCCAAATGTTCACATTATGGCCACTGATAGGCTAAGTGACTTAGATTATTGAGATATTTCCCATCACTCACATATAGCGCTAGTATGGGTGTCCATAGGAAATTTCTTAGGAGCATTTCTCATATGCCTAGTTAGCCAAAGATCTAGAGTGAGAGTGGTCAGTAAGGTTGGACCCAAGGAGGTCGATGATTGATGTGCACAACCTAGTTGTGATATAGTGGGACTATCTACCAGTTGTAGCAGATGTCAAGATGATGCTTGCCTACCAGGCATATTTTTTTAGCCATCCCTTCGCATAGTTCATAGACCCATTAGGGATGGTAGCTCCTAGACCATAGATACCTTAGCAGGTACTAGTATAGGGGCCAGCATAGTAGCAAGCACAATAGTCACCATAGGGACCACCAGAGTAGGTGAGATAGGTATAGGTTCCCCCTGAGAGATGGGCTTAGATCAAGGTGCTGATGGCACTAGGAGATGTAGGCACCGACTGAGTAGTAAGCCAAGTAGTTAGACAAGGATATGTAGGACCACCCTTCTACTAGGTCCCATGATGCACTAAGGAGGGCTAGAGAGTGGATTTGATAGGCTTCTTGGTAGGTAGGGGACCTATAGATATAGATGGTCATACATGACACTTGGATAGCCAAGTGTGACCCTGAGATCCTTAGCCTACAACAACAATTACTTTTTAGCTTACTCTATAGTGGTGCCTAACAAGGCTCAGTAGGTGCCTAGATTCTCACAATATGCTCATGATTCAGGAGGTGCACGCCCACTAGCCCAGCCAAATATGCTATCAGCTCCTCCTCCTCATCCTCCCCTAGGAGGTGAGGGTGCCAAGGAGAGCTAGACTTGATTTTTGTCTCTGAGTTTTTGATTTGGCTATGTATTGATTGGTTTGCAAGCACAATTTTGTATCATTTTTGATTGAAAGTGCTTGAGTAGTGCTCATTTTTATAGTAACATATTCTTTGATACCGATATATCTATATATATATATATATATATATATATATATATATATATGAGATTTTGAGTTGAGTATCCTATGTACATGTTATTGTCATTGGCTATCTTTTAATTTGATGTACATGAGATGTTTATGCTGTGATTATGAGATGCAGTCATTGATGCAATGTATGGATACAAAGTTGGTTTTATTTGTAAATGTAGTATAGATGAAATGAATTATGAACTTATGGATCAAATGTATGTATGAATAGACTAACACTTCATGTAGTGTTTCATATTTTTTCTTAACAATGATATGTATCTCATCGAGGAGCATGAGAGGAAAAACCAAAGAACCAAATTCTTGTGCAACCGTGAAGAATCATGATACTTTGAAGAGACCAACAATTCCTTGTCATGAAAGATGGAAGTAGATTTGCAATCAAATCATGTGTTTAGCCAAGTGAAGTATACAATGCCAACCTATGCTAGATGCAACCTTAAACTAGATCCAACCCTAGGTTTGGTTACCAAGCTTCAACAATTATCATCACTAAGTGTATAACGAAACCTTATATGTCATACAATTCCCATTGTTATTTCCATCATGGGAATATGAATAGGACATCTGTTCTAGTTTTGTCGAGATGAAATGTAAGTGTTGGTGTAAATAATTATTTACTATTTACCCTTACTTAATTTTACTTAGGTTAATGCATATTTTTTATTATTTATTTATTAGCCACCTAGGAGTATCTATGCTCTTTGGAGTTGTCATGTTGACAACATAGGAGTCCACACTTCTTTTATGCACATAGTGTCTACAACCCTGTCATTCTTATCCACTCATCTAGATTGATGGATAAGGAATGTGCTTTAGTTGTCATGATGCTTATCTTATCTCTTGGTTCTTTCTAGAGACATTCTAGGTACTTCCTAAGAGGACTTTATATATAGGCACACCTAGTGTGTTTTCATATACTGAACAGAGGAATGTATGAGGAAATACTCTGATTAATTGATCATATCTATTTTTGGTCTATAGTTTTTCTTGTGTTTGAGTTCTTAGTTCCTGGGTGAATTTTTTCCTAAGGAAAATTCTTACAGTAAGCATTCAAGGAACAAGAAGTTAGAATAACCAGAACATTTATCCCTTTTAATGTAGCAAGTTAACATAAGTGTTAAAGCATAAGTGCTAGGATGATCAAAATGTTGCTTGTGTGTAGACAGACTAGACACATAAGAGATCCATCTTATGCTAAGTATTTAGTAAGTATTCTGTTTGCAATGACCCTTGCATTCATAACCTGAGACAAAAGTGTGCTAGATATACTTGTAGTGACCCATATGTTCACTTAGTAGGATGAGTATTTGTATTTACTATATCATGAAGAGTTAACTCCAACATGCAAGGAGAAGAACCAACATTATTGATGTATCCATATAAAAGGAGCCAAGGTACACACGACCATCCAACATGAGATGGAGGCTCTTATAGTGGACACCCCTCTTATATGAATATTTCAGATTATTTGGAACTAAACCACAAATAGAAAGAAAAGAAAAGAAAATCATGTCCCCAGTCATTGCTTCTCTAGTCAAAGATGACATCATCAAGTCACTTGAGTAAAGATGATGAGGTGAAAGTGAAACAAACAAATAAAAGCTTAGCATATCCAAACAAGTATATCATTTTGATTTTTGTGTTATAGGATTGATGTCATGTGTCAATCTCTAAAACATGGATGAAAGGAATCTCTTTAGTAAGGTGACGATAGTAAACATACATAGTTAGAATAAGTAGTGACTAAAGTCAAAGAGGAATCTTCATGAAGAAGAACCTTAGTTGGAACTAAGTGATAGTAGATAGACATAGTCGAGATAGCTAGTGACTGATGCAAGAGAGATCTTCCATGAAATGAATCTCAAAAAGTGATACAAGTGATAGTAGGAAAATGCAACTATAACAACTAGTAACTATCATGAAAGACATTCTATGAGGAGAATCTTGAAAAGGAGTGACCCTAGTGATAGTAAGAAGATGTAGTTAGAACAACTAGTGACTATTGCAAAAGAAATTATATGAGGAGAATCTCAACAAAGAGTGACACTAGCAATAGTAGGGAGACATAGTTAGAACAACTAGTGACTGTCACAAAAGAGATTCTATTACACTAATGGTTGGTGCCCCTGAGTTATGAAAAGATTCAATCCATGGATACATGAGTAAAAAGTAGGAAACTAAAGCAGGAAGTGAAAGTGGGAAAGCAATTGTATAGGAAGCTAGAAGATGCACTGCAAGATGGAGCATTGGGAACCAGATTTTCACATTCTTGATAGAGATTCTTTTTTTTGGCTACCATGATGCTTGTTTCTAGGTTTTCACCAATGGCATTTTTCTTATTTTTCAATTTTTTTTTGTATTTTTCTCTTCTTTCTTTTTTTTTTGTATTTTTCAATTTTTCATTTTTTTTGGTATTACCAAGATGCCTATTGCTATGTTTTCACTAGGGTAATGATATTTTTTTAGGACTTTTTGCAATTTTTAGAATTTTTTCAAGACATTTAGATATATGCAAAGAGCTTCTGAGATCAAATCAACTGTAGAACTACTTTAGGTGGAGAGTGTTGATAGGCTCCTTGAGCACCTCTCCCTTAGTTGTAGAAAGCTAGTAAGCACTAGATCCGAACACTATAGTGACTATCTAAGGACCAAGCCAGTTTGGTTCAAACTTCCCTTTTTGTACCCATTTTTACTGATTCTTAGGATTTTCTCTTAGGATGAGATCACCTAGTTGGAAGTCACGTGGCTTAACTTTCTTATTGTAGCTTCTAGACATACACTACTAATAAGCTCACAAATGATCACACACCACTTGCCAATGTTCATCTAGTAACACTAGCTCTTGAAGCCAAGATATTCTATAACCTTCATTAGTAATGAGGCCCTTTATAGAGATCCTTAGAGTAGGAAGATTTCTGAACCTCAATTGAAAGCCCAACATCTACTCCATAGACCAAATCAAAGGGCATTGTACCCATAGGAGTTCTAATACTTGTTCTATATGCCTATAAAGCTGGATTAATTTGGAGGTCATAGTCCCTCCCAGATTTGCTGACTGTGTGATGGAAGATCTTGAGTATCACTTTTTTGGAAGCCTCTACTTGATTATTACCTTGGGGGTAATAGATAGAAGACTAGTATTGCATTATTCTAAACTTTTTGCATAACTCCTTGAGGTCTTTGTTTTTGAACTTTCCTCCATTATCAATAATAATGGAGGATGGTACACCATACCTGGATATGATGTAGTTTGTGATAAAAAGAGCTACAATTTTTCCATTTGCTATTATGAGAGGTACTACCTCTACCCACTTCATGAAGTAGTTTTTTTATAGTGGTAATAATGAACTTATATCCATTAGAAGAAGATAGGTGAATCTGAGCCACAAGATTAAAGACCCATTGTTGGAATGGCCACAATGTGATAGATGGAACTAGCTCCCTAGCCAAAGTGTGAATTAGATTCCCATGGAGTTGGCACTATTTACAAGACTTGGCAAGCTTGATTGCCTCTTGCTCCATATTCGGCCAGTAGTAACCAACTCTAATAAGTTTATGAGCTAGTGTCAAGCCATTTGAGTGAGATTTGCAAATGCCATCGAAAATTTCAATTAATGTGTGTTTGAACTCTTCAAGCTCTAGAAACCTAAGGAGTGTTCCATAAAGACCTCTCCTAAACAAGTCATCATCAATAATGTCATTCCATGAAGCATTACGGATAAGGTGACATTTTTTATTCTGACTTGAGGTGTTCAAAATAGTTTGGTCATGAAGATAGGAGTAGATGTAGTGATAGCAAGATGAGTGTTGTCCTACAATATAATAGATCACCCTAGAATTAGGGTTATCATAGGTAGGTTAGAGTAATGTTTCCACTAGGAACTCATGTTGGAAATCATTTTTGGGCATTTGTAGTAAGGAGGCTAGAGTAGCCATGACATCAGCTGCTTTGTTGTCTGCTCGAGGAATTTGTTGAAAGGTGATGTGAGCAAAGTATTTCTTCATATCATCAAGCATGCATTTGTAAGGGATTAATTTCTCATCCTTTGTCTAATACACATCATTAACTAGTTGATTATGAGCTAAGAGTCCCCAAAGATGTTCAATTGATCCAATCTCCATTGATCTACAATCTTCATGCCATTAACTAGAGCCTCATTTTTGGCAATGTTGCTTGTACAAGAAAAAAAAATCTTGTATGCTTTAGGTAGTGAATATCTCTATGGTGTTATGAAGAGTAACTCGAAACTAGATCCCTATTATGTTAAGGACCCATTGAAGAACATTACCTACATTTGGTGTGTGAGTGTCAGAATTTGTCTCATCTAGAAAATCAATGTTCAGTGGGAGAAGACTCTGCATCGATGCATCCGCTAGCTAATTAGCAATCACTTGTCACCGATAGCTTTTCATTCAACATATTGAATGTCAAACTCAATTAGTATCATGACCCAACTCTCCCTGTTAGATATGCCTCACTGAGTAAGTACTTTAGTGGATCAATTTTAGCCACTAGTTGCATAGTGTGAGCATCGCATGTAGTGTCTCAACTTTTTTGAAGCAACGACAACCACCAAGAAATCTTTCTTAATGATACTATAATTCATAGCATAAGAGATCAGCATGTGACTCAAATAGTAAATAGCTCATTTCTTGTTATTGTTGTCCTCTCTAGCTAATAGGATACCTATAGATGTTTTAGTTGTTGAGATGTACAAAATCAAAGGCTTCCCATAGATAAGAGGAATCAAGATTGGTAGATTAGCAAGATATTGTTTTATCTATGTCAAGCTTTTCTTGCAATCCTGACTCCAATTATATTTCACACTCTTATGTAGAGTCCTTGTAAAAGGTTGTGATCTATCTACCAGCTGTGAGATGTACCTACAAATAGATTGGAGTCTTCCTTGTAAACCTCTCATTTGACAAATATTACAAGGTGGAGGCATATCCATGATTTCTTGAACTTTCTCTAGATCTACCTCAATTCCTTTTGTCGACATATCCCAATAGTTTCCCTGATGTGACAACAAATGCATATGTCTTGGGATTAAGCCTTAGACTGAATTTTTCCATGTGATCTAGGATAGGTACCAAATCTTGAAGATGAGTATTGTGTTTTTTGTTCTTGACCAAGGTATCATCCACATAGTCCTCCATGGTCTTATGCATCATGTTGTGAAAAATTGTAGTGACTACTCTTTTATATGTAGTCCTAGTATTTTTTAAGCCAAATGGCATCACATTGCAATAGAGGGTTCCCCATACATAAGTGAAAGTAGTCTTTTCTTGATCTTTTGGTGCAATTTTGATCTGATTATAACTAGAAAATCCATCCATGAGTGAGTATATCCCATATCCTATTTTCATGTCCACTATCATATCAATGTTGGGTAGTGGAAAATCATCCCTAGGATATGCTAAGTTATGATCATGGAAGTCAGTACAGACTCTAATAGATTTTTCATTCTTGGAGACTAGAACAATGTTGGATATCCATTCAGTGTGATCACTAGCATGGATGAAACCAACTTTCAGAAGCTTCTCCAGTTTAGCTTTGATGAGCAATGCAACATGAGGATGCATTTTTTGAAGTTTTTGTTTAACTAGTTTAATGCTTAGTGCGATGGATAAATGATGCATAATGAGATTAGGATCTAGTCTTGGCATGTTAGAATATGTCTAATCAAATTTGATCTTCTTCTCTAGAAAGAAGGCAATGAATTCCTCTTTTTCTTCTGGAGACAATGACTGTGCTAGATGTATCATGTGAGGATGCTCTTCTATACCCAAGTTGATCAGCTGTGTTGGCTCTATTAACATTGACGATCTCTCCTAAAAATGACTAGGAAGTGCATCAAATATCTTATCCACATGCACTTCAGAGAGGTTTTCACCCTTGGATATGTCTTTTATTTTTACCTTTTTAGGTTCCAACATTGCCACCATGTGGTTTTCACCATCGGACCTTCTATTTTTTTCTTTTTGATTGTATGACTGAGATATTTGATGTTAGCTTCAATCATGTTGAGGCTTTTTTCGCTAGTGGAAGATGTTACTAGTTCAACAATGTTTAAGTAGTAGGCAAGAGCATCGTCATACTAGAATGTGGGGACTTCACTAGGAGTATTAGAATTCCATTCTATAAGCTTGGGATATGTGAGTGAAAGAGTAGTGGCTGGTTCAATTGCATTCATAGTATAATTATTAAATTCTTGGACTGGCAATTTGAGACCTAGAGTAGCTTCATCCACAAGTGTGTTCAAATGCCTTTGAGCACTAACATCATCAACTGAATACTTGAGGACACAAGTTGTGTCCAACCCATCCAACCTAACCCTAGACACTTCACCTACTTTGAGTTGGTTTTCATAGACATGAACTTGGTCAATGTCTTTATTTTTAGTTTCTTCTAAAAGGGAGTCAAATTCATATTCCTTAGAATCATTGCTATATGGTGACAGGCTATAGAATTCCCTAACAATGATAGGGACATACTCTCCTTTGTCATATAGATTTTTACATAGGTACTCAACCCATAACACCTAGCTAGACTCTCCCTATTCTAAATGGGCATGGTGTGGATTAGTTTTGTCCTTAAAAGAATCACTAGTACCATCTATAGTGCTAACACACGGCACAAAGTCATCTAGCTTAGTAAAGAATTTAGCAAGATCATGAGGAATAGGATAAGGATAAGGATCCTCATCATTAGTATTATCTTATTGAGTATCAAACTCAGCTTGTGACTCATTTCTGGATGAACTCTCAGGCTTTGGTATGAATTTGTTAATCCCTAAATGGAAGGGAACCTTCTTATAGCCTAGACTAGATGTATCTTTGTTTCTTCAAGCTATTACTTTGACAGGATCAACTAGACCATTGCTATTGCATCCAATAGGACTAGTTTCCTTATAGCCAAAGTGCTTCATGAGTCTAAGACTAGGGCCATATTTCTCATAAGTGATCTCATGAGATCTTTCTATGAGGTCAACTAGAGTCTCCTCTTTGTAAAGCCATGCAATGATAGCTCTATTTTCACTTTCATCCTCTAAGGGGACTATAGCCTTGACAAAAGTACCATTATACTTGGTTTGAGGTTTCAACACAAATGGGTTCTTTGCCTCAGATGGTCTCCCATAATGATGGGGAGACTCAAGAAGAGATGTTAATGATAGCACTAATTCAATGTGTTATTCACCCATGCTAGTTTCTTTTAGCTTGAATGACTACTCAATTTGCTTTAGCTTGTTATCATGATAATCAATAGATTCCCTATTAGTGGGTACAAAATTCTCAGTAGCTTTCAACATATTGTAGGTATAGTTAGTACTTGCAAGGATAGTGACTTTAGAGCCATAAAATGGGAATTTTACACATTGATTGTATGTGGATGGTATATAACACATCTCATGTATCGAAGGGAATGTCGAGGACTTGACAAGTGACATCCCTTTTTGCAAGACCAACATGAAGGGGAAACACCACAAGACCTAGAGACTTTCTCTTGACTTCATCATATGCTTTAATAGTGATCTTATAGTGAGGATCAATAGAGTCCTTAGAATAATCTAATTGTCTAAGTAGAGCAGCGAAGATAATGTTCAACCCAACTCCATTATCTATGAGTACTTGAGGGATATGCATTTGATGTATCATGACCTCAATGTGTAGAGGTTGATTATGTGGGTGACTCAATGAATTATCATACTTTTTAGAAAGGGACATATAGTGAGGCAAGGTTAGATGACCTACCATAGATTGGAATCATTGAAGATTAATATCTTGAGGAAAATTTGCCTCAGTGAGGACTTTGTCAAGAATTTTCCTATGGGTAGGTAAGATTTTAAGTAGCTCAAAGATTGTGATTTGAGTATTAGTTTAATTTAATTGATTGAGAACACTATAGCTAGTGGCTATTGAATTTTTTGTGAGTTTTGTACCTAGTGCCAGATGGATTAGCAAGGGTTTTATCTTTGTGTTGTTCAAGATCAAGAGTAGAAGGCCCAGGGCCTTTGAGTACCAACTTGACACAACAATGTGTAACAATGTTAGCATAATATTATGAAGATTTTTTGTCAGTTGTGTGGGAAGTAGGGCCCCACAAGATAAATGGTGTCTTGGATTTATTGTTATTTTTCTTGTCCTTAATGGTAATAATGTCATAGTACTCAAAATCTATATATTCAACCATGTTGATCACATTGTTATCATTAGAGTATGTATAGTTGACCTTGTTGTTAGATTTTGGTTTTTAGCTCTCTCCTTTTTCATAAGATGGGAAGGGCTCCTTGAAAGCAATGTGATTCGAGTTCTTGTTATGTTTGTCTACCACAATTTCACCATCATCGATCATGTCCTAGACTTTATCATAGAATTTTATGTAGTTTCTTGTTTTGTATCCCTTATTTTGGTGGTACTTGCAAAATGTGGTTTTCTTCAACCATGGTGGGCATGGTTGTGGGTCATAAGGGGAAGATTTGTCCAATGGTGAAATTATCTTTTTTTGTAGCAAGGTCTTGTACACTACATCCAAAGGTTTACCCAGAGGCATACACTCTCATTTAGCGTGTGTAGCCTATGAGTTTCTCAATCTATTTCTAGATGTCTTGTTGTTAGTTGGAGCTTTCTCAATATTCTTGGTTGCATTAAGACTATCTATGAGATTAAAGCCTGCCTTAGCAAGTTTAGGAGTGACATTGTCAACAACCCATCATGTATAATTTCTCAATTCTTTTTGACGTACTTGGGTTTGTCCTTGTTAGAGGTGGATCCTTGTTTTGTCTCCTTTTAAAGGGTAAGTTTTCCCTTCTTGACCATGAATTCCTCTATGCAGATAGCTTGTGTGACCATGTCCTCAAAGGTGCATGGACCTTGAAGTTGGACTCTATATACAAAATTGGGTAGGAGATTATTAGTGAAGATGTCAAGCTTTTCCATTTTAGGAATCTTGTGTGAATATTTAATATAAAGTTGTCTCCACCTCTGAAAGAATGTGAGGAAAGGTTCCCTAACCTTCTGCTTAAGATTACACAAATCTTAGATGTTAATAGGGTGTTGAAAGTTATGAGAATACTGCTAGACAAACAAGTTGGCAATTTTATCAAACATTTTGATACCAGGAGGCAAGTGTGAAAACTACTCCACAGCCTCACCACCTAGACTTCTTGGGAATAAACACATGAGATATGTCTGATTATGCATAAATTTCACAAAAAAGGCACTAAATTCCTACAAATGATCTTGGGGATTAGTAGTTCCAAAGTATTTATCATACTTAGGTAACTCTACTCCTCTTGAAAAAGTAGGCATTCCTATGCTCTTGTCAAATGGAAATGGACAAAGAACATCTAAGGTGTATATTTTTGTGGGTTTGTCTTTATCATGCATCATCTGAGCTAGTTGGTCTTGCATGATTTCCAACTACTTTTTGAGTTTGGAAGTCTTTTTTTCCTCTTTAGGTGTGAGGATATTTTCCACATTGAAATGATGGGCTAGCTTAGCTCCCTCTTGGGCAAGTTTGAGAAAGTATTTTTCTTTCTCTTTGTTGAGTAGGATTTCCATGATGTTTTGAAATTTTTTGTCTTTACAATAGTTTTCTATGTGTTTAGGAAGTATTTCCACCTCTTCCTCCTCATCAGTGTAATGGTCTTTTTCTTTGTCATTCCTGGGTTGATCTTGGTGTCTATTGTGGTCACTGTGTTCAGGTATGTAATTAGCCATTGTAGGAATGTGTTTAGTTTTAGTATGTTGTGATTTGAAAGTTCATTTGAAAAAGAATTCAGATGGGTTGTTTGGAGATGTGGGACCTTTGCTAGTTTTAGGATCCTCTTGATACAAGGGTTTCTAGTTTTTTGTAAGTTTATGGAGAACATTCTCTAGACTCGAGGTGATCTAATAGGTGAAGGAAATCATGAAGATTCCTCATTGAATGAACTAGATGCAAATCATGCATAAAATGGAAGGTGGCCTCTACCACAATTATGACCCCTAGCTCAACCTCACCTAAGTCTATAGGGATAAAACACATTTCCACTTCCTGTTGCAATAGTCATAGACAAGAACAAGAAGCAAAGACCAAGACAAGGGTCACACTAAAATGTAGTCTCAAAAAGAAAGAGAAGAGTGCTATATACTAAGGTACGAGTAGTCTAAGTAAATTTTAGAATAGAAAAAGATTATGACTATCAAGATATAGAGTATAACAAGCACTAGAGGACAAAAACAAGATAACTGAAAGATGAGACTAGTTGAAGTGTAGATCATAGGTCATCAATCAAGCAACATGCCATTGTTTGGGACTGTTTGCAGACAGAAAAAAGGTAAAATATTGTACGGAATAGACTAGACTCACAGTACAGATAGCTCTAATAGATCAAATTGATAGTTTTGACTGAAGATCCCACGTGAAGATTCTATGGTATCTATGCGAGAAAGCACATAGGACCCAACAAAAACTCATAAAAACAATTTAAAGTCATGCAAAGAGTTTCATAAAACCACACAAAGACATGCTAGGATTTACAAGTGAAATAGAATCTAGATAGCAGGACAAGACTACAAGATCTTGCATGAAGATTTGCATAACCTTGCGAAAAAGCTTGGATAAGGTCATGTGAAGAAATGACAAGACAAAAGGTACCCACAAATTTTTTTGTAAATTGTGCATGAAAATGGAAACTAGACTGACAACTAAAACTAGGCTTTGAAGATTTTAGATTGTTCTAGATAGATTGTTGGTTTGTTTGACATATTTCAAATAGATTGCAAGGTTGCCTTTCAAGTTGTTAAATAGCATTTGGTTCAAACAAGACAATGTGTTTTGAACAAGACATGGGAAGCAAGTAGTAGTTGAATACAATCCAACTGAGGAAAAAGAAACTCAGAGGAATGGGGGTCTTGACATTCAGTTTGTTTAGACAAGTTTGGACATGTTTAAGACTCGATAAAAAACACACTTTTGAGAAGGCAAAACCTTTGTTCCACAACTTATGTGCATGTGTGCACCTCATGCAGCTATGTCACCCCCTAGAGGGTGCCCATATTTTTTGGTGTATTCAAAGGGCTCAATAACATATATGCTGAATAAACACCCTAGTGGTAGGGGTCAAGCATGTATACCACCTTCCAATGCCCTATAGGATGCCTATGATGAGTTCTATAGGAGAGATTCTTCCTCCTCCTTACACAAAGATTATGCCCCCTTTTGGAGGTGAACTAGGTAGCCTCTAACTAAAGGTTTTTATTGGTGGCTCCACAAGCAGAGTTGAGACCAGCAACCCACATCAACATATGAAAGTGCACACACTTGCTTGGAAAGACTAGGGCCAGTGTTGGCCAATGCAACAGATAGAGCCTCCCCTTGATATGCAATATCAAGAATAAAGGAGAGGAAATTAATATGGCTTAAGAATCTTTCACTCTACAATACTTCTTTATTATAGTGAGTTGGAATCTTTGGTGAAAGGAGTGTGCTCACTTGTTTCATTCCTAGAGGTTGGATCACTTTGGTAGGCCCTCTAAGGGTTGACTCAAACTGGTTGTTTGGATATAAGCATCCAAGTTTCTAATTTCCCTCAAGAGGAAAGAGCATACACCTTGTTGGTCTAATTTTTCACAGTATAGAATTTTTTTGAAAATTTACTGAAAAATCATTTAAGACATTGTATCATGCAGATTAGGGTTTTTGTTCATTGTATTTTCAATTTTCATAGGTTGGCCTAGTTCTTGTTCTAGTCTCTATGTCATTGAAATTCTATCAAATTCTCAAGGTTTTTCATTAGAGAAATCAGTTGAAAAACCCTAAGTGTGTAAAAACCCTAATGCCTTATCTTATTTTACTCTAGTTTTATAAACCCTTGAAAGTAATCTTTCAAAAGTGATTTTAAGGCATATTACTTCTACCCTAAGGTTGGGCTAATGCAATCATGACTTCATTAAAAATCTTATTTAAACCTTTATTGGCCATGCTTTCCTTGCAATTTGCTCGATTATTTTATTGAGAAATATCCTATGTGATACAAATTTTGCATGCCCATTGATCTTGTTCAGATCAACGGGTATCGCATTCCTACAATGTTGAGATGCAAGGTTTTTAAATAATGTGGGCATGCACTTTGATGAGAAATAGGTCTTTCTTTTTTTTTTAAGTCTCAGTACATCACAAAGATTGTGATTTGTCATAATTTTCCAAAACCTTTTTGCAAACTTGTCACTACCTTTCATGCACATTCTAGAATTTCTACAATGTCATTGGTTGATCTATTAATAAAAGTATCTCTTTATCACCAAGATTTATTGACCATTGATCTCATTTAAATTAAGGGCTAGTGCTTTCCCACAATAAGAAGATGCTCGAGAAATAAGAAATGTGGGGAAGCACAAATTGGACATGTAGCACAGTCTGATAGCATAGGTCCACCCTTTTTGTAGGGTGAAATTGAAGTATCTTCTATGGAAATTATCAAATGAGTTGGACTAGAGGTCAATATTTTATTCATTAGTCTGGCTGACATGGTGTCTTAAGATGCATTATTTTATGGCTATTGATCTATATGAGATCAATGGCCAGCACATGTCCACATTTTCAAGTTGCACGAGAGATTAAAAAAGAGGGCAAGCAATATTTTGACACATAGAAAGGTAGGTCAAGAATCTCTAGTGTGTGATGCAGTGTGCCAAGTTGTAAAGTGATTTTTGGTATGTACTACTAGTTGTTCCCATGAAGAGGTTTCTCTACTAGATAGGATAAAAGTTTTGTCAACCTTAGATCCTTCAAAGATTGAGGGTTGGTGCAAGCCCGCATTAAGAAATTGCTTGAGAAATAAGAAATGTGGGTATGAACCTTTATGCTGTGTGTTATAGTGGGGCCAAGACTAGGGGAGAATGTTGAGTCGTGCCTTGCTATATGCCACATGTGCTTAGCTCGAATTACTTATTCTATGGGCACGAAATTTCTAGCAATTAACATAGTAGTCAGGCTGGTTAGAGAAAGAGGCTTGAGAAGAGTCATTTCATTGGTCCAAGTGGATGATGTGACCATAAAGTGTAAAGTTTTTCACACTATTGATCTTGCCTTGATCAATAAAGGGTGCATGCCTACATTAGGAACTTGAAGGAATTTTAAACAAAGTGAGTATGTGCCATGCAGGCATGTGTCCATGGCAATGTCACTATCCCCATCCTAGAGGGTTTGTAGGATTTGAGTAGTATCATTGTTGATCTTTCCAAGATCAAGGAATAGTGCAAGCTTGTAGTTTGATGATGTTCATCCCATAAGGAAAGCAGGGATGTGCCAACTTGACATATAGAAAGAATGACATCAAGCACCTGCTCGCTCAGAAGATGACATGGGACCCACTTGCATGGAAGTTGTTAGGAGGCATAGACTCACATAAAGGCTTCCTATTGGTCAACATAGCTGACTAGGCTTATTCAATTGTAAACTTGTGTGATTTTTGATCTTGTCTTGATCAACAGACAGTGCTTACCCGCAATTTTAAGTTGCAAGAAATTTAGTGAATGCAGGTAAGTGGTAATGCGACACGTGGCCACATTTTTAAAGCCATAAAGCTCATTAATTTTTGAATTAAAGTCATTTGATCTGGTGAAATCTATAGATAAGATTTAAATCTAGGTGCAATTTGGAGGTAATGGTTACTGAGAGTAAATATGGTGCAGAGCTCATTCGTGTGATTTCAATGCATGAATAAAACTCACAATTTCACAATTAAGGAACCACCAAAGCGCAGAAAGAATATCAGAGCATAGAAAAATTTTAGAGCCAGGGCACAAAATTTTTATCCGGTGATCTAGTGAGTTGCAATGGAAATCACACAATGCAAAAGTACAAATTTGAGTGGGTAAGTACTCTATGACTCCACGAAATAAAGTATCTATTGTTATACAATTTCTAGGGTTTATTCAAAATGCCTCCCTGAAAAGAATTCATGGGACAGATGGATTATCTAAAACATTTTGTACATGATGATTTTCTTGAATAATTCCCTTTATCCATACATGAAATAACTAAGAGGAGGGAGCTCATTCCAAAAGACTTTAGGGAAATTGTAGCGGAGGGTTTCTATGACAAGGAAAATTGGGTAAGAGATGCCCAGGTATCTATGAGAGGCCTATAATTGTACAAAAAATGGTTCTCAAAAAGGAATTTAGATACCCCCATGAGCAATGTCTGAGAATTTGATATTGGAAAATTAGCAATCCCTATTATTTTCTTTGATAGTGATTTTTTGGTTGACTTAGCTAAAAAGTATGACCCTATTAAAAATTGGGTTAAGAACCATGCTAGGGTAAATCTTTTTAGACTTTTCCCTAAGCTAATTAGAGAGGTTTTCAACTTAAACCCTAACCATGTTGTCCATGAAAAAATTGACATGGGTGATCTCTAAGCAAGGTATGATGCCTAAAGGATATACTTGAGAACACGGCCATTGCAAGAGCATGCTACCAAGTTGGGCACATTGTCTATAATCACTGCCAACACACCCAAGCTATTAATGACAAGACATTTTAATCTAAGGACTCAAGTATTATATCTTTCTATGTGCAATATCTTTGGAATGGATGAAGTAGAGAAAATCCCAGGCTCTATTGCTTTCATTATGGCTCAAACTCTTCAATTTGGGATGAACACTATTCTTGACTTTGGTACTTTTCTAGCACAAGAAATTCACAATGGCTCAGTGGGCATAGCCTCGGGGAAAGTAAACAAACCTTTCTATTGGTATTCATTTCTTATGTATAAATTCTTGTAGAAGGGATATACTTTCTTTTCCAAGGGTATGAAGTTGGAAATAACCAAGGATGGAGAGAGGCATCCAATTCAATTATGGAGTGTGGATATGACATCAGAGGCTAGAGATGCCAGTTTTGTTAGGTTTGATAGATACTTTGCATCAAAGCTTAGATTTCTTTTGAGAGGGGACAATCCTAGAATTCCACAAGCATTGTTAGAGATGGTAAGACCTAAGGACCATGCACAAGTATTTTCCCAGTTGTTACTATAGTGCATGATTTCATTTTTGTGAGGAAAGGGTGGAAACATCTCAACTTGTTCCTAGATAGATACAACATGGCAAAATCTCATGCAAAATTCATTGACCCTAAAGGATTCTATGACCTCTTGAGAGAGAGGAAAAAGGCTACCCGCATGATGCACCAAGTATACTATCCTGAGAATGTTATTAGAAATGGTTTTTCTTTATAGGAGCAGGAATTGAGAAAGGAGTAATGGATAATATACAGTAAGACTTTAGAATTCATTAATTCTTTTGATTCTAGCTATGACCCATTGAAAGATAAAAAAATATTGGGGAGCCAAGATGCAAGCATTAATGAATAATTTTGTTGTGATAATCCAAACTATGAATGAAAAGAAGGCCATATATTTCAAGACTTATCTAGATAGGGTTGTAGAGGTGCAAAGGATGATAAATAGTAGAAATGTAGTGACTCAAGCATCTAAGAGGTTTATTATTGATGAAATTTTTGTAAATTCTAGAGCCTTTACATAGTTTTGTGGAGGTTAAACATAGGCAATTTTGAAAAGACTTGTGAAAAGATAAAGGCAGAGCAACTAGACAAACCAGACTCTGTTATAAAAGAAGAGGTGAAGTCTAAATTTTTGAATGATTTTGTTTGATTTACATCTAAGGATAGAAGGAAAGTAGTAAGACAGTCAGGAGTCCTCATTTTACTAGAATGGGACATAGTGAATGCCATGGTTTTTGATTCAGTCAAGAAACAAAAGGATGTCCAATTTAAGACTGAAGAAAAAGTGTTACAAGCTCTTAGAGTAATCAAGTTTAGTGATAGCCACCAAGCCCTTGTTATTTGGTCTATTGAGAAAAGGGATAAGAATAGAATGTAGGAAATTTCTACTGCAAAGCATACTGGTGCATTAACAGTGTTCAGGGCTAGTGAGGTTGGTAGCAAGCAAATAATTGGGATGGCATCGAAGATGTTAAAATTGGGCAATATAGTGTCTGGCCAGGAGGAAGATAAGTTTGCACAAATCAATGCTATATTTGAAGAAGTTTTAAAAGCATATGAAGATAGGGGTATGCAAATACAATCACTAGAGAACCAAGTAACTCAAATGGAGAAAATACTTGGGAAAATAAAAGTGGGCAAATCTAGTAGACCCAAGATTGCATACCTCCCGCAGCCACCTGTTGAACCCTTCAAATCAACCCCAATTATTGAAATACCAAATACCCTAGAAAGGCCTCAATTCTATAATACAAAGGATTTTGAAGAGGAGAAGAATAAGTTATATGCATTGCATGCAGATCTTAACAATCAATATGAAGAAAAGTTGAGGCAGGGTATAATGTATCTAGTGGATAAAATTGACTGGCCATGATTTTTTGACTTGTTAGCAGGGCTTGTAGCTATTAGGGATGAATTGAAGAGAAATTAGAATAAATTTAGACCCCTTGTGTAGAAATGGATAGAAAGGAATAATGATATTACCAAAATGTGCATATCTATCATCCAGCTATCTTGTCATCAAATTGAAAAGATCTTTGATCTGTTAAATAAGTTGCAAGGTTTTGATGATGAACAAAATTCTTTTCAAAAAAGATTAATTATTTGTTTTTCCAAGTATCTTGTGAAAATTTTGATTTATTTCCTTGTGCTCTAAACACTGTTGATAAAATGAAAGAAAAGGAAGAGTGGAAGAGGGAATTGGATGATATATTTTGTGAAAGAATGAATAAAATCATTAATGAAATTGGTCATTTGTTATGGGCAATGACTACTGAAGAGTTTTTAAAGGTATAGTTATTCTATAATACTATCAATAAAGATCTTGTTGATATAGAGGCAATTGTAAATTCTTTAATAATTGTACACAGGGAGGTCCTAAATTTTGATTAGTCAAATGACACTGCTTATAATGAATGGAAACATAAATTTATGTTTATAGAGCAGATGATAGAAAGTGATAAAGTAGAAAATGATGAGGAAGAAGAAGGTGTAAAAGTAAAAGGCACCCTTATAGTTAATGATAAAGATAAGGAGAATCCTTAGGTTAAAGTAAATTTGTAGGTAATAGGAGATGACTCATCACTTTCAAGCTTGATGGCCACTTACTTCGAGGAATCATAATGATCAAAGAATCTGATCATAGTATCTTTGTCTTTCCAAGTGGAGTAACGAAAAGGGACCTACAAAAGAATGTTGGATGTATTAGTCTTTTTTCTATTCATAGCTTTGTCTTTTTGTGATAGGTGTATGTAATAATTTTTTTGACGGACACCTGTCAATCACATTTTCCCTTTGCTTGTTGCAACTCATGCCTATGTAAATGAGTTTTTAAGGAAATGTGAGGGTCCAAATTCTGATGTATTTTTTGGGATTGTCAATAAATAATATAGTCAGTCTTGTTTCATGTAGTAGTTTTAGATACTCTCAAGTGTACTTTTCTCAAAAAATATGACATAACCAGTTGAATTTTCTAGGCTTTGTTGAAATTCTATTGGTTATTGTATTACTCATTTCAAAAGGATAATACAAAGGGGTATTTACACTATTATTTTGTTTCATCATTTCCTATCTCCATTTTATGAGCTTGTTTATTTTGAGGTTAGTTGAATGAGGTTCATGTGGCTGAATGTAGTCTGAATTGGTTGTATATTAGTTCTATTGTTGCTTTTAATTCAATGAATTATGTAAATGTTTTAGTAGATCAATAGAATTCATGAGCTTATGGAAATGATATTTTATAAGAATGGGAATGGGTGATTTCTATTGACAAATTCATTCACAAGTTGTTTGAATTAGATCTCCCACCAATAGTAAGTTTTTTCCCAATGGATAAGGCACTGGTCATATAAATCAATGAAAGATAAGGGTAAATCTTGCTTTTGCATGCCAAATCAATTTTAAATTCAAAATCATTTTTAGTCAAGGTTGTATTGCTAGTCAGCACTTGTTTATACATTATTTCTAAGTCATAGGTAGCTGCTATTACCAAGGATTGTTATAAACTCAAGGAGAATTGTGGCCAAAATCTGCTTAAAAGGGATATATATGAATCAGAGAGTATCAATAAATGAATAAATTGCATATGTGATAGGGTAGAGGATGAAAATTAGAATGAAACTAAATTAAGTTTCATACAATAGTATCCTAGTAAATTATCCCTTAGGTATACCCACCTTGATTTAGCAGAACCTAAAGAGTAGAAAGCCATCCTTGGTTTTGTTGAAGTTGGGTACAAATGATTTGCACATATAATTGCTAATAGGGACTAGATATTCCTTAGGTTGTATGAGTATTACCATATTGGTATTGAGCATTTTGTTGTTTAGTAGTTTCAAACACAAACAAAATGGCGATTCTACTAGGGATACACTTAGTATTATCATAAATTAGTGTGTCATTTAAGATCTATGTCTCCCTTGGGTAAAGTCTAAGGTATGCGTTTTATGAATAAGTTTTCCTGTAGATTTAAAATTCATATACATTGTGTCTAAAATTGTCAGTAAAGAATTAATAATTTCTTCAGTAATTGTTCCCATTTTGATAAGGTGGGTGGTGACTCAAAAGGTTTAACTAGTGTCAATAATTGAAAGTTTTTTGTCTCAAATAATGAAAAATAGGAAAAATACATGGGCAAATGTGAAACAAAACCCAGGAATCAAGTTACAAACTGATCTCCCTCCTAGAAGAAGACAAAATTGGGTTGTAGAAGGAGATCAGATGCAAAAAGGAAATCATTCCCAAGAGAAAATGGTAAGGAAAGATAATTTCTAGCATTCTACTATGGAAAAAGAACCTTTCTCTAAGGGTCCTAGATCTCAACCATGTTTATCTGATGATGATTTTTATAATACTCCTGAGATGATATGTCAAGAAAAGATTGTACAACCACATCCACTTAGTTTGGGTGATGGGAATAGTAATAACCTCTTCCAACGTAGTACAAATCCTTTCATGTCAAATTATTCTCCTAAAAAGGTGAGACCAAAACATTTAGAACTTGTTGGCGCTCAAAATTGTAGCCCAAATTTTGAGCAATTTTGAGAATTCAAGCCCGTTTAAATGCCCATAAATGAGATTGTACCTGAATGTACCTTTAAGTCTTGTGAGGTGTTTAATGTTTCTAACACCCTCCATGTAGCATTTCTAAGCATTCCATGAAGTTAAGTTGAGATTTTGAACCATTTGGTGAAGTCTTGTTTTGAGCATTTGTTAAATCTGCATTTTACCGAAAGTATTAAAAAGTGACAGAAGGCCATGTTTGCCAGTGAATATCTCACAACCAAAAATATTTTGTGATTTTCCACTTTGGGAGTGTCTAGTGTTCATACTAGAGAGCCTATGTTTCAGATTTTGAGTCATTTCAAATCCGTTTGACTAGGTTTTGAATCCCTCAAAATTGGTAGTTTACTGTTTTCATACTTTTGCAATTAATTCATAATTTTGGGAAGCCTTGTTTGATGTGTCATAAATTTGACCCAGTTGACCCAAAGATGAAATTCCTTTTGCATTATATTTTAGGCATTAGGGACTTGTTATATTTTGAGTTTCAACTTATGATGAATCTGTTTGATCAGTTTTCAAATGCGATTCCAAATGGAATTTCTAACTTTTACTAGTGTCAGCATATGTAATTTGTTGGAAGCCCTATTTGTGATGTTATATCTCTTGATCCATGATAGGTCAAGTCAAATGGATTTTACCACTGTGTTGTCCTTTGAAAATACTCCAAGTGTGCCTAGTTTTTAGGTCTTCACGAATCCATTTGCACACTTTCCTAGGTCAATTCCATTTGAAATTTTTTTATCTTGTCAATGTTTCTAGTCAGTAAATCTGAGTAGCTCACTTTGACTGTCCACCATTTGCACCTAGTTATTCATCATGAGCCCAATTTGAAAATCCATATTCTCCTCATGACAAAGAACCAACGCCCCAAGTTTTTTTTTCCCAAGTGTCCATTTGCCTAGTTTTCAAGGCCAAATCTGAGCCCAATTTATTTATTTTTAACGTGTTTGCTTGCAGGTAGTTCTGAGAGGTCAACTTTGATAGTGAATATCTTTTGACTAGGAATTCATCATGAGACAAGATTTGACAGGGTGAAAGTATGTGGAACAGAGATTCAGTGTGCCAATTTTTAGAGCCTAGGCAGACGTTTGGATCAGTTTTTAACGCCAGTCAAAGGACCTCTTGACATGAAATCCACAATTTTTAGATCAATGGTAGCATGAGTTTCAGTTGATTAATCAGTGATCAATCTTGATTTGAATCAGTCAGATAGTGAATAGATCAATTTATCAGTTTAGTTGTTTGGAAACAAAAAAAAATTTAGCCGGACCCACTTTGGGGGCCTAGCTAAATTCATTAGATTTTGATAACTAGACTACATAGATCCATGGAGGCACATCTCAGAATTAGATCACCAATTCAAGCATCTCCATTACAATTATTTGATTGAAAAAATTATCCTCTCTATGCAAGGATGGAAATATACATAGTTTGAGAGCAAAGTTTGGGCATGCAGCTGATATAGTTAAGAAAACTATGAAAGAATCCTTATCAATGGTTTCATTTTCTTCTTTGAGTTATAAAAGAAAAAATATAGCTCCTTCCTATAAGTCTATCTCTAAAAATTTGCACAAATTATTGGGAAAAAATAATGTTGAGTGAATGTGAAAGAAAAGGGCATTAAATTTGCAAAGTGCGCCTCTACACTTTTTAGATTATGAGATAAAGATATTAGCATGGCATAGGAATAGCAAGGGAGCTATAGCTACCAAACAAGGGCAAAGCACATGCAATCAAAGTTCAAACATGATAGCTTCACACATAGGAAAAGAGGCAGTAATTAAGCTTTTAGCAACAAGCACTCATGCCATACAATAGAGAGAAACCAAAACATGTTAAACAACCCCACACCTATAAAAAATAAATCAAGAGACAACTCATGTTAATATAGTAGGGGAGGCATGAAACAAAGGAGCAGCAGGCAGTCCCCTCCCAAGTCAAGGAGAACTAGTGGACTGGGGAAGTCAAAAATTTAGAGGAGTCCCCATGCATCATAGCCAGACATTAGAAGATGAAAACAATGCACCAAACAACAAAAGGAAAGCCTCATGCTTTGAAAGAAGCCAACGCACTGAAGGAAAAGGAGCAACTCATGCCTACATATTTTTCTAAAAAGTAAAGAAAGACTTTAGCAAAAGTGTTAAAAAGAGACTGTGCATACATAATGGAAAGACACCATTGAAGTGGAAATTGAAAGATTCCCAAGCCATAGCCAAAGCTAAGGTCATGAAAAAATGTGGCTCACACATTAAAAGAAATAATAGAGCATTCATGTTGGAAAGCAGGAAGCCTACCTTGAGGAAGAAGAGGCATCTATAGTGATTAAGAACATAAAGCTCATAGCAAAGAGCTGGTTTTCCATGCCAATAGCATGAGAATGAGCCCACAGTAAAGATCCAACAGAGACAACCCATGCAAGCAAAGAAGAATAGGAGATGTCTGTATATGATAAAAAAATGTAGTCATAAAGGGGAGTCATCCATGCACTAAAAGAGAGGCAAGGAGTTAAATAAAAAGACATTCACATATCAAAAGGAACTTGCCAATAGCATAGAAGCCACATCTCACAAGTCTCCCATGCATCATACATGAATAGTCAACATTTTAAAAAGAAGTCATCTCAAAGGCTCCATGCGCATAAGAAAGAATACGGGCAGCATTTGAATAGGAAGCCTCAGTAAATACATAGCAGCAAAGGGAGCTCGACTCACATGGGAGTAGGTGCCTTAAGCAATGAGAGGCCCACACATTTCAAAGGAAAAGGTCCAAAGAGGAATGCAACAAGAGCATGCCACTACTTGAAAAGAGGAGTCAACTTTTAAGAAGAAGACAATTTTTTTTTAAAATGGAAGAATGCATTATATAGAGAGAGCCGCTAGGGGAGAAGACCACTATCCCACACCAACAAAGAGTGGAAGAGATTCCAACATACACAGAGTAAAGGAGGAGCTGGCTAGTGCAAAAATGCAGCCAAATATGCAAGCAACACAATCAAATTGCCAGTCATTAAAAAGAACACTCAGTGCATGTGAAGCCCATAGGCAATCAATGCCATGGTAAAAGGAAATTGGCAATGTTAACAAAGTAGGGCCAAAGAATGCCAATGTGAAGACCCTGCACTAAAAAATGGTGCCACGACCATGATAAGGAAAGACCTCCAACATATTAACAATGGAAATCCCCATGCAGTCGAACAAGGGAGTAAGTCATGAATAGTCATAAATGTTTATCCCACATTGATTAGTGGGTGTGTATTTTTTCCTTTAAATACAACTCCATGCAAGAAGTGTAATGTCTAAAAGACATGGTACGTTTTGTAGACAAAGCCCACATGGGGCCACCCATGGCCGACTTGAATGTTGAAAGATGGGGAGAAACTTTGAATTTTGAGCTGTGTAAAAAAATTTAGACAAAGAAATGAAGGAGTTGATGTGGGGAGGTGCATTTAGATCATGCCACATGTCCACATCCTATGGATTGTGCATGCCTGCTTGATCGAGATGCACACTAGTTAAAATTTGTGGGAAAGTGGGCACATGACACGTGTCAAGAAGGCCCTACACATAGTGAGGTGGCACCATAGGAGTAGTTTGAGATGATGCATAGGATCATGACACATGCCACAGTGTAATAGATGGTGCTATCCTATTAAAGAAAGATGTACACCAATTAAAAAGTATGAGAGTGCAGGAAGATGACATGTGGCACCAGGTCTAGGCAGATGATGATGTGGTAGTTCAATGGCACATGTGCAAAAATGAACAAATTACAAAGTGTCATGTGGCAAAGGGATGGTCAAACCTGTTTGATCCCAATTCAAGGGGATTAGGAGAAAAATAAAATGATTTTAAAATTTCATTTTAAAATTGTTTTCAAAAATGGGTGACGTGCACTTTTTTTTCAAATTCAAAGGGTCATTTTTAATAAAGTTTTGACTTTAGAGATTTTTTAAATTTTTGAAAAATTTAAAAGATGTTGCAGATAGACTTGAATTTTATACTAGAGGGGCATTTTTCAAATGGAGATTTAATGAGTCTCTGGAAGGCCAACATAGTGATATTATATATTGCTGGAATTGGGAGAATCTAAATTTTTTGATTATGCAGTTAGTTTCTACACAGAAAGTAGTTTGTTTAGGCTATTCAAGGTTTTCTCTTAGGTTCCCAATTTGTAACTATATTTAGGTGAGGAAGTTCAGAACTATATTATAACATGGTAATGACCTGAATATGGTTAAAATATATTGAAAATGCAATTAAGGTCTAATTTGGTCATCCATATTTAGTAAAAACTTAGATTTCACCAGCATTTCATGAGGCAGATCAGATTTTGGCAATCAAAAGGGTTTTCATCATTAAATAGAAGATATTTTCAAATCAGTTACAAAGTAATGATGAAACCAAATGAGATCAAAATGGGAGAAGGAAGAGAGAGGTTATTCAAATGTAGAAGATTGAATTCCAATTGGAAATATGTCGAGCATAGTTCAGATCTGAGAATTCATCTTCTCCTATATCTTTCTTTCTTTCTTTCATTGTAGGGGTTGTTGGTAGTTTTCTCTAGGTAATACCAGCAAGGTTCCAGTGTTTTACTATGAAACCATTTTCTTCAACATATTCTCTCTTGTATGAACAACATTAGGAAGGATAAGACAGATAGTTCACATCTGTTAGGTGTTTTTTGTGTTTTCATATCATGCATATGAATGTATAATTTCAAGGAAATTAATAAAAAGAATAGCAAATGGTTGATTTTTAGCTTGAATCTTGTCTCCTTCATTAGTTATCTTCAATGTTTTATAATCTTTGACATAGAGCTTAGGTTGTAGTTGCAGTCCCTTAAGGCTATATGTTATTTCATTGTTTCCTGTGACTCAAAGGGTTATGTAAATGCTTTAGGGAAATCAACAAGGTTGTGAGGTTACTGATGGGGATATCATGTAAGAATGAGGTTTAAATTGAACATTGATGTCTATTTACAAGTTGAATACATAGATCAAATATCTAAAGATACACATATGTCTCAGATAGTCATAGGCATGTTTGTGATTCATGGATTTTCCCAATGGTTAAGCCATTGATCAGTTATAGGATCATTAGGTCTTATTGCTGCATATGAGGGGTCTTCTGAAATCAACATTATTAATCAAATGTGTTCTACCCTTTTATGTTGAAGAGCTATCAAAGTTTAACCCTCACTCAACTTGTGCATTTCGTAGAGTTGTAATTAGCTATTGTACTTCTTTGTTACTGCATAAGGCTTTAGGAGATATAAGGGGTTTTCATCTACTTAATAGATTCAAGGATATGGTTTTGCACTAGTGTAGTATCAATTGAATCTGAGGTCCACCCACCTAGGTCTTGTAGAGCCTGAAGTAGAAGAACGGTCTAGCCTTATAGTTGGCCTAGTGTTTGAAATGGCATGTTGAAAATGGGAGTTAGTTGCCCTTAGATATGTCATATTCTCATTGGGATAATTGAAAATCCTCCAGTGTTTTCAAACACCAATAGAACTTGAAAGCTTCAATGATGAGAAAACTACTAGTTTTGAGTTTACTGCCCCTGACCCTAATGAGAACAAAATCCTAAGAGCTCAGCTTGTTGAGCAAGAAGCCATTGAAAGGAGGTTTCAAAAGGAAAGGGAAGAAATGATCATGAAAGCCTATGAAGAAAAACAAGAATTACTTAGGTGAATTGCTGCTTTAAAAAAGAAAAATGAGATAGCAACTAGTGCTTGTCAGCTTGAAATTATGGGCCAAGTTGAACAACTCAAATTACAAGAGAAAAAGTTGATAAAGAACCAAGATGCAAATGAAGAGGGTCCTATGATACAATAGATCAAGAGCTATAAGACCTTAGAGGCTAAAAGGGATGTGGGACATGCTATTAATGTTCAAGATGAAGGAAAACAAAAGGAAGTTAGTAATAAGAATCAATGAACTAGAAAATGTTGTCTAGATTTGTGATTCCATGTCACCTTCTGACATTGAGTTGGAAAAGAGAAGAAAAGAAAGAGAGGCTTTGGCTAAGAAGTTAGAGATTGCAGAAAATGAGGCTGCTATAGCTGAGATGAACAACAAGATCAAATTCCTAGAAGTTGCTAAGAAGCAATTTGCTGCCGTGCCTAAAAGTAATCTAGATGGTGAACATGATAATGCAGATTAGAATGCTACTTAGGTACCTGTTTCTTTCTTGTCTTCTTTTTCACAAAAATTAGATTTGAAGAAGCCTATTGGTGATTCTAGTACTAGTAATACTATTGATAATGTTAAGAGCAATGTTCCCTACCATCCTAAGATTGATTTGCAAAAAAGACCTATCCAATTAGAGGGTTATAGGTAGATATCTTTTGATGGAATCCCTAGTTTTCCTAATCCTATCCCATAAGAAATGAGGAAAAGGTAGCCTAAATTTTCTAGGAACAATGCAATTACATGTGAGGATCACTTAAGAAGTTTCTTGGATATGATAAGTGATTATGAGGTTGAAGCTGAAAATGTCATAATGAAGTTGTTTGTTTAGTCACTAACTAAAGATGCTAGAGAATGGTTCAAAAGAATTCCTGAATTATCTATCATGGATTGGAAGGATATTGAATATTGTTTCAAGGAAGAATATGGTGACAAGCTAAACCAGAGTTATATTTTGAGTTAATTCAATAATATCAAGAGATTACCCAATGTGTCTATTACTGAGTTCAATAATAGATTCCAAAAAAGAATATACAAGCTGATGCAAACCATGCAAGTTGATGATAAGGTATGCCTCATCACATATTTGAATGCTTTTGATGGTAAAATAGCATATCAACTTAGGGATAAGGAACTTAGGACTTTAAGAGAAGCCTTTAGGATTGCTATTAACATTGAAAATAATTTGAGAATCTTAGGTAGATTATAAAGTAAAAGGGATGAACCTAGATTTTTTGGTAACAAGGGAAATAGAAAGGAAGATCATAAAATTATAAGGGGAAAGAAACAAGAGTCTAGCAAGATAAGTCAAGTTCTCAATACTATAAAGAATTTAAGTCTTCCTCAAGTAAAGAATGATAGGAATCCCATTGCCAATAGGGTCCCTTATCAATCTAACTTGAATAGAAAAAATAGGTTGTAGAGTTTCCCCTATACTACTACTTGAAAAGATGGTTAGCCTAATGTTCCTCCCCCTAAGAATAATAATAACAAGGTGACTCTTGATCAACTATCAAAAAAAATTGTAAATATGGTGGATGATCCTGAATCTACTATTGAACCTATATGGTGTTTTGCATGTCAGTTACCCCACTCTCCTAAATCTTGTGTAGTAGCATTGTCATTTCTAGGAAATCAAACTGTAGTAGAAAAATGTCATGAATAAGAAGAAAACAATGATGATTTAGGGTGTAACATGTTTGAATCACATTATTCTAATAATGAATATTATAACAGAGATGTACATGATCAAAGATAGTTTCAGAGTGTCATATAGCAGCAAGTATTTTTTGATGAAAGTGATATTCAAGACAATGTGTGTAATATGGTAGGTTCAAAAGAAGTAACATTAATAAAACCTTCTAGGGAAGAGATTGATCAAATTAGTACTATTATGGTAGCCCAAGTTCAGACCAGAAGTATGGCTCAAATAGATGAGAAGGACAAGGTAGCTAGTATCTTCATAAAAGGAAATGGTCATAAGAAGAGTGAAATTGTGAAGCCTAAAGAAACCCCTACTATGAAGGCTAAATTCATAAATCAAAAGTGGGAACTAAAGAAATGGGGTAATCCTAAGGACTTGGAGTTTCCAAATACTATCCCCAAGAAAATGGATGAGGAGGTGTCAAAGATTATCACTAAACAAGACAAGAGTCCTCAAAATGCTCTGAATATTTTGGATAAACATGATGAGAAAAAGAATATGAATAGTGGTAACCTTTCTGATTATTCTATAGATATGCTTATTGTTTTATCTCATATTACTATTAAGGTTCCTTTGTCTAAACTGCTAAAAATCCTTGAACACAAAAATAAAGACATAGCATGGTTGATGAGAATCATAGTCCCAAAGAAGAGGACAGAGAAAAGGTGAAAGAAAAGTAAAATGAAATAGTTGTGTCTCAAATTCCTCAGATGTTTTTGGATAGCTCTGTCAATGAATGTCTAAGAAGTGTTGAGCCATTCTTCTTGAGTATCCTAGTGAATGGTAAAACATCAAAGAACTATATGATTGATTCTAGTGCTTCCAATACTGTTATGCCTTTTGAAATAATGAAGAAATTAGGCTTGAAAGGTGATTCCACTTAGCGAAGATGTTGTGCCATGGATAAAAGAGAAGTTACAATCATAGGTACTATTAATGCCTTACCCTATAGACTAATAGCCTATCTAGACAAAGAACTTACTATGAGCATATTGGTTGTTGATATCCCACCTCAATATGGTATTTTATTATCTAGAAAATGGAGTGCTTCCATGGGAGGAAGTTTGCAGTGTGATCTATCATTTTCTACTTTTAACATTGATGGGAATATAGTAAAGATAAATAGAGAACCAAAGAGTATATATATGATAGAAGAAGATATCAAGGATTATATGACAAACTTTATGGATATAAATGTCAATGCATTCAGGGTAGAAGTTCTAACTTTGAAGAAAAACAAGAAAAAATCTCAGATAGAAATGGAAGCTGATACAAAGATAGATAAAGGTGATTTGTGGGGCATGTTCTTTGATGGTGCTTGTTGCAAAGATGCAGTGGGTGCAAGTATTTTTTTTGATCTCTCCTACTAGGATAATGTACAATTTTTCATTTAGATTGAGTTTCCCATGTACTAATAACATAGCAGAGTATGAGGCCTTGTTGTTAGGACATACACTAGCTCATAAGCATGGGATAAAATGTTTACATGTTATAGGAGATTCTGAATTGGTTGTATCCCAGTTCAAAAATGCTTATGTGTCAAAAAATAAAAGGTTAAAACAATATATAAATGTAGTATGGGACATGATGGAATGTTTTGATGCATTTGGGATAGTTTGGAAGGATACAAGTTACAATAAGATGGTGGATTTGTTAGAAAATATAGCAGTAAAATCTGATGATATTACATTTGCTGGTATATCTAAAATTGAGACTCAAACTAAACCCTCTATCTCTGACAATGTCCACAATTGGAAAGTATTTGAAGATGATAAAGACATTTTGAGATTTCTAAATTGTGAAAATATGCTATCAGGACAAGAAATTGATTATGCAGCTTATGTGGAAAATATAAATGGAAAATATACTATTCTTGGGTAGGAATTTGTGCAATTGAAGACTAAAAAAATCCCAAACGGTTTAGTTGTTTTTGAAACAGTCTTTAACAAACAAGATAGGGCCCATATGGATACAAATGAATATAGTGCTAAGGACCTTAAGGAAGTAAATTTGGGAACTTTAGAGGCACCAAAGAAGGTGTATATTGGCAAGAAGTTATCCCCTAAAATAAGGAAAGGTCTAGTTGATTTGTTAAGAAAATATAGGCATGTGTTTGCATGGTCATCTGATGACCTAAAGTCTTATAGGGAGGATCTATTTCAGCATGAAATTCCTTTGAAAGTAGATGCTAAGCCTTTTACACAAAAACAAAGGCCAATAAATCCAACCTTGGCTCCCAAAATTTAGGAAGAATTAATCAAGCTGAGGGATGCAAGGATTATAAAGCCTATTAGACATTCTTCTTGGGTGTCCAATTTAGTTCCTGTTAGGAAGAAAAATGGAGATATAAGGTTGTGTGTTGATTTTAGGAATCTAAATAAATCTTCATTAAAAGATAATTATGGTTTACCAAACATGGAGGCAATGTTGCAAAAGGTCATTGGCTCAGAGTTCATGTCTAAGATGATGGATTTTTCAGGTTACAACCAAGTTCTTGTCAATGAATAAAAACAATTCAAGACTACTTTTACCACTCCATGGGATACTTATGTGTATGTCAAGATACCTTTTGGGCTTACTAATGTTGGGGCTACTTTTCAACATGCAATGGATGTGGCATTTTCTGATATTATTGATAAATTTTTAGTTGTGTATCAGGATGATTTAATTGCTTACTCTAAAGATGAAAATGATCATTGCATACATCTAGAGAAAGTACTTATTAGAGCCCTTAAGTATGGTATTTCTTTGAATCCCAAAAAGTGTCATTTTGGTATCACTAAAGGAATGTTATTAGGACACTTGGTTGGCAAACATGGAGTGAGGATTAATCCTGAAAGGGTAGAAGAAATAGATAAGATTTAGAAACCTAAGAGTGTTAAGGGAATTCAGTCATTTTTTGGAAAAATTAACTTTCTTAGGAGATTTGTGACTAATTTTGTAGAAATTAGTAGACCTATATCAAGAATGCTAAAGAAAGGATCTAAGATAAGGTGGGATGGTGAACCTAGCATTGCATTCCACAAGATTAAGCAAGCTATTAAAGATGCCCCTATTCTCAGAGCCCCAAATTATGACAAGCCAATGTTTTTTTTTTTTTACCTCATTTCATATTGTTGCTGCAATACTATTACAAAAAAAATGAAGAAGGTTATGAACAACCCATTGCATTTTTCAGCAACTCATTGCAAGCAACTGAACTCAAATGTGATATAACTGAGAAATAGGCATATGCATTGGTGAAAGGGGTGAAGGCATTTAGATATTATTTGATGAGAGTGACTATGGTTGCATTTGTTCCTACTTTTGCTGTAAAAGATATATTTTCACAATAGGAGGTATCTGGTAGAAGATGGAGATGGATAAACAGAATACAAGAATTCAGTATTGACATTTAGATCACTAAACTAGTTAGGGGTCAAGGTTTGGCCAAATTAATGATAGAAGACAATTTAGAGGAAAACCAAATCAACCAATTGGATGATAGTTGTAGAGAAAATCTTTGTGATATGGATATTTCTGAGTGGTACAAGGATGAGATCTATTATTTGCAAAACATGAAATCCCCATCAAGGTTAATAGAAAACCAAAAAAGATCCCTTAAATTGCAGGCTATAAGATATGTTATAGTTCAAGGTCAATTGTGGTGGAGAAATATGGAGGGGGTTCTCTTCAAGTATGTAGATGAAATTGAATCTAAAAGGATTCTGAAGGATATGCCTGAGGGTGTGTGTGGTGGTCACTATATGGCTAAGACTACTGCTCATAAAATTCTTAAGGCTGGCTTTTGGTGGCTAACACTTTTTAGAGATGTTCATGAATTTGTGAAAATATGTGATACTTGCCAGAGATTTGGTGGAAAGTTGAAATTTTTTGGGGATTTACCATTAAGACCTATTGAAGTGTAGGCACCATTTCAACAACGGGGAATAGATTTTATAGGTGAAATTACAAACAAATCTAGTGGTGGGCATTCTTGGATATTGGTAGCTATTGACTACTTTACCAAGTGGGATGAGGAAATACCTACTAAGAATGCAACACGTAAAGTAGTTTTTAAATTTCATTCTGAATAACATTGTGACTAGATTTGGGTGCCCACAAAAAATTGTGACTGATAATGCTATGTGTTTTAGGTCTGAGGAATATAAGAATTTTTGTAGAAAATATGGTATTATAGAGTACACATCCTCACCTTATCATCCCTAAGGGAATGGTCAGGAAAAATCAAGTAACAAGAGTATACTAAAGATTTTCAAAAGGATCTAGGGGAAAACATGAAGGCATGAGATTCAAAATTGCCATTAGCTTTGTGGGTGGATAGGGTTACTATGAAAAAGGCTATTGGATGTGCCCCATTTGATTTGGTTTATGGTATACAAGCTAGACTTCCCCAAAATAACCTCAAGGAGATGCATAAGTTTATTCAACTTTATGAAGATGATATTATTGATGAGATTCAACTTAGAATGGATGACATCTTGCAATTAGAAGAGACAAGGAGAGAATCTTCTATTCAGAATGCCAAGTTGCAGTCATAGATGACGTATTTATATGAAAAAAGGACCACTGAGAGGAAGTTTGAAATAGGTAACATGGTATTGATGTGGAATGCTAGAATGGAAGATAAAGGAAATCATAGTAAATTTGACCTAATTTAGCTAGGTCCATAGAGCATTTATGATACAAATGGGGAAGATTCACATTTCTTGAGAGATCTAACTAGAGATATTCTTGAATTACTAGTTCATGGACAATTCTTGAAGATATACTTTTCTTAAGGTATCTATCTTTCCATGAACATTAGTTTTAGGGTTCCTTGTGTTCTTGTACATTGTGTATATTTAGTAGATCATTGTAAATGTCCTTGTATAGTCTGGTTCCCTATTCTGTTGTTTTGTTTTGTGCTCTTTGAAGAAGTTTTCATTCCTGTACCAAGTAGGTGGTCTTCTCTCCCAAAGATTCTAGATTCTTGCATAGACTCAAGTAGTCTATCATCCCTAGATAGAGCCACTGTTGGTCTAATTTTTTACAGTAGAGAATTTTTTTGAAAATTTAGTAAAAATAAATTTAAGACATTGTATCATGTAGATTAGGGTTTTTGTTCATTGTATTTTCAATTTTTTAGGTTGCCCTAGTTCTTGTCTTGGTCTCTGTGTCATTGAAATTATATCAAATTATCAAGGTTTGTCATTAGAACAATAAGTTGAAAAAACCTAAGTATGTAAAAACCCTAATGCTTTATCTTATTTTACTCTAGTTTTAAAAACCCTTGAAAGTAATATTTCAAAGTGATTTCAAGGCATATTACTCCTACCTTTAGGTTGGGCTCACACAAGCATAACTTCATTAAAAATATTATTTAAACCTCTATTGGTTGTGTTTTGCTTGCAATTTTCTCGATTATTTTATTGAGAAATATCCTATGTGATACAAATTTTGTGTGACCATTGATCTTTTTCAGATCAACTGGTATCACATTCCTACAATGTTGAGATGCAAGGTTTTTAAATAATGTGGGCATGCGCTTTGATGACATGTAGCTCTTGCTTTTTTAAAAGTCTCAATGCACCACAAAGATTGTGATTTGTCATAATTTGTCAAAACCTTTTTTCAGACTTGTCAGTACCTTTCATGCATGTTCTAGAATTCCTACGATGTCATTGGTTGATCTATTAATAGAAGAATCTCTTTATTACCAAGATTCATTGAAAATTGATCTCATTTAAATTAAGGGCTAGCACTTTCCCACAATAAGAAGATGCTTGAGAAATAAGAAATGCAGGGAAACACAAATTAGACACGTAGCACAGTTTGACAGCATGGGCCCATCCTTTTTGTAGGGTGACATTAAAGTATCTTCCATGGTAGTTGTCAGATGAGTTGGACTAGAGGTCAGCATTTTATTCATTAGTTTGGCTGACATAGTGTCTTAAGATGCATGATTTAATGATTGTTGATGTATGTGAGATCAATGACTAGTGCATGCCCATATTTTCAAGTTACACAAGAGATAAATAAACTAGGCAAGTGGTATTTTGACATGTAGCAAGGTGGGGTCAAGAATCTCTAGTGTGTGATGTAGTGTGCCAATCTATGAAGTGATTTATGGTATGTACTAGCAGTTGTGCCCATGAAGAGGTTTCTTTGCTAGATAGGATCAAAGTTTTGTCAACCTTAGATCCTTCAAAGATCGAGGGCTAGCACAAGCCCACATTAAGAAATTACTCGAGAAATAAGAAATGTGTGTATTCACCTTTACACCATGTGTCATAGTGGGGCCAAGACTAGGGGAGAATGATGAGTCACACCTTTCTATATGCCACATGTGCTTAGCTAGAAGCACTTATGCTACGAGTGAAAAAATTCTACCAATTAATGTAGTAGTAAGGTTGGTTAGGGCATGAGTGTTGAGAAGATTCATTTCATTGGTCCAAGTAGATGATACGACCATAAAGTAAAAATTTTTTCACACCATGGATCTTTCCTTGATCAACGAAGGGTGCATGCCCACACTAGGAACTTGAAGGAATTTTAAGCAAAGTGGCTATGTGCCATGAGGACATGTGTTTGTGGTGATGTCACTATCCCCATCTCAAAAGTTTTGTAGGATTTGAGTAGTGTCACCATTGATCTTTCCAAGATCAATGACTAGTGCAAGCTCATAGTTTAAAGATGCTCATCCAATAAAGAAAGCGGGGATGCACTAGCTTGACACATAGAAAGAATGACGTCAAGAACCTGCTCACTCAAAAGATGATACAAGACCTACTTGTGTGGAAGTTGTTAGGAGGAAAAAACTCACATAAAGGCTTCCTATTGATCATCATAACTGACTGGGCTTTATTCAATTGTAAACTTATGTCATTGTTGATTTTTCTTGATCAACGAATAGTGCTTACCCACAATTTTAAGGTGCAAGAAATTTAAGCAATGTGGGTAAGAGATAATGCAACATGTGGCCACATTCTTAAAGCCATAATGCTCATTGTTTTTTGAATTAAAGTCATCTAATCTGGTGAAATCTATGAATACGACTTAAATCTGGGTGCAATTTGGAGGTAGTGGTTACTGAGAGTAAATATGGTGTAGATCTCATTCGTACGATTTCAATGCATGAATAAAAATCATGTTTTCACCATTAATGAACCACCAAAGCATAGAAAGAATATCAAAGCATACCAAATTTTTAGAGCTAGGGCACAATAATTTTATCTAGCGATCTAGTGAGTTGTAGTGGAAATCATACAGTGTAGAAGTGCAAATTTTAGCAAGTAAGTAGTTTGTGACTCCTCAAAATCAAGTATCTGTTGTTATACAATTTCTAGGGTTTATTCAAAATGCCTCCCCAAAAAGAATTCACAGGACAATCGAATTATCTAAAAAAAATTGTACATGATGATTTTCTTGAATAATTCCCTTTATCCATACATGAAATAACTAAGGGGAGGGAGCTCATTCTAAAATACTTTAGGGAAATTGTAGTAGAGGGTTTCTATGACAAGGAAAATTGGGTAAGAGATGCCTAGGTATCTATGGGAGGCCTAGAATTGTTCAGAAAATGGTTCTCAGAAAGGAATTTAGATACCCCCATGAGCAATATTTGGGAATTTGATATTGGAAAATAAATAGTCCCTAATATTTTCTTTGATAGTGATTTTTTGGTTGACTTACCTATAAAGTATGACCCTATTACAAATTGTGTTAAGAACCATGCGAGGGTAAATATTTTTAGAGTTTTCCCTGAGCTAATTAGAGAGGTTTTCAACTTAAACCCTAACCATGCTATCCATGAAAAAATTGACATGGGTGACCTCCAAGCAAGGTATGATGCCTAAAGGATATACTTGAGAATAGGGCCATTGCAAGAGCATGCTACCAAGGTGGGCACATTATCTATAATCACTGCCAGCACACTCGAGCCATTAATGAGAAGACATTTTAATCTAAGGGCTCAAGCATTATATTTTTCTCTATGTAAGATCTTTGGAGTGGATGAAGCAAAGCATATCCTAGGCTCTATTGTTTTCATTATGGCTCAGACTCTTCAATTTGGGATGAGCACTATTCTTGACTTTGGTACTTTTCTAGCACAAGTAATTCACAATGGTTTAGTGGGGATAGTCTAGGGGAAAGTAAACAAACCTTTCTGTTGGTATTCATTGCTTATGTATATATGCTTGTACAAGGGATATACTTTCTTTTCCAAGGGTATGGATCTGGAAATAACCAATGATAGAGAGAGGCATCTAGTTCAATTATGGAGTGTGGATATGAAATTAGAGGCTAGAGATGTCAGTTTGATAGATACTTTGCATCAAAGCTTAGATTGCTTTTGAGAGGGGACAATCCTAGAATTCCTCAAGCACTATTAGAGATGGTAAGACCTATGGACCATGCATAAGGGCTATTGGTTAGTCATAATTGGGGGGATATAATCCCTTATAATGTCTCTATAGTAATAAGAGTATATGGCTTCTTGGGAAAGCCTCATGTGTTACCTTTTTTGTATGCCTTTAAAAATAGGGATAGTATAATTATTATGGAAGATGGGCACAATTGATGAGTCGGATTTTCCTAAGAAGGGTACCTTTTTCCTAGTTGTTACTATAGTGCATGATTTCATTTTTGTGAGGAAAGGGTGGAAACATCTCAACTTGTTCCTGGATAGATACAACATGGCAGAATCTCATGCCAAATTCATTGACCCTAAAGGATTCTATGACCTCTTGAGAGAGAGGACAAAGGCTGCTTGCATGGTGCACTAGGTATACTATCTTGAGGTTGTTATTAGAAATTTTTTTTCTTTATAGGAGTAGGAATTAAGAAAGGAGAAATGGATAGTATACAGTAAGACATTAGAATTCATTAATGCTTTTGGCTCCAACTATGACCCATTGAAAGATAAAAAAATATTGGGAAGCCAAGATGCAAGCATTAATGAATAATTTTGCTGTGATAATCCAAACTATGAATGAGAAGAAGGCCATATATGTCAAGACTTATCTAGATAGGGCTATAGAGGTGCAAAGGAGGATAAATAGTAGAAATGTAGTGGCTCCTAGTAAGTACACTTTTTAGAATAGGGCAGGTTATGTAATGGTTCAAAATGTGCAACAAACTTCCCTTCAGCAAAGACCAAGGCTAGAAAGTCCATCTATTGTCTTGTCATCAAATTGAAAAGATCTTTGATCTATTAAATAAGTTGTAAGGTTTTGATGATAAACAAAATTCTTTTCAAAAAATATTAATTATTTTTTTTTCCAAGTATTTTGGTGAAATTTTTTATTTATTTCCTTGTGCTCTAAAGATTGTTGATAAAGTGAAGGAAAAGGAAGAGTGGAAGAGGGAATTGGATGAGATTTTTTATGAAAGAATAAATAAAATCATTAATGAAACTAGTAATTTGTTATGGGAAATGACTACTAAGGAGCTAGTAAAGGTATAGTTATTCTATAATACTATTAGGAAAGATCTTGTTGAAATAGAGGCAGTTGCAAATTCTTTAATAAATATACATAGGGAGGTCCTGAATTTTGATTGGCCAGATGACACTACTTATAATGAATGGAAAGATAAATTTATGTCTATAGAGAAGATGATAGAAGGTGATGAGGTAGAAAATGATGAGGAAGAAGAAGGTGCAAAAGTAAAAGTCACCCTTACAGTTAATGATAAAGACAAGGAGAATCCTCAGGTTAAGGTAAATTTGTTGGTAACTGGAAATTACTCATCACTTTCAAGCTTGATGGCCACTTACTCCAAGGAATCAAAATGATCAAAGAATCTGATCATAGCACCTTTTTCTTTCCAAATGGAGTAATAGAAAGGGACCTACAAAAGAATGTTCAATGTATCAGTCTTTCTATTATTCACAGTTTTGTCTTTTTGTGATAGGTGTATGTAATAATCTTTTCGAAGGACACCTGTCAATCATATTTTCCCTTTGCTTGTCACAACTCATGCCTATATAAATGAGTTTTCAAGGAAATGTGAGGGTTTTAATTCTGATGTATTTTTTGGAATTGTCAAGAAATAGTACAATCAGTCCTATTTCATGTAGTAGTTTTAGATACTCTCAAGTGTACTTTTCTCAAAAAATATGAGATAACCAATTGAATTTTTTGGGCTTTGTTGAAATTCTATTGGTTATTGTATTACTCATTTCAAAAGGATAATAAAAAGGGGTATTTACACTATTTTTTTGTGTCATCATTTCCTATCTCCATTTTATGAGCTTTTTTATTTTGAGGTTAATTGAATGAGGTTCATGTGGCTGAATGCACTCTGGATTGGTTGTATATTGGTTCTATTGTTTCTTTTAATTCAATGAATTATGTAACTACTTTAGTAGATCAATAGAATTCATGAGCTTATGGAAAGGATATTTTATAAGAATGGGAATGGGTGATTATTTTTGATAAATTCATTCACAAGTTCTCTAAATTAAATCTCCCACCAATAGTAAGTTTTTGCCCAATGGATAAGGCACTGGTCATATAAATCAATGAAAGATAAAGGTAAATCTTACTTTTGCATGCCAAATCAATTTAAAATTCAAAATCATTTTTAGTCAAGGTTGTATTGTTGGTCAGCACTCATTTATACATTATTTCTAAGTCATAGGTAGCTACTATTACCAAGGATTATTATACGCTCAAGGAGAATTGTGACAAAAATCTGCTTAAAGGGGATATATATGAATCATAGAGTATCAATAAATGAATAAATTCCATATGTGATATGGTAGAGGATGAAAATCAGAATGAAACTAAATTAAGTTTCATACAATAGTATCCTAGTAAATTATCCCTTAGGTATACCCACCTTGGTTTAGTAGAACCTAAAGAGTAGAAAACCATGCTTGGTTTTGTTGAAGTTGGATCCAAATGATTTGCACATATAACTGCTAATATGAACTATCTATTCCTTAGGTTGTATGAGTATTGTCATGTTGGTATTGAGCATATTTTTGCTTAGTAGTTTCAAACACCAACACTCCTCTACCTTATTACCTCACCCAAACACACAAAACACATTAATCACTGACTTAGCTTAATCAATCTAGACTTATCCGTTGTAAAGATTTTGATCCCCTAAAAGGAAATCATCATCCTATCATAGAAGAGGTTTTGTACTCGAGAACCAATAAGTTTCTTGCCTCCCTCGGATGCCATCTTTCAGAGGCTTCTAGGTTTCTGATTCACCCTTGGTCATGACCTCCAAGTGGTGAAGAGCATACTCCCCCATTCTCCTATCTTGCACCCTACGAAGTTCACAAGCCCTAATTAGACTATGTTTGGAAATCAAGAAAAAGGCACAATGTTTTATGTGGGTTTTAAAATTGGTCTTCAACAATTGTATCTTTGACAACATCTTGTAAACACATGGTCAATTCATGTTTGTAAATTTTTTATAAAAAGAATCTTCGTCAAAACATCCTACAAACAATTTTTATGCTACATAAAATTAGAAAACTAAAATAAAGATGTTTTAGAGGCCACGCGTTAATGAAATGAAATGATAAATAGCATTGAAAATCTACATTTTAAATATGCTATTGCAAGATCTTGCATGAACTTTTATGCAGATCTGCACAAACTCTTACACATACTCGCATGAGAAAATGAGGTACCGCATGAGAAACCATGCAATGGGGCACTTTTTCGTGCAAGAAAGTGTAGAGAAATAGGTGAAATTCTCAAATCATCATGTGAAAATGAGATTTTTTGCACAAAATTATAGACGTCTATACGTATAGGTATGACAAAATGACAAAAATATCATAAAATATAATAAATGAGGCCAAAAAAATTGTTTTTCTCAGCCTCACAGTGGGTGTTAGAAATGTGTGTGTGAATTGTGGGCCTTTGATCCTCACATACACTTCAACATAGTCCTTACCTACAAGATCATTCTAGAATAAACATTGGAATGTTTATCCAAAATATCCAACAGAATGTCCTGTTGCCTTCTACTATAAAGATTTTGCCTATGTGCTCTCAGATCAAGAAGCAAGAAACCAGACCATCTAGTATGAAGGGTTTATGCAAAGTATGTAGTTATGCAATTAATCTAAATGATATGAAATTTATTCTACTAAACAATAAAATAAATTAAGCTAAATGTATGCGTTTTGATCTAAATGATGCTAAAATATCATGTAAGTATGAAAGCTAGAATGAGTAATTAATTCGACAACACTTTAATATGATTTTAATTTCCAACCTCTATAATAAGGAATTAGGAGTCTCTTAAATTGAATTCTCGAAATCCACCAATGGTCAAGATTAGAAATGACATTTAGTTAAAATAGAAAGTTTCCTTAAGAAAAGGAAGTTAATTGATTTCTTTTGAGTGGAAAAAGGAATTAAATGATTTGTTTCCTTTTTTGATTCCAGTCAACTAAGAATTTCCATTTTTGAACTAAAGAGAGAATATTGGAGAAGATATTTGATTTAAAGAAATTAATTATGACCTCATAATTGAGTATTTTAAATTGAATAATTAAATTCAACAATTAGAATGAGAATATTTAATTAAATCAAATATATTTAATTCCTCATGTATATTAGCTAAAAGGGGTGAATTTAATTAAATTAAAGTACTAAGACTTATAATTAAATTAATTCAATTAAAAGGTTAATTGAGCCAATTCAATGAATTTTTAGGAACTAATTAAAGTAAATGATTAATACAAAATAATGATTTTTTGCATTTGACACTTAGGTCGAGTAGAGATTATCAGAATTAGGATTGCCTAGTGACATAAGACTTTAGGGTTGATCAAATAGACTAGAATTGGTTGTCATGGCAATAAGCCAATTTTGGGGTATTACATTTATCACTCTTTATACCAGAGCTATGTCTAGATGTTTGCCTTTGAATTTCTCAATTATCTTAGTAATCTTAGCCACATTCAATAGATCTAAAGCATCATATTTATCTTTGACCTTTTGTCTATAGTTGTCTACTTTAATATAGGTATCAACAAAATCATCAAGTTTTGTATCCAACTCTAGCAAGGCTTCCTTTGTTCTGAATGCCTGTTGAATATCATCATCACTTCAAGCTTCCTCAAAAATCTTCCAGAACTTCTCTACCACTACCTCTATGGTCATTAATTTCTCTTGCTCTTCATCCTCAAAAATTTCTAAACACACATTGCTATAATGTTTCTCTGCCTCAAAGATTGGCTCTTGGGCTTGGTCCTTGAGCCAATGGATATCCCCATGTGATCATTCCATTACTTTATTAAAATTTGTTATTTTCTCAATCCAATCATCAATTGAATCTAATTCCTCTGTTGTATATACATCTATCAATATCTTGTACCTCTTCCCTCTAATAGCCTATAATACCTATAAATCCTTACTCCAAGCATGTACCTCATCAATAATACTAAAATTTTGCTTCAAAATTGCTACCATCTTGTTTACATTTTCCTACGTAGCATGTAGTAGCTTAAGATTTCCTCGTATGATTAGGATGCCATTTTCCTCAAAACTTTCCTACCACTACTAATAGACATTCAAAAATGGATTCAACTACACAACTCCCCCATCTCTTCTTTCTAATACAATGTTAAGAGTCTCCTCGAGGTGTTTTGGATCTAAGGGGCCAACAACTTTAGCTAGATATCGTTTTAAGATTTCATTTTTCCTACAAAGTTTTCTAAGCTCTGCCCCTTCTTGCTCCAAGGTTCTAAAAACCTCTTTTATCCCCATTATGACCATCAACCTCATGGTATCCAATGTGGGCTTCTTGAGCATAACCTCTCTAATCTGATAGTCCTATGGGCCTAGATCTTTTAAATCTACATTAGGAGGAGGGATATCCACTTGTGCAAATAAATCTTGATTCTTGTCAGTGTTGATAAAGGTCAACAGTCCTGCTTCTCTTGTAGGGAACTTAGGTTTGGTCAGAACTTCCATCAAACCAAACATGTCCTCTTCATTGGTAGTAAACTATGGCTTTTTACTTCTTATCATTTCCTTTCACAACCACCTTGAGGCTTGTTGCAATGAGGGCCTGCCTCTTGAGGATGAAGGAGTTTATTCTACTACTGCTTTCCACTCATCACTCCTCTTTAGGGTTGTTTCTCTTTGTAAAGGCTCTCCTCCTATGGATGTTCTCTCAATGGAGCCTATAGTTTCTACCTCAATGTCTTGGGAGGTTTGCTAAGGGTATTCAATCATACATATGTATTTAGACACTTTATTTGTTGTTGTTTTTTATAGCTCTTCCTCCTATGAAGGCTCCTTTTAAACATGTTCTTCTTTAGTATTTGGAGGTAAGGGAGTAGCTGAGCCTTTATCTTCCACTATGACTTGTAAAGGGGATGGTGGAGCAAGATCGAGACCCTATGATTCTGGTGGCATCTACATCTAGTCCTCTTGTTGAGGCTCATTCATTAGAGTATCCCTGATCTTGTCCCTAATCAACTTTTTTCCCATGGGCATGAAGTCAAAATTTAACATTTTGAATACGTCATCACCCCCTACTTCCTACTCATCAACCCATTGTTGTACTTCATCCTCCAAAGTAGTTATTTCCAAAGGTTCCTTTGGGGCTAATGGTAGTGTTGTAGTGGAACTTCTCCTCCTTTCCTACTTTATGGCCCTAGCTAGTTGTGTTCTTCTTTGTAATGGCACATCCTACTCCTCATCTTCCTCTTCTTCTTCTCCCTCTTTAGGAATGGGAAAGGAACCATCCTTCTGATCACCCTTTACCTTTTCTTAATAGGGGTCTTAATCTTTCTTCATTTCCTAGAGGCTAAAGGGGATGCTTGTTTTACCTATGAAGGAGGAGAGACTTCTTGGATTTCACCCTCTACTTCTACTTGGCTGGACATAGCTGGTGGCAATTGAGGGTCTATCTAGACTTGGGAAGATCCAATATCTTTCATCCCTTACACATTTTATTCTTGTTGCTGTGGAGGTGTTGTGATTTCACCCTCTTATGGTTTGGCTCTTTGAGGATAACTTCTCTTTCTTTTTCCCTTTCCTTTCTTCTCTAGAGAGTGATAGTATCCAACTGGTTGGTCAAGTTGGCATATTGTTTTTGTCCTTATTAGTGACTGGGTTGAAAAGGTAGGAATAGTAACTTTCTTCCCTCTACCTTTGGGTGGGCAGGCTTATGCATGGAAGATCACTATCTTAGGTATTAGATCAAGTTTAAATGGTTTCCTATCCAATCCTATGTCATCTTAATAATGTGCCTCACTCAATGATTAATATCATCATTCTCCTCCCTATCAATCTCAGTGTTCATAATTGGCCTTTCTCCAATCTTATCCACACTAAAAAAATAGTCAAGCAACTCCCTTGAGTCTTGTTGCAAGATTTACAATGGAATTTGGACCTTCAAAGCCTTTTCCACCAAATACAAATTCATACTACAATAATCCTTGACACAAACATTGTAGTCATTTGTTGCATTCATCTAGTGGTCTTTGATAGCTTCTTCATGCTAAAATTCCTTGCCTACCAAACTTTGGACTCTCCCGATGTTGTCAAAGCATTCCCTTGGGGAATTGTACTCTTCTAGGGGATATTCATCCCATTCCCATTTAAAAGAATGAATATCCTACTTCCTTTTTACTTGATAAGGCCCTATGATCAAAGGCCATGTCCAGCATGGTCTACGCTATTTCCTCACCTTGTCATATGCTTACTCAATTTGTCAAGCAATCTCCAAGAAAATAAGTCTATCATTATGATATCTTGCTAGCTTCTTTGGGTTGATGATGGCAATAGCTACCCTTAGATATGTAAATGTTTTAAACTGAATGTAATATACCCCAAGTGTTGTTATTTGCACTACTGCATCATCAAATAATCTTTTCACATAATCACCCTCTATGAATTGGATGATAGAAAATATGAATGCATCATTCATGATTCTATATTCCTTGCTTTGGCTTGAATTCTTCTTCCTTACCAATTAGGGATAGACAATATATGGCCAACCATTTGGATCGTGCATGCTTCCTCTTCTATACAAATTGGGATAGTTTGTCACCCTTGCAACCAATAGATAGACCAAATATGAAGTCATATAGAACTTCCTTTTATTCTTTACTGCTCCCAATTTCTCACATAGATTTTATCTCAACATGGTGGCCAATCAGGTTGTAGCTTTTTTGTCTTAATAGTATCGATGAAATATATCATGAATACATTTAGGTATATAGCTGCAAGTAGACCCATCACCCTACTCAAAAGAGTGATTAAGTATCCAATATCTCCTTTCATGTATCCCCTTTTCATATCCACCTTACTAGTTACCTTCCCCAAAGGAGTCTACTCTATTAGATAAGAAGACTGGATGAGCTCAAAAGCCTCTTTCAAGTGCTCTTTGTATCACCTTTCTATTGCTTCATAGGTCAACCTGATAAAATGATCTATCCTTGGGAGATGGAATATGTTTTCAATGTTGTTAGGTTAGAGGTCAAGGAAAATCTCTCCTATAACACTCTTTACCACCCTTTCCTCTAGAACAAAGTGTTGTGCAAGTACCTTTATGAGCTTTGAGGATTGCACTGACATCAGGTGTGAAGCTACGCTTACTAGCCCTAATCAAATTAATGCAACAACTATAGCTAACCTCTCAATGGGTCTGTTACAAATCCTTAGGAAATCTTCCAAATTAGTGTGTCCCAAATCTGTGTCCCTAATTTTAGAGTAGTCATCTTGGAATCTCGGCTTTTATGGAATGCCTTGGAATTTGAACACAATGGGTTTTGGTGCCATTTTCTCACCTGATGAAGATGGCATTATATTTGTAAAAAAGGAAAAGGATTTCCATTGGTCCCTATTGAATCATTAGTTTACAAAGAAAAAATTGTTCAAGAACACAAAAACACTCATTTTTCAAACTCTTAAATGAAAATTTAAGTGCACCAAGCACACTCAAAAGATACGCTTAGTGCACCTATTGAACTTTCCTTGAAATCCCCTTTTAAAAAAAATAGGTGTGCCAATGTGCACCTATTATTTAGAGTTTTTGATTTTATGGTGCATACTAGTGTAACAAATGGGGTCTTTTTTAAATGACATATTTTTTTACTTATTTAAACTTGGGTGCGCACTAGTGCCGAAAATTAGGTGCACTACTATGTGCCTGGTTTGATATTTTATTTATTTTTGAAGTTTTTGAAGTTTTTCATGTGGGATATGGGGTGTGCTAGGATGCACCCCCTTTTTTTTCATTTAAAAAATAAATTGACGAGGTGGTGCATAGTTGTGCACCATACCAAGTGTGCTACTATGCACCCCTAGAGTTTCTTTTTTTAATGTTTTTGACTTTGTTCTTTTCACTAAAGTTTTGAATGTTGAGGGGATGGTGTGCATCTAGAACATCTGAAGAGGTGCACCAATGCGTACCCTCACCTATATTCACATGGCACAAAAGAGACCACACCTAAAAATGTGCAATTTGATGAAATTAGGAGGTGCGATATTGTGTAGCCAGGAAGTGCAGAGCTTGTATTTGTACTAGATGTGGTGCAAGAGATTCATGCAGAGGAAAATGAAACAAGGTAAGATAAGAGGAGGGGGATGGGGGGTTGTATAGCCTCACCCCACCTTTGGTGGTGTGTTGGTGCACACCTATGCAACTGAACTACTGTGCATCAACACATCACCAAAGGTGGATGTCTCTCCTTCTTATATGGCGCACTAGCACACCAAATTAAGGTGCACTAGTGTGCCCCCCTTTTTTGCACCTATTTCTAAAATCATCGCCTTTAAGAATTGGATATTCCTAGTTATGACTTGGGATGTGAACTAGGGGACTAGGTATGACTTGAAAATGATCGAGATCATGGACTAGGGCCTTAAAGAGAGCCAAAATTAAAGTAGGGGGTCCCCATTTCCACAAGGAAATGGGATGTTTGTTGTGGAACCACAACAAATAGCCCCAAAAAAAGGAAGAAATGACAAAGGAATTTCTTCATCATCAAGCATTCTTTTCAACATGGGTCAAACACCAACTGAATTCTAGACATTCCAAGCATAGTTCTAGTGACTTCACAGTCAAAATTTCAAGATCTAAAACCTTCAAGCTCAGTGTGTGCTTGGTGTGTTCATTCTCCTTCGACATCTTAGGATGCCATCTATCAAATTTTTTGACAACTTGGAAACAATCTTCCACCCCTCCTAGCTCATTCTTTAGGAATCTCCATGAAGGTTATCTATCGATCATTTGCTTGACCAAGTGAGAGAATCAGTTTGAGGACTCTTAGCAAGCTGTCACTTTTCCTTTTCTTGATTTTTTAGAAAATTTTGAACAACCACTCCATGTAGTTCATAATATCACTATTTGATGAAGCAATGTTTTGGTACTAGATACTTCATTTTGAAAGTGTATCTTTTTGCTATCTCAGATCTTTTAGAATCCTTAAGTCTTAACACTATTTTTCTTTATATTTTCTTTTCTTTTCTTTCTCTCTCTCTCTTTTGTTTTTCCTTTTGTATCCTGACTACACTTAGACTGTGTAGCCAAGACATCAATGTCGTTTCTTGGACTTGATCCTTTGTGAACATCCCTTGCGTTCCTCTTTTAGAACTTTTAGAAACTCTCATGCCAAATAATGATCTTAGCAATCCTTTGAGAAGACCCCTTCTATTTGAACCAATCAGGGTTTGGATCATCCCTTGTTGTCTTCAACCTTAATTTGACGACACCTAAAACAATCAATTTTAAGTTCACAAAGTGTTGAGAACTTGTTGGTCTAGAATCTTGAATTCAAGACTGAAAGTCCACTAATTATTGCAAGTAAAATCTGCTCCTCAGTTGGTATAATACACACCATCGTCCAAATGTTTTGACAAAGAAATACCTCTTTTGGAAATCAAAACCAAATGAGTAGTTAGTAAGATATTTCAAGATAAAATCTCAAGTACACCTTATCCCCCTAGGACTGACACAACTTTGAAAGAAAATATGTGACTGAAAGCAAACACACAACTGGAAAGAAAATACACTTGTAGAAATGAAATCTAACTAAATTTATTTTATTTTATTTTATTTATTTTTTATTATAAGTCTTTTAGGCTTTGAAATAATGTTTTAGAAATTTCCCATTGACTAGCAATAGAACTAATTCCCCCTATAAAGAACCGAGCTTAAAAGTATTTTCTTTGAGAATTTTTGCTATTTGGTAAGGACCGATCCATAAGAATTGAAACCTTGTGTGGCTGCCCAAATTTTCTCTCACCTTATCCCAAAGTAGAAAAAGGTCAAAAATATTGAAGGACTTTGTCATGGCCCTCTTATCAAACCATCTCTTCATGACAACTTGATGTTTTTCCATGTGTTCCCATGTAGCTGTCTATTTCTCATCCATCTCTAAAAGATTCATCAATTTGATTTGTACCTTGTCAGCATCTTTAGCATATCCACTCATGAATTTAAAAATAAAAATCTTGAGGTTGAGTGGGAATATTGGTTCTTTTTCATGAATAAACAAATATAGAGAAGTCCCCAGAGCATTCTTGACCCTCACTCAATCTGTCCATAAAGCATATTTGAGTTGTGTATGCCAATCTTTAGGATTCTCCTTCAATAACCATCTTATTACTGTGATCAAGTTCTTGTTTATAGATTTTTCTATGCCATTCCCTTGTGGATAATAATATGAGGAGAACTTGATAATAACCTAACTTTTGAATGCCCATTGAGTTAAGAATACTAATGCAAAAATTGATCCATTATCACACACTAAAGTGAATGGCATTCCAAATCTAGTAATAATGTGTTCCTCCAAGAAGTTTGTTACTACCTTAGTAGTGCAATTTCTAAAAGTTTCTACTTTTGTCCATCTTTTCAAATAATTGATGGCTATAATAATGTAAGTGTGTCTAGTAGATGATGGTTGATTGATTGGACCAATGAAATCTAGCCCCACTTTGTGAAAGGGCATACCTTATATATGGGTTGTAACGACATTTCCAGGTGTCTTTCTTTGTTAGTACTAGTTTGGCAAACATGACAAGAACACACATGCTCAAAAGTATCCTTGAATATGGTGTTCCAAAATAACCCAATCTTAAAATCATATCAACAGTCGCTCATGTCGAACCATGCCTTGTACCATACTTTTCATGAAATTGTTCTAGGACTTCCTTTGCTTCTTCACATCCTAAGCATTTTAAGTAGATCCCTTCATAGTTCCTTTTATAAAACTTGCTGCAACATATAGGATTCAGACTTCATTTTAAGTCCTCTACATTGTGAACTAATCATCCAACTAGGGCACCAATTCTATAGGAGATAGTAAACAATATCCTATTACTAGACATTCGTCACTACACTTTGACCAATGTCAACTTGAGACACTATTATTTTCTTCTGATATTTAGTATCTATTTCTTTCTCAAACTTAAATTTATTTTCAGCACCAATCTAGTTATCTATCATTCTTGATAATCCTTGACCCCTGACTAATCTCATAGGTTGGATCTCTAGATCAAATTCTTGCAATATTGCCATCCATTTACCTCATCTTTCACCAAGTTCATTTTGCATCAATAATGTCTTTACTATTGGATTAGGTATGATAGAATACACCTTACTCCTTACTATGTAATGGTAGAACTTATTTACTACTTTAACCAAGGCAAAATATTGTTTATCAAGCTTGGAATAGTTCAACTCTACATTTCTCAGAGGGAAGCTCATAAAAGTGATAGGTCTTTCATCTTTCTTCTCCTTCTTCTAGGTTAAGATCCTTGTGCATGAATGCTTTGAAGTGAAGGAATATATCTTGAAGGGAAGGTTGTAATTAGGATTTACTAGTACTAGAGCCATGGACATGGCTACCTTGATGTCCTCAAATGGTTTCTTGACCTTAGGAACCCATTCCATTTTAGCCACCTTTTTGAGTAAATCATTAAGGGGATGCACTATCTCTGTAAATCCACTTATGAATTTTTGCACAAAATTTATCTTCCCAAAGAAAGACTTGAGTTCCTTCCAACTGTTGGGGGGTGATAATTTCAAAATGGCTTCAACTCTATTAGGATCAATGGAGATACTAGCTTTAGAAATGACATGACCTAGGAGTTTTCCCTTAGTGACCCTAGATGAACACTTCTTGAGATTGAGAGATATGCCATATTTATGATACCTATTGAACACATGTCTAAGATTGGCAGTGTGAGTAGTTCAATCCTTCAAAAAGATAGTCAAGTCATCCATATAGATAACTATACATCTATTAATAAATCCCTTAAAAGCTTCATCCATGGCACACTAAAATGTAGCCCCTGCATTAATTAATCTGAATGGCATCCTCTTGTAGTTGAAGGTTCCCCAATTGTTCATAAAGGAAGTCTTTAGTCTATCTTCTTCTTCTTCTACCATTACCTGATTATAGCCTAAATATCCATTTAGGAAAGACATCATTTTCAAACCATTCACAATTTGTAAGCCCTATTCCAGTGAGGGCAATGGGTAATTGTCCTTCTGAGATGCCAAGTTCAAATTGCAAATATCTATGCAAAGTTGAATCTCTCCAGTCTTCTTCCATACAAGGACAAAATTAGCCACCCATGTAGAATGACACACAAGGAAAATAATTTTTTAATCCAGCAACTTCTTGACTTCCTTCATTACTAGAGGCTTGAGGATGGGATTAACAAGTTTTTTCCTTTGTCAAAAAGGTTTGGTGTCAGGTTTGAGTAGAATATCATGCATAATAATCGAAGGATCATACATCTACTTTTCTTCATAGCTCCAGGAAATGACATCCTTATATTCCATGAACAATTTGAGCATGTCTTCCCTTTCATGTAAACTACATGCTTTCCCAATCCTTACCATCTTGGGATCATCTTCCATTCCTAAATTTTATGAGTAGAATTCCTCAGTACCCTTTTCTTTAGTGGTCCTTTTAACATTGATTCATCATGATAAAAAATACACCCCAACTCGACCATCCCCTTGGGAATAGTATTAGTTTTCAAGTTCAAGATTCCATCTTCATCTTGATTTGTATGTCATCAGGTGTATCATCTGGGATATTATCTATTTCTTGTCCCTTAAAGTGGCCATTGCACATAATAAATTCAAGAATATGTTGAACATCCTTAAAAACTTGGAAGTTTGTGATATTGTCAAGGATAGATAGAGCAACAATGAATTCAACTAAGAATTATTTTAACTTTGTTCCTTTAACTAGTTGTAATGCACATGCTGAGATAGTAAAGGCATCTGCTACCATGTTTTTCCTTCTTGGAATAGTCTCTATGTTCAAAGCTTCAAAATCATCCAGTAGATCCCATACCCTTTTCCTATAAGAAAGCAATCTCTTATCATTACAAGAATATAGTGATTTCACTTGTCAAATAACCAACTGAGAAACTCCTTTGACTATAAGAGCTATAACTCCTCTCTTGAGTGCAAAAATAAGTCATCAAATCAATGCTTTGTACTCTACAACATTGTTAGTACATCTAAATTGTAATCGATATGATACATAGAAAGACTTACCTTTTGGATTGATTAACTCAATACCTGCACTGGCTGCTGGTTTACATTTGGAACTGTTGAAGTGAAGCATCCAGATTGGGCTTTCCTTGGGTTTTCTAACCTTATGCTTATTTTTCCTCAATTTTTCTTTTACCTAAGCTTGGAAGGATTGTCTCTTGGGTACCCACTATAAGCTTTCATGGGGTGGCCTTATCATTCTTTGAAACTTGTAGCATATTTTTTTCTTGTTTGTCTTGAATTTCATCTATCAATTATTTGATTTTGTCTACTTTGAGTTTAGGGTAGACTACTACTGAAGTCCATTGCTGGCCTTTTATGTACTGTCTCCTTCTCTATACCTTGATCATTATGGGTGGAGGAGAAGACAAACCTTTGCCATCGAAAGAGGTATCACTATATGATGCATTTAGATCTTTAGTTTCCTCTTTAATCTCTTCAACAACATCAAACATGTTTATAAGACTTTGGTTTTCTATAGGTTCATTTTGTGGATCACTGACTTTATTTACTTTGACCATTTTTGTTAACACCTTAGCAACTACTTCTTGGCATGATGAACATTCAAACTCTGAATGGCTTACTTTATGTAATCATAAAAATCTTAGAAGGAGGAGGATATTGGGGTCATCTTCTTCTCCCAAACACTATAAATTAGCCATCATATGATCTATGAATTGTTTTATGACCTTATCCTTTGGGGTTGAAATTATGGGGTCCATATCTTGATCATCTGGTGTTTTGGCTGAAGTTCTATAAAAAACCATTACCTTGTAGGAGCCTAAATCTATTTACAAAAAGGCTACCTCATTAGGAGGATTATATTCTATGATCATCTTTTTTAACTTTGGCTTTGCATCTATTTTGATTTGATTGTTTAAACCTTTCCATGGTAACCAAAGCTAAGTGAAATCCATGGAAAACCATCTCCTTAAGCACTTCATCCATTCTATACTAAGGAGTAATCCATATGTCTCCAGGATATCAATCACATGTATATCAATGACATCTTGAATTCATGGGTTGATTGTTAACTCTATCCACACATCCTTTAATATGTCAATGACCTTCACTTCCATTTTGTCCAACTATATAACTATTTAGTTGGTATATTGAGGGCTTACTCCTAACTTTTATTATATGGAAAATGGCATGACATTGCATGAAGCTCCTGAATCAATAAGGCAATTATGAAAATTCTTCCCATAAATTTTGATGCTAAGTGAAAATGGGGGCACCTCTACCTTGTCTTTAAACATAGTGAGCAATGCCTCTGCAACATTAATTTTTTGTGATACTATCTTTTGAGGGGTAGTATTTGCATTGTGAGAGGTCTTTGTATGATCCAAAGTCTTCATAAGTGCTTCTTGTTGTTGTGGATAGTATTGCAACATGTCAAACATGGACATGTTGGCCTTTGTTTGTTTCAAGTCTTCTACCTCACTATACTTTTTAGTACACCAAGTAGAGTTTTTCAATATTGTTGGTACATTCACTTGGTTTTGATTTTGTTTTCCTCTAGTCAGTGGTTTAACTAGTGTTAGATTGTTTCTCGCTCTTGGATCAGGAGGAGTTGGTTGTAGTGCTAGGGGAATTCTATCTGTCAGGGGTTCCTTTCTATTTCTCAAGTTGTATGTATTCCAATTGTCATTGTGAAAAGCAAACATATCTTCATGCTAAAGGTTAGGTTCTTGGCTAAAAGGAAATGAGAATTCTTCATTGACTAGCTACTCTACCTATGTACTTTGTACAAAATCATAGGATTCTAATAACATAGCATTAAACTGCACCAAAGGAATATTGTTGTTTACTTGCAAATCTTGAGTAATTTCTTGATTTCCATCATAGTATGAATCACTATTATTAGATGCATTTTGACCATTGTCATATTGATTGATATCCATGTACTGAATGTTACTATTTTTATTGTCCATAGGAATGCTTCCATTATTTAGATGGGTATTCCACACTAATACATTTGGCATCGATTTGCGATGGCTAAGTGTCGCAATTGCGACGGCAATGTGTCGCCACTACAACGGTAGTAGACGTCATTGTTTTTTAGTCACAAATTGCAACATCTATCCTTAGACATCACAATTTTGATGCCTATTCATTGCAATTTCACCATTCTAACCCGGCATGACTCCTATCGCAATGCATGCGGCTCCCATCATAATTCTGACGTCTTCCCCATGCATTGCGATGGGGTGGTTTCAGCATCTGCCCACGGGTTCGCTGAGGCGAGAGCCTTTCCAGTTCTTCCCTGAGTGTCACACTTGCGATGACCTTCGAAAATTGTGATGGGGACACGATGGTGCTAGTGGCATGGTAGCGCTGGTGTCGACACCGCTGGCCATCACAATGTTTCTAAATGTGTCACAATTGCGATGCAAAGTCAAGAATTGCGACGGCATTGCTAAGCATGCGACGCACATTTCATTGCAATGTGTGGGCAGATGTCACAATTGGGATGTCTGCGGTTAGCAATATGGTAGGGTCACTGTGGCGACGATGCTAATTGCCATTGCCACCACAGCGGCCCCGCCACAAGCATGATGCATCATGGGGCATATGAATTCATATGCCCCCCAGGTGATAGAAAACATGCATTCTTTCCAAACGACAACAATCTCTTTTAGTGTTGCAGGTGTAAACAAGATATCCCAAGAGGTAGATAATTTGTCAAATGTCAATTTCATTTTAGAAAGTCTAGAAAAGAACACAAGTTCTGACCAGTCATGCAGTAAATCTAGATCATCAGTAGATCATGGTGCATCATGCTTGTGACGAGGCTACTCACGTTGCCGCCACAATGGCCCTGCCGCAAGCATGATGCATCATGATTTGCTGATGATCTGGATTTATTGCATGACTGGTTAGAACTTGTGTTCTTTACTAGACTTTTTGAAATGAAATTGACATTTGACAAATTTTCTACATGTTGGGATATCTTGTTTACACCTGCAACACTAAAAGAGATTGCTGTCATATGGAAAGAATGCATGTTTTCTATCACTTGGGGGTCATATGAATCTTGTAAGTGGTTTTCCTTTGGATGTCCAATGTTCAATGACACCCTCTTCTTTAGTTTAGTTCCATTATATTGAGATTCAGACCCACCTATTGTTTGAATGCTAGTTTTCTTATCTCGTATATAGAATAGCATGTAAGCTTTCTAGGAAAGCACACTTTTCTCACTGACTGAATAGACCTAGAGTACAAAATGTCATAAGAATAACTTCAATCATTCTAAGAAACTTGAGTATAATTAGTGTTACCATATAAAGAAAAGGTTCTACATAAAATTGTAGTTCTTTTGTGTATCCTGTTATACACAAATTATAATGAGCTTGCTCCACAAAATTAAACATGTCTTCACAACTATAGCAAATGTATACCCGATTATCATCTAAAGCATGCCAGATGCCTGTGGATGAATGAATAAAGTAGAAAGAATAACCAGAATGTGTGCTCCAGCCATCATGAACAAGAACACCATAAAGAGTGTTCTTAAAATTTCCCTCCTGTGATTGATCAATAGACAGAGAAACTAGAATATCATTCAAATGTGCAATATTTATTAAAAAACCAGTAGATATTACAAAAACTATATTATTAGATTCCACTAAAAATGTGATCCACTGGCAAATAATATTGTAAGGTCTACTTACATGTGAACTGCTAACAAATGGTTTGAGATCCAACGTACAACCAAAGTCTACTTTTTTGTCAATTTTTCCTCCAGATCCAACTACACTGAAGTGCTTGAGATGAATTGCAAGAACATGTGGTGCTTTATCAATTTTGAGTTGTTCTAGAGCTTTCAATTTTACTTTGCATCGTTCACATTGATCTCTTTTCACACTCCCATCTAACTGCTCCACTTTCGTGTAATGGGATAATGAATTCAATAAGGAATCTGCTTGAATGATCTCTAGGCTCAAATCTAAGAAAGGATCAAATTTATTTGAGCAATAAGAACATTGTGTGCACTTCACCTAGAAGCCAGATTAAAGCAATTGTTAATGAATAAAATAATTTTCTAAGACTATAACCTAGAGTTCCTAGCATAAAAATAATTTTGAAAGGTTTAAGTGACTAAAAAAAGCAGAAATAATGACCAAAATGTGTGCTCCCGCCATCATGAACAAGAACACCATAATCAATCATTTTCTAACATCTTTTTACCCATTGTGTACCCATTGCACATCAATGTAGTATTGCTAGTTTTTTATTCATGTTATGCATGGAAAAAGCATACAGTAAGGGTCACATCAAAGTTTTCATTGGTAAGGAGAAACCCAAAAAATTACCCACCATATTACATGGGCCTCAAGAAAGCTTTATGCTTGACCAAAGGCAAGGCACCTGCAGCTAAAAGTCAGGATGATCTAACTGGAGTGAACAATGACTTTACAGAAAACACTTTGAAAACTTGTTAAGAAAATCTATCAACCTGCAATAAGATTGTATAAAAAATAGAATTATACAGATCCATATTATTAAAACTTAAAATACCTATCAGTATTAGGTGTTCAAAAAAGCACACGTCGAACAACTCTTGGAATGTTCAGGGCCTCCACAACCTTTGCTACAATAAGAAAGAAATCCAAATAATATTAAATCTTTGCTGAAACTCCAATTCACAAGGATGTATAGTTATGTTCTAATAATCAAATACTAACAATAAAAAACACAAAGCTGAAATGGATATGTCGCTAGTTTTTCTCCATTCATTCATAAAACAAGCTTGATACTAAAATGTAAGTGTTTTCTCTTTAAATTATATCATGCTGATCACAAATACTAATCATAGATTAGTATTCCAAAAGGGTGCAATAATGACAGAGGAGCCAAATACTAAAAGATGCAATGAAGAGTTGCAATTATTCAAATGATATTAAAAAGGCATTAATAACCAGTCCAAGGACATTACTTAGACAAAAGATTACTTTATATTCTATACACACATAAGTGGTAGTAATCCACTAGACATTAGAAAGCTAGATCCCATGAGTACAATGATTAAGATCAGGAATAGTGACATATATATCACATAAGTAACAAGAGTTACATCAGAAATTGCAACAGTACAGATCACCCATCATTGGGTCATCACCATTACAAAGATATTATATCAAACAGAGATCAAATAAATATCCAACATCTTTACAAACCAAACAGAATCAATCATATCACATTTCAATAAGGAAGATATCAGATACAGTGAATAATTTCAGACCAGTATGGTACATATCACTTTTACATTATGATAAATCTGTAACAGTGATTACTTAGTCTTGCAAATTGCTCTACAGAAATTTTAATGATACTTATTGCAAATTAGTAATCAACATTAGATCATCAGGATCTATGACATTAGGTCATTTAGTTGACTATCACTATACTTCCAACTTCAATATATATAATCCATGTTTAGTCTTTGATATTGATTGGATTGGGAATTTTCACAAAGTCATTTCCATCATTATTGGAAGTGTTTTTGGTTATCAAAGTCTGATTGAAGATATCAAAACTACCTAAAAAGACATTTGCATATTGTTCGTCTATATTCTTTACCAAAGATCAGTTGCATCTCTCTAGTAGTGAATTAAAGAATATATCAGAAGCATGGGTGATATTACTTGTACATAACATCAAGATACATGCACAATTGCATTGATATATCTACCCTAAAAAAATATTGTTATTAATACCTAACATTTATTTGTGGCAAAATAAAGAATTGAGTATAAGTAATAATAGAAAGAAGTTTATTGTGATTTAAAATATAAGGATTTAGTCACAGACCCTTAGGAGTCATATAAGGGAACATCAAACATTAGCTCTAACCTCAAATAAGAGATTATTAACAAGCTGAAAGTTATCCTTGTTTCTAAAGTCAAATCTCTCTTCTTCCAAACTTTCCTTGTTTGATTTCTCTGGACAACATTTTAGGTCATAGGTCTCAGCTAGGTTGTCCACTTTATCATTTCTTCCTTTGTCTTTTGGTTCCTTGAAGTGTTTTGTTCCTACACCTTGATTTTTCTTTTTTAAAGTTTTCATGAACATCTATCAACTTATCATTTTTTCGCTTATATCAATCCAAGGTCTCACAATATATAGTTGTTGATCTATTCTTGCTTATTGTCTTGTTACCTCATCCTTAAAGGACTTCAATGCTATATGTTGAAATTTTTGACAAGGTAAATGTGAGTGAAGTTCTTGAAGTAATATTTGAATTACAATACTTAGTTTGAACAATCTCTCCTATTTAATTTTTTGCAACTTCTCTCTTTCTTGTGAAGCTATCGTCTTGGCATGCCTAGATATCATAGAGCTCTTTCAACATCTTCAACACGATCCCTTAATTTCGCTAGTTCTTCGCTTTCCATAGTTTCATCAAAACATTTTCTCACCTACTTGTTCCTATCCTTCACTATCACATCTCTTTGTCTATCTTCCTTGAGGTGATTAGATTTGACACACAATGTATTTTTTGATTGATTGACATTAGAAATATTACTCTTCTCATGCACAAACACTGACATGCTAGTCAATGTCATGTACTTTTTAAAAGGTGAAGGATACTTTTGATCAACATCCTTATCTCCAAGCAGCTTCACATAATCTGAATGATGACCCCTAGATTCAATCCCTACTATGTCATCCTCAATGTATGACGTTGAAATGCAGTAAGAACAATCTCATAATCATCATCAATCCATGTACTCATTTCATTTGGGACAGAAGGAGGACTCAAAAAATTAACTGCTTCTATTCCTTCCAAGTGTCAAAAACTATTTTATCTCCTTGTATCTTGTTACCACTATTTTTGGTGGTCTATTAAGGTTAGATTCTGAAAATCTTCCTCCCATTCACTTCCTAACTTGGTTTTTTCTCGTTCTTCCTTTTTCAAGTGAGGCTTCAATTTTTCCTCTTTCTTGGTTTAAATGTTGTGGTTGTTGTCTGGAGACAAGTAGCTTTAGGATTTAAATTCTCCACCTCTAGCTCATGAAAACCCTTTGCTTCTACATATGCACGAATCAGTCTTTTGTACATAGCACTATGCATTGGAGTGGCAGTTAGATTTGTACTTTTTACACCACTTACCAATATTTGGCATGAGTAAATTGAAAAATAGAAATAAACACAATTTGAAAGTTAACATCGTGGATGGCCCCAACACATGAATATAGAGGATGGTCCCTCACAATGACCTTAAGGACAAAATTTTGAAGAAGTTTACAAGGACACAGACATAAGGCTGTTATCTTCACCTTTATACATTAGAAAAGTAACAACTTAGTACAAATAAATAAATAAATCAATCATTTACTAAAAATTTCAATTTATTTTCCAGCTTTTCAATCTCTATATTTGGTCTTTGTAGATTTGTAGTGAGAAGATTGTGGTGTACAATCTTTGAAGTTTGCCAACCCTGTAGCAGTTCTAGTTGTGAGTGGAATTTGAGCACATTTGAAGCCCTCCACACCAAGAAGTGCAAAATACTGACTCAATAATACTTAAATAACCTTGTTCTTGTGCAATAAATTTAATAATCTACCTCTCAGTGACCTTCATGACATACTTTCATATTTAAATTCAACTGTCAATGATATGGACGAGCCTAAGAGACACTCTTTTTTAAGGAAGGTAAAACTAAAATTAATAAAGAAGTAGTAGAATGGGCAGTAGCCATAACCACATAAGAAGGCAGAAGGTATGTGAATGGATGCAGTTGCTTACAATATGCCTATTAAAGAGATAATTTTTCTCAAGTTGAATCAATATCATCAACTTCAAGAGCACCCACACAGCCACTAAGAAGTTCTACTCATAGAAGAAATTTGTAAAATATTAATTGTAATTGCAATTTTTTATCATATAACATCGTGATTGTATTAAGCTTCTTTATTGTTTGTGAATGAATGACAAACCACTTATTTGCTCTCTCATATCAATTTTATAAATGTTGTTAAATGTGCTTTTTTTATGTTTGGAAATTTTGTTGAGTTGAGTCCAAGTCAAATTTGGGTTTGTCAAGTTTTATAAAGTTACAAGTTTCTTAATTAGTAACTAAGGAATAAATAATGAATTCATTAGTGATGTCATAGTCACCTTACTGCTCATGAAAAGTAACTCTTCTCCATTTTCACTCTTCCATGAGGTCACTTGTCCACCATACAACAATACCTACACAAATATAACATTAATAATTTATACATATGACCTAAAAGAGAATTGATAAATTGAAAATGACATCAGAACCACAACACAGATTAATCCATTAATTTCTATTGAAACAATGTTAAAATCAAGGGATAGAGAAAATAAAAAGGAAATAGGAAGTAGATCTAATGAGCCATATCAAATATAAGATCAAGGTTACATTAAACCATCCTATGCTCTTAAACTAGTATCAGCAACCAGCAACAAATGACACAAGACCTGCTTGGACTTGTTACAATCCTAAAAACTAGAACCAATTATTTTTTCCTTTACTCACAAGGTTATAAAAACTACAATAACCAAAGTCCAAAAAATCCCAAATCCAAAAAGGCATGAATTAGAGAGAAAACTCAAAAGCTTGATAGAAAGAACTTAAAACAATAGATCATTTCAAATCTCAGTACAACCTCAACGATGAACACAATTCAAGAAAAAAACTTATTTATTGACCAAAAGAATACCTTAGAGCTTCTCTTAGATTGAGATTCTTGTGTAGATTTACTATTATTTGAACCAGACATTGATGTCCAAGCATGGTTCAGCATAACTTGAGTTTCTAAGCCTAACTTTCTAACCTCTGAAAATGGAAGTTCAAATGTCACTATTCTTGAGTTTGTGAATTGCACCTCGAGATGAATGAAGCTTAAAAGGAATGAAATTTTTTTTCATACATTTAAATCAGGATGTAATATTTATTCATAAGTATATACCTTGCAAGCACTTAAAATTGTTGTTATATGTGTTGCGGGAAAAGAAGAAGTTTATACTTATGTGTATAGATGCACTTCCTATATGTGATCCAAAGCTTGAATGTTATCAAGTGTGTCCAATGATGGGGAGAGACCTCTATGCAAGCAGAAGATCTACAATGAAACAAAAGAAAAGAAAATTTTCTTATAGAAAGAACAAGTTTGTTGTGCTACACAGGGTACCAACAAAATAGTGTATAATATCTTTTTCTTTACTTGGCTTTCAATTCAGCATGAGAGCCTTTAATAGAAAATTCAAGTTGATAACATATTTAACAAGAGCTGCAGGGCAGCATAGTTCCTACGTAAGTCCAAGAAAATGTGTGAGGATTGACATAGATTTGCGTAAGTCCAAGAAGATGTGTGAGCATTGACATAGATTTTATGAACATTTTCTATGTAATGAAGATTTTACTGCAAATGGAATGAACCTAGGGGTCAATTGGTAAACTAATTATTTGTATCAAATGGTGTAAAATTGAAACTAAAACCATTTCAACTGGCCACGCCACTCATGGACTGTTCCTCCATATGTTATAATAATTTCATCATATATCAGAAATATGAAATAGAATATGTAGCACAATGAAATAAAGCATTAAAAGATAGTGTCTAAATGTAATTAAATATATGGAACTGGTTATAAGAATCTGTACAAATCAATCAAAATGGGTTGAAATTAGTGCATCTTACTTCAGCATTTCATGTAACATAGCCAAATCCAAAAGAAATCTCGCAGACAAACTACCTGAGATTTATAACCTTTATCTTCCAATATCCAATGGCTCCTTATAGGCGTTAATACAAAGAAGCCAACTGTCAAAAACTGTGGCAGTGATAAACATTTTGAAAAATAAAATTACATTAGGTATAAATAAAAAATAGTGAAGAATGCTGTAGACTTGTAGCCAGAAGATAACACAGTGAAAATTGATGAGCTCTTTGTTATCACCCACCTCAAAGAAACGTGCATATCAACTCCAAGTGTCAAATGTTAGCTGTAAGTGCAACAATGCAATTGCAACAATACGTGTGTTGAAAATATGATTTTTTCTTGATTGATTCGTGATAGTTTGATAATTTTTGAATCTTTTGGTTTGCCTTTTTTTTACTAAGAAGATTTTTACTACTATGGTAGATAGTAGGAAACCACTGCAAACTTTCATTTACATAACATATAATGCCATGATCAATAATGTTACAGGCTCTTTTAAAAAGAGAGAATTACAATTAACTCTTGAAATGAGCTGGCCTATTACAATTAACTTTATCAATGTGCTAGACTATTAAAATTTTGATTGGAATTACACGATATAACAATGCACTTGTAGTCTGGTCTATTGCAAATTGACCACTATTTCCAAAAGAATATGTTGCATTTTATCCCATTACACAGAATATGATACTGCGAGCATGCATTCCCTTCCAAAAACCGCACTGTATTATGGTTATGGCACACAACTCAGGAATTTGACTTCAATTCTTTTTTGCATCTTTGTTGCTCTTGTAGAAAAAAATGATATTGCAAATATATAACCATGCAACTCAAGACAAAATTGTAAACCTGCTATATTATAAAACCCATTGCAACTATACAAACTCAACAAGAGAATCATCCATAGGACAATGCAGGGCTATTGTGCCTCCTACCAACATTCCTCAGGGTGAACTAAAGCAATAACCAACTCAGATCACCTTGAAAAAAGAAGCGACTAGGTTACCCCCAAATTTTCTCAACAATTGGGTTGCTGCCATCAAGCAAACCCATAGTTAAAGAAAGCGGTCAGACCAACCATCGACCGGAAAGACTTGAAGGAGCTCAAACATTTGGACACTGAAATGAATGGGCATGCTTTTGATCCTAAAAAACATGGAGAACAAAGGAGTAATGGGTTTATTTGTCTTACACCTTGCCAATGCGCATCTCTGCCCGACCCTCTAAATGCCTCGAGTTTGCCTCAATGCCCCTCTCAATGCTGCTGAAGTGATCTCCCGCATGCGCGCCTTTCCTTTCAAAAGAACCTTGTGTCACATGATTTCATTCAAATGAGGGTTTTTGGCTTTTTTTTTCCTCTTATATCCCGCTGGCATCACAATTGCATCGGGCTAAAATTGAAAAAAAAAAGAGCCAAAACCACATTACCTTTTCTTGCTGTTGCAAATTGACCCCTAATGTATTAGTGCCACTATTGGTTCTATCTTTGGAAGTCATTATTGTGATTAGGAGGGTTGAATTTGTTTCCTCCATTATTGTTTGTTGTATTGTTGTTCCTGCTCTTATGGTTCCCACTAAAGTTCATATTATAATTTTGACCATAATTGTTGTTGTAGGGGCCAATGTTGTTCCTCTAAAAACTATTATTCTATCCCTGTGACACCCTTAGATGATTCAGCTTGTTGTTCATTTGTGACATAGTCCTTTTCATCTGACCAAACTCAAAAACAAAGCTATTTTCTACTTCATTGGGCACTGCTACATTTTTCTCAAAGAAAGTGGCTTTCAGAGGTTCATACCCTAGATATGTTAGAGTAGGGTTCTATAGATTAGGTGCCTAATGTAATGGAACTAGATTCATAGGTATGAATTGACTAGGCACAGTGGGTACACCGATAGGGTATGTTGGCACTGTTGTGATAACTTGGGCAGGAAGCATCAATCCTCCTCTATTAGGATTCGCTTGCTTCTAAAAGTTATTACTTCTGCAAAGACCTTTTCCAATGTATTGATATTTACTATAGGAAGCCTTCTTAGAAAGATAGTAGTAAGAAGGTCCATAGCATTCAAATAAATCTGAATAACTGCTTCAACTAGTATAGTATATGGTGTTTCCAATTTGTGATACGCCATATGAAAGTGATGATTGAAGCGTGAAACTATCTCAGTTGGATCCCTTTTGATTGATATGAATTGTTAATGTATTACCACTATGTAGACAAAAGTTTTAAATTTCTCTAAGAATTTTTTTTTGAAGGTGTCTCAATCTCCAATACATCTAGGTGGAAAATTGATGTACCAATTGTAGGCAAATTTCCCCAAAGAGTAGGGGAATAAACAAAGGACCACATCCTTGTTGGAAATCTCTTTTTTGTTGTAAATTTCTTTGAATAATTTAATGTCATCTTTAGTAGTTTTTGTTTCTCCATAAATGAACCTTGGGGAAAACTTCTTAGGATTTTTAGGGAGGTCATGGAGTGCACCTCTCAAATTAATCAATGAGCCTACAAAATTTGTGAAGAAGGCCACTAGAGGATTTGGTGGACCTGAAGGTGGCTGTTGAGGTAGAACTATTGGAATATGTTGTGGTCCACCAGTTGGTTGGAGTGGAGGTGGAGTTGAAGAAGATGATGAAAGTTTGAAAGAAAGTGGTTGAATTTGAGGTATTCTTTTATCACTACATGGTTTGTGGAAGTGGGTAAGCTCAAGAAACCTATGTACACTTGGTGAAGATCTTAATGCCCATTGAAATGGGGATTCTAAATCAAAAGCCTTCAGTTTGCATCAACTCTAGAAAAAGTGCACCTCTGCAAAAGCACACTTTCTCACAAAATGATGTGCACCATAGAATTTAGTGTACCTACACACCTGTGAACTAGAGCACCTACACACCTACATATTAGAACAACAATGCACCTGAATTTCTAAAAAACTCAAAAAAAAATTTGAACTTTCAAAAAAGTGTATAATTTTGAAACTCTGGCAGATTTTTCTTGTATTTCAAAAATAAAAATATCGGCCCTCCTTCTAGTGCAACTTTTTTTGAGCTATCATTATCCATGATGCTAAATGGTAGGAATCCTTTCGAACTCCTCTTTTGAAAAGCTAATTCGAGGATCAAATCCAAGGTACTACATGATCTCATGACCTACTAAAATCTACTCAGTTGAAGATAAATGTTTTTCTTCACAAGGAAGCCTTTGTTGGCTCATTTGATTTCAAATGAGATGTAGAATCTGTTTGCTACTTCAAAACAAAACACACAAAAAGAACAATGTTTTTGTATTTTTTATATTTTCCAATGAATGCAATCTAATAATACAACTAATATGAATTCTTAAACTAACAAGGTGTTAGTAAAGAAAATAATAAGAACTTTAAACAAAATAACATGAAATTAAAATCTAATGGACATAAGTTACGAAAACATGTTTGCGAGTTAAGCTTTTGAAGAAATTGGTGGGTAACCAATGAAAATAGGAGCAAAAATTCATCGATTCCACTGATGTAATCATCAATGGGAAACTTTAATAATTGTATGATATTTCACTCTTCATCTAATGGCAAGAACACAAAAAGTACAGTCATGCAAGACAAGGAGTTATGCAGGCACAATTCGATGATTTCTTCTCGAGATAGATACGTTAGAAGAATTTGTTAAAACTATAGCAAACACTAGAACTAAAAGAGGAAGCACAACCAGAAACAAAGCAATAAACTTTTGGATCAATCACAATTCCATGAACATAAATTCATAAAACAATGACACATTTAGGCAAGAATCACTACACTCCAAATGCGAACACCAAAAGCATAATTTTATTGCAAAATAATGGTGGCCTCAATTACATATTACAATGGAATATTTATAAGAAATTGTCTCCTCAATTTGTGTTAAGAGTGAGAGATATCTTCATGCAATAATATGATTATTAAATTAATAAACAAACTAAGAATCTAACTGGTGCTTAGTAGGACTCCATCCATTTTATATTCATTAATTGGATGCATGAGCCTTTACATGTCATAGAAAAAAGAATTTATGAGAGAAAAAGAATAAGAAAGCCTTTCATCAAAGTAGAAGTGTCTAGAAGTATCAAAAATAGAAGTTGATCCTTTACTGGGCATCTATCAGAGTTAAACTACTATCAAAATGCATTTTTGATGCATGGAAAGGTCTATTTTTAGAACTAGCAATTAACTATTGACACACCTTTGGAAAAGTGCACCAGCTCACCTGTGTACCTATGTACCTACACACCAGCTCACCTTACAAGGTCCAAAATCCAAAAAATTTATTTTGTCAAAACTGAAGTTCTAGCTTCTGGGATTTATCGCCCTTTATAAAAGAGCTATGTCTAGATGTTTACCTTTGAAGTTCTCAATTATCTCAATAATCTTAGCTGTATTTGGTAGATCTAAAGCATCATATTTATCTTTGACCTTTTGTCTATAGTTGTCTACTTCAATACGGGTATCAGCAAAATCCCCATGTTTTGTATCTAACTGTAGCAAGGCCTCCTCTATTCTGAATGCCTAACAAATATCATCATCACTTGAAGCTTCCTCAAAAATCTTCTAGAACTTCTCTACCACTACCTCTATGAGCATTAATTTATCCCACTCTTCATCCTCAAAAATGTCCAAACATGCATTGTTATAATGTTTCTCTACCTCCAAGATTCACCCTCAAGCTTGGTCCTTGAGCTGATGGATCTTTGCGTATAATGTTTCCATTAGTTTATTACTATCTACTATTTTCTCAATCCAATCATCAATTAAATCTAATTCCTCTACTATATATACATCTATCAAAATCTTTTACTTCTACCCTTTAATAGCTTGTAATACCTATAAATCATTACTCCAAGCATGTACCTCTTCCATAATACTAAAATCTTGCTTCAAAATTGCTACCATCTTGTTCACATTTTCTTGTATAGCATGTAGTATCTTAAGATTTCCCCAGATGATTAGGATTCCATTTTCCTCAAAAATTTCCCACCATTACTGATAGGTGTTCAAAAAAATAATTCAACTACTTACCTCCCCCATATCTTCTCTCTAATGCAGCCTTAAGAGTCTCTTTGGGGTGTTCTGGATCCAAGGGACCAACAACTTCGGCTAGATATCATTTTAGGATTTCATTTTGCCTATGAAGTGCTCTGAGCTCTACCCCATCTTGCTCCAATGTTTTGAAATCCTCTTTTATCCCCATTGTGACCATTAACCTAGTGGTATCTAATGTGGGCTTCCCAAGCATAACCTCTCTGATCTGATAGTCCTATGGGCCTAGATCTTCTAAATCTACATCAAGAGGAAAGATAACCAATTTTGCGAATAAATCTTGATTCCTAATAAAGGTCAATGGTTCTACTTCTCTTGTAGGGGACTCAGGTTTGGACAAAACTTCCATCAACTCAAACATGTCCTCTTCATTGGTGGTAAACTATGGCTTCTTACTTCTTATCATTTCCTTTAGCAACCACCTCAAGAATTGTTCCACCAAGGGCCCACCACTTGAGGATGAAAGAGTTTGTTCTACAACTACTTTCCCCTTATCACTTCTCTTTGGGGTTCTTTCTCTTTGTGAAGGCTCTCCTCCTATGGTTTTTGTCTTAGTGGAGCCTGTAGTTTATACCTCAATGTCTTGGGAGGTTTGTTGAGGGTATTCAATCATACATCTCTCTTCAGACACTTCAATGGCTGTTGTTTGTTGTGGCTCTTCCTCTTGTGAAGGCTCCTTTAAAACCTTTTCTTCTTTAGTACTCAGTGGTAAGGGAGTAGCTGAGCCTTTGTCTACCACTATGACTTGTAAAGGGGATGGTGGAGCAAGATTGGGACCCTATGATTCTCGTGGCATCTGTGTCAAGTCCTCCTGTTCAGGCTCATTCATCAAGTTATCCTTGATCTTGTCCCCAATCAACTCCATTCCCATAGGCATGAAGTAAAAATTTGACATTTTGAATACATCATCACCCCCTACTTCCTACCCATCAACCCATTGTTGTACTTCATCCTCTAAAGTAGTTATTTCCAAACGTTCCTTTGGGGTTCATGGCAATGTCATAGTGGAACTTCTCCTCCTTTCCTACTTTGTGGCCCTAGCTAGAAATATTCTTCTTTGTAATGGCACATCCTCCTCCTCACCTTCCTCTTATTCTTCTCTCTCTTCAAGAATGGGGTCCAGGATAGATGGAAAAGGAACCATCCTTCTGATCACCCTTTTCCTTTTGTTAATAGGGGTCTTAATCTTTCTTCATTTCCTAGAGGCCGAAGGGGATGCTTGTTCTACCTATGAAGGAGGAGAGACTTCCTAGATTTTACCCTCTACTTTTACTTGGCTAGACATAGCTGGTGGTAATTTAGGGTCTATTTGGACTTGGGAAGCCCTAGTATCTTTTGGCCCTTACACATTTTCTTCTTGTTGCTATGGAGGTGTTAAGATTTCACCCTCTTCTAATTCAACTCTTTGATGAGAATTCCTCTTACTTTTTCCCTTTCCTTTCTTCTTTGGTGGGTGATAGTATCCAACTGGTCGATCAAGTTGGTATACTATTTCTAGCCTTATTGGTGATTGGGCTGCAAAGGTAGGAATAGTGACCTTCTTCCCTCTACCTTTGGGTGGGTAGACCTATACATGGAAGACCACTATCTTAGGTATTGGATCAAGGTTAAATTGTTTCCTGATCCAATCCTATGTCATCTTAATAGCATGCCTCACCTAATGATTAATATTATCATTCTCCTCCCTATGAACCTCAGCGTTCATTATTGGCCTTTCTCCAATCTTATTTGTGTTGAACAGAGGGTTGAGTAGCTCCCCTTAGTCTTGTTGTAGTATTTGCAATGGAATCTAGACTTTAAAAGCCTTTTCTACCAAGTACAGAGTCATCCTACAATAATTCTTGATATAGACTTCATAGTCATTTGTTGCATTCATCCAGTCATCTTCAATGGCTTCTTCATGCTGAAATTCCTTACCTGCCAGACTTTGGACTCTCCCAATTTTATCAAAGCATGGCCTTAGGGAATTTTACTCTTCTAGGGGATATTGATTCAATTCCCATTCAAAATAAGGAATATACTACTTCCTCTTTACTTGATAAGGCCCTATGATCAGAGGCCATGTCCAACATGGTCTATGTTGTTTCCTCACCCTATTATATGTTGACTCAATTTATTGAGAAATCTCTAATAGAACAACTTTGTCACTAGGATATCTTGGGAGCTTCTTTGGGTTGACCATGGCACCAACTACCCTTAAATATGTGAATATTTTAAATTGAATGTAATTGGCCCCAAGTGTTGTTATTTGCACTACTACATCATCAAATGACCTTTTTGCATAATCAACCTCTTTGAATCAGATGATAGCAAAATATGAATGCATCATTCATGATTCTATATTCCTTTCTTTGGCCTGAAAGCTTCTTCCTTACCAAATGGGAATAGACAATATATGGCCAAGCATTTGGATCCTGCATGTTGCCTCTTCTATACAAATCGTGATAGTTCATCACCCTTGTAGCTAATAGATAGACCAAATATGAAGTTATATAGAACTTCCTTTTATCCTTTACTACTCCCAATTTCTCACATAGATTTTCAATCAATGTGGTGACCCAATCAAGTGGTAGCTTTTCCATCTTAATAGTCTCAATGAAATGTATCATGAAGACATTTAGGTGTCCAACTGCAGGTAGACCCATCATCCTACTCAAAAGAATGATCGAGTATCCAATATCTCCTTTCATGTATCCCCTTGTCATATCCACCTTACTAGTTACCTTCCCCAAAGGAGTCTTCTCTATTAGATAAGAGGACTAAATGATCTTATAAGCCTCTTTCAAGTGCTCTTTGTACCACCTTTTTGCTACTTCATATGTCAACGTAATAAACTGATCTGCACTTGGGAGATGGAATACTCTTTCAATGTTGTTAGGTCAGAGGTCAAGGACAATCTCTCATATAACACTCTTTACCACCCTTTCCTCTGGAACAAAGTGTTGTGCAAGTGTTATTATGAGCTCTAAGGATTGTATTGACATCGGGTGTGAAGCTATGCTTACTAGCCCTGATTGAGTTAATGCAAAAACTATAGCTGACCTCTTAGTGGGTCTATTGCAAATCCTTACGAACTCTCCCAAATTAGTGTGTCTCTAATTTTAAAGTAGTCATCTTAGAATCTCAACATTGATGGAATGCCTTGGAATTTGAACACAAAGGGTTTTGGTGCCATTTTCTCACCTGATGAAGATGCCATTATATCTGTACACAAGGAGAAGGATGTTCATTAGTAACTATCGAACAGTTATTTTACAAAGTAAAATTTGTTCAAGAACACAAAAGCACTCATTTTTTAAACTCTTAAATGCAAAATTAAGTGCACCAAGTGCACCAGGAAGGTACACTTAGTGTACTTATTGAACTTTCCTTGAAATCCCCATTTTAAGAAAAAGGTATGCACCTATTATTTAGAGTTTCTAATTTTAGGGTGTGCACTAGTGCACCAAATGGGGTGTGATAGGGTGCACCTTTTTTTCTTTTTAAATGACATTTTTTTCTTGTTTAAACTTAGGTGTACACTAGCACAACAAATTAGATGCACTACTACACACCCAATTTGAGGTTTTATTTTTTTTTGAAGTTTTCTATGTTTTGCATGTCGGATATGGGGTGTGTAGTAGTGTACCAAATTAGGTGCACTAGGGCACACACCCTTTTTTTGCATTTGTTTTAAGTTTTGGCAAGGTGGTGTGCAGTTGTGCAATATACTAGTTGTGCTACTGCACACCCATTGAGGGTTTTTTTATGTTTTTGACTTCGTTCTTTTCACTTAAGCTTTGAACGTTGAGAGGATAGAGTGCATCTAGTGCATCTGAGGAGGTGCACCGATGAGCACCCTCACCTATATTCGTATGGGCAAAATAGACTGCACCTAAAAATGTGCAATTTAACAAAATTAGGAGGTGGGATATTATGTAGCTAGGAACTGCATAGCTCCTATTTTTAGTATCTATGGCGTTGGAGATTTGTGTAGAGGAAAATGAAACAAGGTAAGATAGGAGGAGGGGGGTGGGGGCTTATATAGCCTCACCCCATCTTTGGTGGTATGTACCTACACACCTACACAACTACGCTGCTATGCATTGGTGCATCACCAAAGGTAGATGTGTCTCCTTCTTATATGGCACACTAGTGCACCAAATTTAGGTGCACTAGTGCACCCTCCCTTTTTTGAACCTATTTCTAAAATCATCTCCTTTCAAAATTGGATCTTCCCAATCAAGACTTGGGATGTGAACTAGGGGACTAGGTAACACCTGAAAATGACCAAGACCATGGACTAGGGCCTTAAAGAGAGCCAAAATTAAAGTTGGAGGTCCCCATTTCCACAAGGAAATGGGGCATGTGTTGTGGAACCAAAACAAATTCCTAGCTTAGTTTCCTTCACCATTCCTTTCCTACTGTAGTTATAATGACTTAAAGAGGAATCAAAGCATATACTTTCTAGCAACCCTCTCAAGCTTACACTCCTAGGTTGACAAATAAATGAAGTCAATTTATTATACTTAATAAAATTCATGAATTTTTAAAGTCATGGAGTCAATGTATAAGGATGTCCAATTCTTTATTACTAAGGTATTTAGCTAACTAGTCACATATTTATTTTAGATCTATTATGGGTTATGTGAAAACAATTATATTCTTTGTTGCAATGTTCCTTATAGGGGGTGAATCAATATTCTACAAACTTTTATCACCAACTAGATATTATTTATTACTTTGAACCATGCATAAGAAAGTAAACAAGAAATGTTGAACAGTAAGAGTAACCATCCACAAATAGAACTCATAACACCATATTTTGTTAACTAGGGAAACCCTGGCCAAGGGATGGACCCTAATAGGTGTCTATAAATACATTTCATACATAAGATTCCCTTAGGAGACTTTGAATCCCTGCTAGGAGATTCCAACCCTATTAGGAGTTGTGGTACAATGGATGCAAGAAGAGCTCACTACCCAAATATGGGCTTCCAATTACAAGAAGAGGTCACTACTAAAACAATCAATTGATCCTCAAGATCCTCAAATATATAAATATAGATGTTGTACCTTCTTTCTAGCTGAAGCTTAATCTCAGATCACAAAATCAGATTATTAGAAATTTTCTTTTGTATATGATACAAAAATTCACATTCACAACTCTCGCATATCACAAATTGCTTCACAATTCACTTCCAAAATACTTGCACATAATTTTTCAAAATTTCTTTGCATAAATACCACACCCTTTTACAAATTCCTATTAGGTTGGCTAAGACCAAAATAAACTTTTCAATTTAGAGTAAACATCTAGGATGTTGTCCCTAATTGATCAAGTAATTATTTTGTAAACAAAATAATTCCTTTACCTTTCATTTTGATGTTCTATAGTACTTCAATATCTCTTTTTCATACTATCCATAGTGATGTTTAAGGTTATACACATCATCATTAACATGTATATAGTTTCAATATATCTTTTCTCTCAAGAGTAACATCATATAAACAAGTTATACTTCAAATAATGTTCTCTTTTCTTGTCTGATAAACATATAATTGTATTTACTAGAAGATGAATACCAAGTGTTAGAGCTACTATTCCTACATGCAATGCTAACCACATGTTCAACTCACTTCATTCTACTTCCATTGAACCTTGCTAGTCATAATATGATGTTGGTAGTAAGTTACATACAAAATAATATACTATTGTAAACCATTTTAATATTTAGATAATTTTTTGAGTACCAAAAATCTAAGCATCTTTATTTCTAAGGTTTACTACAAGCATTTACATTATTTCTTTCTATTAATGACAATATTTACATATCTACATATAGCCAATTGTCAAAAAACTACTAGTAACATTCTCCTAATTTTCACTCTTCTGAAGTGAGCCTTGTGAGGAGCCAACCCTATAAAAGGCTAGAATGCACACTATTAAATGTGACCTTATTAAAGGATTTCAATCATCCTATTAGGAGTGAGCCTTGTTAGAGGAATCTAGAAAATTCCATTAGAATGTCACCCTATTAAAGGATTTCCTAATGATTGTTAGGTCAACCTTAGTCTAAAGGATTTATCCAAACTAATACAATTGCTAGAGACCAACAATAGGACTTGATCTGATAACAATAGAAAATCACTTACAAATTACAAATCTCACATTCAGTCCTCCATTCTACTTGGCATTCATCCTCTTCATCTCTAACATATTTTTCACTACTAAAGTCTTCAGCACCTTAAGCCTTCTTTCTTTGTATGCCAACAATAGACTCTTCTATTTAGTCACCATATGAAGCAACACCCTAAACTTCTTATCTTCCCTAGGTTCTCGCACATGACAAAAATTATTTCTAACCTATTATCTCTATAAATAGAGAACTTAGATCTTTTTCCTGTTAATCACAATTATCAATTCTAGGGTTAGGTTAGATTCATTGAATCTATCCACTTTTCCTTTATGTCCCTTTCTAGAAACTTCCTCTACAATCCTCTTTGAATTCACCTCAAAATAATTTATCTTGAATTCTATGCCACCAACTCATCATAGTAATCTTTCACACACTTCAAAAAATTCAAGAAATCAACTTTGTTAGCTTGGTTTTGTTAAATTTTCAATCTAACTCTTTTTACTAGAACTTGATAATAACAATCTATTTTCTTGTAAAACACTATCTTCTAATGTTCGGCCAACACTGGGTTGTTCAACATCCCCTAATTATTTACTAGTGCTTGAGACATACTAACTTTCTTCACTTGGCACCAACAAAATTTCTTTTGGTTAATAGATAATTTTTTGTTCGGCCTATACTAACTTTTCTTAGCTTGCACTATTTTCTTAGTCAAGCCTGGCAAACATAGTTCTTTACTTAGCCTCCTCCTATTCTTTTCTCAAGTATCCTTTTATTATAGCCTTAAGTAGATAAATAATACACTATATCATCAATGTCTAACTTGATCTTAGTGCTCCATTTATACACCATATACCCCAACCTTTCTCAAGGTTCTCTTGTTATCCTTTCTTTTCAAATCCTTTTCATTAATCAATTAGTTGAGGGCATGACAAAATAATTATTGTACCATGATAGATTGTGTCAATCATCTTCACTTCAACAATCTCCCTCTTTGGCATTGATGGCAAACCAATACTAACAAAAATACCAAAAGGAAACTTAATCCCTTTTATTGAAATATCTCCCTTTATCAGTATTTGAGTCTTACTCTATATACTTTGATCTCTTCCTCTTATTTGTTTTTCATCTGGTCTTGTCCCTCTTTGATAATCTTTCTCCTTCCTTCTCAGATCTCTTTGATATATCAATAAACTCTAACATCTCTATTTCCCTCAATATATGCTTCAGGTACAACTCTCTATATATTCTCCCTCTTTCTCTTATATCTCACTCTTTGACAATAATTCCAAAGACTTGTCATCTATACATCAAGATATAATCAAGTTAGGTTGTCCCTCTATCACCTTGAATGTCACTGCAAATCTTCTATTTTCAGCTCCTTCATTACTTCAAGAAGATCCTAAAGTAAGATCCACTACATCAAATTGTAAAATATGCCATTCAACTCAGTTGATGCATGGTACTACTCTTTCTTCTTAAGTAGCTTTGGATAGGAGTATCACCCCTAGCTTACCTCTAAGATATTTATGTGCATCCTTAGGTAAAGCCTTTATGAATATATCAACTATTTATTCTTTTGTATTCAAATATTCCATTCTCACTTTTTTATCTTGAACCAATTCTCTCAAGTAATGATACTTTATTACAATGTGTTTTTTATTTGTATGCATCACAAGGTTCTTTAATATGTTTATAGCAATTGTATTTTCATAGTAGAGTACCATAGGTTTAGTAATTTCCTCCTTCATTCCTTTAATTATTTCATCCATACTACATTTGTACAATTCACAATAGTGGCCACATTTTTAGCTTCAGTAGTGGATTGTGATATATATAAAAAATTCTCCACCACTTGTACTCTTTGTGTCATCAATGTTTCCAGCCCAATCAACATCTATATAGTCTCTCAATTCAAACTTGTCATTTTTCTTGTAGTATATACCATAGTCTTGTGCTTCTTTTAGGTAACTCATGATCCTTTTAACATCCATTAAATTATTCTCATTAGGATTTGTAGAAAACCTTGCAACAATCCCAACAACTAATGCAATTTCAAGTCTGCTATGAACTACATATTGCAATTTTCCAATCATAGACATGTATAATGTTTGATTTACTTTAGAAGACTCATTAGTTTTGTATAGTTTGTGTCCTTTCACCATAGGAGTACTAATAGGTATTGAATCATCCATATCAAAAAAATTCAAGATTTCATTAACATGCTTGGACTGAGTGATGTAAATACCATAGTTCATCTCATACACTTACCATTCAACAAAGAACTTCATCTCTCCAAACATAGACATCTCAAACTCTTTCTTCATTTCATTTTCAAATGCCCTACACAATGAATTTTGTCCTCCAAATATGATATCATCAAAAAATATTTCAGCTATTAAAATTCCTTTACGTCATTTTTTCTTCAAGTACATTTTGTTATTATCATCAATCTTCTAAAAACCAATACTACAAGATAGTTGTGAAGCCTTTCATAATAGGCTATGGTAGATTACTTCAAACCATATAAATCTTTGTGTAATCTACACACCATGTTCTTGTTGTTTGGATCAAAAAATCCTTCACGTTGATCTATGTAATCCTCATCTTCCAATATACCATTTAGAAATGTTGATTTAACATCCATTTGATTAAATTTAAATCCTTTTTATGTAAAGTAAGCAAGAAGAGTTCTTACTCCTTCCAATCTTGCAACTAGATAAAATGTCTCTCCATAGTCAATCCCTTCTTCTTGTGCATACCCTTTTCAAATTAATCTTTTCTTATTCCTTATGATGTAACCCTTCTCATCCAATTTGTTTCTGTGCACCCACTTGGTTCCAATAAAATTCTTGTTCTTTGGTTTGGGTACTAGAGTCCATGTTTTGTTCTTCTCAATCTAATCAATCTCTTCTTTCATAACTTCACTCCAATCTTTATTTTCTAAAGCATCCTTCACTAAATTAGGCTCATGTAGGCTTAAAAAGTATGTGTCATTTCTTGACATATTCCTTGTCACTAGTTTGTCTTCTTTATCACTGATAATTTGTTCAGCAGGGTGATTTCTTTTGACATACTTTGACAACATTGGTTCTACTCTTATTTCTACATTGAGTCTTTCATTAAGTTCAATTTTAGATTCACCGTGTACTTCTCTATTAGGTAACTCAACATTCTCTTTATGTAAACTGATCTATGTATTAGAATGTACCTTGGCTTTTGATTGGAACTTTGCTAAAAAATGTAACACTACATCTATTGTGTGTGACTCAATAGTTATTGATTCTTGTTGATTAACAATTTGGTTTGCATAATTATTAGCATCAACAGACATGTTTTCATAGTAGTACATAAAGGTTCTATAATTTTCAGGTTCATTCTTTGGTTCATCTTCATGCACTTCTATATATTCATCAAACTATACATTTGCACTTTCCACAACTTTGTTAGTATTAGCATTTAAACACTTATAAGCTTTACTTCTTGTGGAATAACCTAGGAATATACCTTCTTCAATTTTAGCATCAAGTTTACCATTTCTATTATCCTTAAGAATGTAACACCTACTTCCAAAAACCTTAAAATATTTGACATTGGGTGAGGATCCATACCATCAAAATGTGTGGAATTTTTACCTTTCTTGACTTGTACTAGGTTCAAGGAATAGAAAATTATACTGACAGCTTCTCTCTAATGTTTCAAAGCAACATTCTTCTCCATCATCAATGTTCTAGCACATTCCATTACATATCTATTCCTCCTTTCAACAATCCCATTTTGTCTAGAGGTCCTAGGTGTAGAAGTTTGTATCTTGATTCCTCTATCATTATAGTAGTTTTCAAACTCATTTGATGTAAACTCTTCGCCTTTGTTAGATCTCAAAAATTTCAAGATTTTACCACTTTCCTTTTCAAATCTTTTTAGATACCATTTAAACATTTTAAAAGCATCAAATTTTTCTTTTAAAAATATTACTGTCATCATTCTTGAGTAATCATCAACAGATAGGATAATGTACTTTTAATCTTTGTAGCTTTGCACATCAATTGGTCCACATAAATTAGTGTGAACTAATTTTATAATTTATTTTGAAGTATGAGTCTTACTTTTAAAACTATACTTTTTCATCTTTCCTAACTAACATTGTTTGTAAATCATATTATTAGGTTTCTTTACTATTGGCAAACCTCTAACTCTTTTCATCTTACTGATATTGACCAAATTGTCAAAATTTACATGACATAACCTTTTTTTCCATAGCCACACATAATAAAATTGTACAAAAAGACAAGTTCCATCATTCATATCAAGATAAAATAGATTGGCTCTAGTTTGATCTCCACTCGCAATTATTTTTCTATCAGTATCATAGATCTTATCCTTTATCTTACCAAATTCAAATTTACAACTTGAACTTTTCAATTGTGAGACACTCAATAGATTATAGTTAAATCCTTCCACATAGTAAGCATTATCACACATGATCTTATCTACCAATATTATTGATCCTTTTCCTTTAATCAAACAAGGTGCATCATTATCAAATCTAACACTATTTTCATTGTAATATTGAAGTGTAATGAACTTACTTTTGTCTCCAGTCATGTGATGTGAACATCCACTATCAATGATCCATCTATCAGTTTTGTTTGTGTAAGATATCAATGCAGTTTCCTCATCTTGATCAGAATCATTCTTCATAGAAACATAGAAAACTTCATCATCATGATCTTCAAATTCATCATTAGATTCTTCTTCAACAATGTAACAAGCTTTCTTACCCTTGTCCTTGTAGCCTTTTTTACTATCATCTTTTGTACCTCTAAATTTGCCTTCATTCTTGTTGCTTGACTTATTAGGACATCTTGTTGCAATATGACCAACCTTATGATATTTAATGCATATGATGGCTAACTTAACTTTGTATTTTCCTTTACCTCTATGAAATTTACTAGCCAACAATAGTTCCAATTCTTCTAGCTCTTCATCATCTATGTCACTGTCACTAGCAATAGGTTTGACCTTTTTCTTTTTCTTATCTTTAGGTTATTTTAGTCTAATCTTAGCTTTGAAATAAGATTCAACATTCTGATATTTGAAATTATCAAAATTTGAAACTTCAAAAGTAGCAAGTCTACCAACTAGTCCTTCAAGGGCCATATTACTACGAGGGGTACACCTCCATTCTTGTATAGCATAGAATCTAATAGCACAGATAGGAAACAAGGTTCTCAATACTTTTTTTATCACAATCTCATCTTCAATTTGTCCATCAGATCCTCGAATCACATTAACAATATCTTTGATCTTTACACAATACTAGACTATAGTCAAACCCTCTTGTATTCTCATTTCATCAAATTTTCCTCTTAGGTTTTCAGTTTTTGATCTCAACAAATTCTTGTCTCCTCTATAGATCTTATATAGGGAATCCCATATCTTCTTAATATAATCACATCCTTTGATGCCATCAAAACATGAATAGCTTAGGACAGATGCAATATCAGCCATTGCTTGATTGTCTTCCTACTTCTATTTCAATTGTTTAGTAGTTGGGGCTCTAGTTAGATCAACATGCTTAGTTGTGATAGTTGAGCATGTATAATCTCCAAGACCTCCTAGATGTAGCTTCATCAAAAAATTTCATGCTAGAAAATTTTCCTTGTTTAATTGGTAACTTCCTTTTTATAATCTTGATCTTTAGCTTTAAGTTCCTTCAAAATTTCTCTTAAGAACTTGTTGCTCTAATACCAATTATTGGAATACTTTAGAATAACTGAGAGGGGGGTAGGGGGTGAATTATTTATCCAAGGTCCAAATGTACAAATAATTTTTTTAAGTAATGTAACTTATTCGTATGCATGCATTAACTATTCAATATCTTAAACATATGCATATTGTCATCCTATGTCAAAATAACTTTGCAAAAATGTAAACATGCAACACCACAAAATCAATCACACATTTTGACACAAGAATTTTATGTGGAAACCCAATTTGGAAAAAACTACTAGTAACATGCTACCAATTTTCAATCTTCTAAAGCAAGCCCTATGAGGAGCAAACCCTATTAAATGTTACACTGCACACTATTAAATGTGATGTTGTAATAAGATTTCAATCACCTTGTTAGAAATGAGCCTTATTAGATGACTTTAGATCATTCTATTAGAATTTCGCCTTACTAAAGGATTAATTAATGACTATCAGGTCAAGCTTAGTCCAAAGGATTTATCCATACTGATACAATTGTTAGAGAGTAACAACATGACTTGATCTAATAACAATAAAAACTCACTTGTAGATTATAGATCTTAGATTTAGTCCTCCATTCTACTTGGCATTCATCCTCTTCTTCTCTGACAACTTGTTCACCCTTCAAGCCTTCATCACCTTAAGCCTTATTTCTTTGTATTCCAACTACAAACTCTTATATTCAGCCACCATATAACGAAACATCCTAGACTTCTTGTCTTTCTTAGATTCTTGTACATGACAACAATTTCTTTTGGCCTGTTATCTATATAAATAGAGAACATAGATCTTTTTTCACTTAAACACAATTGTCCATTCTAGGGTTTGGTTAGATTTATTGATTCTACTCACTTTTCCATTTTATCCCTTCTAAAAAACTTCCTCTATAATCCTCTTTGAATTTTCTTCAAAATGGTTTATCTTGAATTTTGTCCCACCAACTCATCATAGTAATCTTTCACACACTTCACACACTTCAAGAAATCAACTTTGTTAGCTCAGTTTCATTAAATATTCAATCTAACTCATTTTACTAGCACTTGACAATAGCACTCCATTTGTTTGGCAAACACTATCTTCTTATGTTTGGCCAACACTAGGTTGTTTGGAATCCACTAATTCTTTACTATTGCTTGACACGTACTAACTTTCTTCACTCGACACCAACATTATTTCTTCTTCATAGTACATACTAAACTTACTACTCAACTTTAAATAATTTTATATTTGGCCTAGACTAGCTTTGTTCAGCTTGCAATTTTTTCTTGATCAAGCTTGGCAGACACATTTCTTTACTTAGCCTCCTTCTAGTATTTCCTCAAGTATCCTTTCATTATAGCCTTAAGTAGATAAAGAATACACTATATCATCAATGTCGTGCTTGGTCTTAGTGCTCCCTTTATACACCATATAACTCAACCTTTCTCTAGGTTCTCTTGTTATATTTTCATTTCAAATCCTCTTCATCAATCAATCAATTGATAACATTCTGACCAAAGTAAGCAATTATCTCACCAACAAGTAGTAGGTTTGATAGTAGTGAAAAAATAATGATTGTTCCATGAGAAATTTTATCAATCTTATTCACTTCAATAATCTCCTTTCAACATATATGGTATAATTTCATGCTAGGGTAGTGGGGTCTTCTTGAATATAGTAGTAATTGTAATACCAACTCTTAACAGTGTTAAAGAAACTTCTAATAATGTTGAGGCTTTAATAGGGCCCAGTCCTTGAACAAGGACAAAGACACTATATGTAATTTGTAGACTCCTAACATAATAAATATTCTTAATAGGATTCTTTTTTTAGTGAATCATTCTATAGGTGGCATCCCCACTAGGGTTTTCCCTTGGTCAGGGCTTCCCTAGTTAACAAAATATGGTGTTATGAGTTCTCTTTGTGTATGGTTTTATTTATCGTTCAATATTACTAGTTTACTTTCACATGCATGTTCCAATGTAATTAATAATATTTAATTGTGGGAAAAAGATTGTAGAATATTGATTCACCCACTCCCCCCTCACCCTAGTATTATCTATTTATAATAATTGGTAAGAGATCATAGTTACTCAGAAGATGCTTAACAACTTGAGTAAGATCCCTATGGACATTAAACATTTAAAGAGAAATCTTGAAGAAGCACTAGAGAAAATTGATCTTCTTATAGAAGAAAGAGACAACCTGAAAGAAAGGTATGAAGATGAAAAAATTACATTGGTAAAATGAAAGATAAGATTGATTATCTAAAATATAGAAAAGATTTATAAGATAAAAATAGTGACAGTGATAAATTAGGAATCCTTAAGAAAGAAAATGAGATCTTGAAACATGAGTTGAAAATTGTCGAACTTAAGTTGAGTCTAAAGAAGGATGATAGTACAAATGAACCAAATCTAAAATATGAGAATGTCGACCTAAGATCCCATATGGCTCAAGTAACATATGAATTACATGTAATAAGAATAGAGCATTTAGAATTAGAATAGTACAATACCATTGTGAAAGGATAATTAACACAAGATAAACAATAGTTAGAGAAGCTTTATTCTAGTAGTGAGAAAATTGATGAACAACTATTTTTACAAAGATCTTATGATATGACAAGTTTTGGATATCTTATCGAAGAGAAATCAATGAAGAAAATTGAAGTTAAGAAAGAACCAAACCTAGTTGTTGAAACCCCTAAGAATAAAGAAATTGATCAAAAAGAAGTATAGAAAGAAGTTGAGCAAGTTAATCAACTAGAGAAATATGATGAACCTAAACAAATAGAGAAATTTGAACCATCTAAGATGGCTAGATATGAGTTCATTGGTAGATGCTTTATATGAAATGAAATTGGTCATATGAAGAGAGATTGTATAGGTAAGTCTTTTAAACCTATCACTAATTTATATTTTTATAATTGTCATGATCTTGGACATAAAGTAGTAGATTGTAAGAAACCTAAGTTTGATAGTAATAATATAAATACTAGAATGTTTAGGGATACTAACCCTATATGTAATGAAAGAACAAGACCACAATGTAGATACAATGATGGAGAAAGACCTAATGGAGTAAGGAATTAGATTGTATGTTACAAATTTAAAAACCTTGGAAACATTACAAGGAATTGCAGAGCATTAGATAATCAGAATGGAGCCAATCATAGAAGGAATGCACTTGTATGTCAGTTATGCAATAACTTTGGACACATAGTGAGATTTTTCATAATAGATTGAAGAAATTTCAACATGAATCCTAACTACAGAACAAACAACAACAAAAATAATAGAAGAAATAATAATGGTAGTATTAATAGTCAAAAGGAGGCACTTAAAGAACATGTTGAAGAATTCAAGGAAGTATTTGAGAGAAAATGATCTAGAAATTTCACATGCAGTTTGAGAAGAACAATAATTTGATTCACTTGATGAGAGATTGAAGTCAGAGATTGTGTGTGATTCATCTTATTTTAATTAAACACCTTTTATCAGAGATAGCACATCAAAAATATGGAACACAAGTTAGAAGCCAAGTTAAGAGATGCAAAGTTGGCATGAGGTAGTAGAGGTTATAAAGAAGCTCTAGTTAAGAGTGCAAGTCATTTGGTGATCAAATGAAGGAGAACAATATTAATCAAGTTAATTGTCTAAAATAGTAAAAAAAAATTGAATTTTGGTAGATGCACAATTAATGTGAAGTTTGATTTGAAAGATTAAAAGGACACAAACAAGATTATGAGTGTCATTTGATTATGTGAATTGTTAGGGAGCATTTCAGGGCAATTTGACAACAAGTAAAGGTGAAATTGAAGTGTTCATTGTGCAAAGTTGAAAGAACCCTAGTTTCACAAAATTTAGGTATTTTACGAGGTTTATAAAGTATTTAAATGGCTAAAATACAAAATCTCACGATCAATGATATTAGTAAGAGGCCAAGATATATGTTTAAGAAGAATTCATTTATATCCCAAGTTGATGATCCTTTAAGAGCATTTTCACAAGTTTTAGAGAATGTTCTTTATGTAGAGGATGTTAGGTCATATATTCACTACACATTTAAGAGCATTGGAGACAACGATATTCATAAGGACCTAGACCTAGTGTGCAAGGGGGAATTCTCGTTTAAACAAGGGTTCACACACCTAAAGGAACTAAACATTATGAGCCATATATTCTCTATAGACTTCGACAACCATGAATGGAGTAGAATTATTGTGAGTCACATTCATAAAATAATTTTTTGGGTTGGAGAGGTACCTATCATGATTGATAATGATATGATACATAGGTTAAATAGCTTGAGCAATGAGGGTAGAAATTGAGTTAATGAAAAAAATTTGAAGAAGATGTTGGAGACTGATTTGATGACCAAATTAGATGGTAGGAACATGAGGATTGACCTAATGAAGTAGATAGATGTGAGAGTGATCAACAAGATCATTGGATATAAGATGAATCATAGTTGAAGATTGAACTTAGTACTTTCTAGTTTCCTACGTGCAACTTGCATGATGACAATTGAGAGAGAAAAGGTAAACATGTGCGATATTCTGAGGCATCAATTACCAGACAACATAAAAAATCTCAAAAAGACTAGAAATATAGTGTTTAGGTCTAAATCATTACTAATACACCTATTCTTCCTAGTGATGAGGCAATTCCCTAATATGCTTGATATGGAATGGGACAACAAGAATCAATGCACCATGAGCTTGGTGACACGTCATTATAGAAGATAGACAGAGGAAAAGATTGTGGAAGACATCAACATAATGATGAAAGATTTTCCAATTATGATGAAGTAGAGGTATATGATACCACCCTCACTAGTAGAAAAATACAAGGAGAACATATGTTTCATGGTAGAGACATATGTAACATGCATGGAGGTAGTTGTTCTAATAGTTAAGTTCATAGACCCTATGGACTATGAATTAAGTAAAGAAATAAGTAAAGGGTATGCAAAGATCATACTCAAGTCTAAAAAGGACAAGGACACTCCTAGATGGGGAAATTATGTAGAGAAAATCAAAGAAGTAGAGAGCAAGCTCTACAACAAAGAAATTAAGAAGAATGTTGAGAAGAAAATAGAATCAATGTTAGGGATGACTAGAGAAGAATTCAATGAGATAAAGGTTATAGCCTTCAAGATGAAGGATAGTGGACAAACTCAGATATTGGAAGCTACTCCTATTGCCATAGTAGCACCTTTAGAGGGAGTAATAGTAGCAAGATCTACTTCATATATACCTACTACTTCTTATGCTATGGTAGCCCAAGTAAAATCTAGTGTTGTACAATTATTGAAGAAGTCTAATGAAGAGGAGGTAGAAAATGTAGAAGGAAAATCATTTACTCCTCTAGCCAAGAGAAAATTAGAGAGACTCACCTAGGTAAAACAAGAGGTTGAGCCACCTAGCAAGAAAAGGACTAAGGAACTAGTAAGTGGCCCTAAAATGAGGAGAAAGACATTGAAAGTGGATGAAATAGATGAGTCTAACAAATCTAAAGATGAAGAGGATAGAATTACTAAAAAGGTAGTTGGAAAAGAAAGGACAACTACTAGAAAGAATCCTTGGAAGCCAAATCTAGAAAACTTGAACATGCAAATCATAAATGACAATAATTTCATTTAGTTAATTAAGTTTTATAGAATTTATAGCAATAAAGATAGAATATAGTTAGAGAATACAGTAGTATGAAATATTATCCTTAATAATAAAAGGCTTGAAGATGTACAAAGACACATTCCAAAGGATTTGTATAATAGATTGATAAATAGAAGAAGAAGAGTCATTGGTGAAGATAGGAAAAAGAGAGAAAATATAATCAAGAAGCTTTATGAAGTCAATATTGATGAAGACTTGCAAGATATATCGAAGGGAATTGAGCCCTTGCTATGAAATAAAAGAGGACATATTCTTTTGATGGGAAAAAATTATGAAGAGGTAAATAAAGAGACAGAAGAAGCTATTATCAAGTATATGACTTATGTACCTAAGAGAGTGAGTGTGAAGTTAGGGGATAAATCCCTACATCTATATAATAGATCACTCCAGCAGTAGCAACTATGGAAGCTAAGGACACTTGGAAGATCTATCTTTGCAGATCTCCATTAGAAAATATACCATGTAAATTGGCACTGCAAGTCTGACAATTAACATAAAAAAAATCCTTTCAAGGATCTTGGGCCAAATATTGTTGGAAATGTCATTAATTACTCCAGTTCATATGAGGAGGATGAGAAGAAGACAAATGTAGATGAAAAGAGAGAAGAAGTGATGCAGGAGCATCCTGGGTGTAAGAGAAATCTCGCATCACCCAAAAATATTTTCTTTTCAATCTTTTCTATTTTAATAAGGACTAGTAGGTAGGATGGTTACTATTTATAGGAACTTTCTATTTTTAGTAATTTTTTAATAGGAGTTAAGAATGTTCTCATTTTCTACATGAAGGTTCATATTAGAGTTGTAAGCTTGCCATAAAAATCTCATTGCTCTATCTTAAGTATTAGAGAAGTTATTTCAGATTTTGGGTAGAAAACTTTGTAGAAAAATATTCAAGCTCACCATTGGAGACCTCAAAGTGTATAAATGAGGTCTAAAAATTCAATGGAAGGGAGCTTTCACCATTATAAGCCTATAGATCAGGAGCTAGCATTTCTAAAAGGTGGTTATAATAGCCAATTAAAGTAACAAATCGTGAGTTATGGCCTTTCAAAGTTGGGCTACCTGAAATATCTAAAAGAATTGTCAAAGATGTATTTTCCCAAGTCTATATGTATTGTTAGGGTTTTTTAGCCCTAGGTATTAAGTTTCAATATCTAGAAGCTTCCCAAGTGGCATAAAATTGCCTATTTACGAAAGGCCTAAACATTGTCTAGGACTACTCTAGGTGATAGTTGGTAGTTTGTCTTCTAGATTACTATAATGAAGGCATCCATGTGGGTTAGCATATTGTACTTGTGAATTGTATAATTTTGCATTTGCAGTACAAATAAGAGGTCCATTTTTTTCCTCTCATTTTTTATTGTTTCTTGTTTCTATTATGAGTTTATTATTTTAAGGGGAGCTCCCTTCATCAAGTGGTATTAGACCTAGAGTTCTTGAGTGTGTGGATAGATCACTAACTATGAGTTAGTTTGCATCAAGATTGTGGTTTGGGCTAAGTTCGAAGATAGATCATCAATTATGAGGTAGTTTGCATTAGGGTTTCAATGGAAGTGCAAAAAATGCCTACACAAAGAGAGCATGGAAGAAGAGTTGTAGGTGTTACACCTGAGGGTTTTAGAGCAATCCAAAGATAAATGCATAGAGGAATAAATCTTCCTCTAAGAGATGAAAGAAAGAATAAGGAAAAAGTAGAGGATGTCAAAGTAGAGGCAATTCTAAAACCAAAGGAAGAGAGGCTTTTTAGGGCCATCTCCAAGATTGGAAAAAGGCCTAAGTATGAGGTTTCCACATTTTTGGAAAATCTTAAACCAAAGGAGCTAATTATTTGGATTAATGAATTGGAGGAGTACTTTGAGTATGAAAATATTGAGGATTTGGATAGGGTCAAGTTTATGAAGGCAAGACTGAAGGGACATGCAATGTTATGGTGGCAAGAGCTTTAGTTGAAGTGAAATAGAAAGGGAAAGTACAAAATCACAAGATAGAATCAGATGATACCTAAACTAAAGAGAAAATTCATTCCTATGGATTATGAGCTTGATTTGTTGAAGAAGATACAAGGGATGAATCAAGAAAGAAATTTTGTTCAAGACTATACCAAATATTTCTATCGAGTTCTCATTAGAACCAGTTATGCAGAAGCTAATAAGGAGAAATTCACTTGTTATCTTAATGGGTTAAGGCTAAGAATTTATGATGAGTTGAGTCTAGTTTGAATGAACAGGATTGAGGAGGCATACAATTTTTCCCTAAGAGTTAAGGAGAAACTAAAAAAGAAGTTTAACAACAAGAATAGTGGAAGAGGTCATGGTGGAAGATTTGGCAGATGATCTAATGGAGGCCATAATGATGACCAAAAGAACAAGGATGAGGCAAGAAGTAGCAATCAGAACTAGAGGGGAAAAATTCCAGTTGTTTCCATGATCAAAACAATAGAGATCAAAGAGGAAGAGGAAAAGGACAAGGATTTTGAAGAGGAGGCTTCTGTGGGAAATGTTTTCAATGCAGAGAAGAAGGGAATCAAGCATTTGAATGTTCCCAATGCCAAGGAAGGATAGATCAAAGAAAAAAACACTAGATCAGAGTTGCATATGTTGATGAAGATGCTAGATCATCACATTCTAAAGATGTTGAAAGAGGAGAAGTCCTACTTTATAGAAGAGTCCTATTGAGTGGTGAGAATGAAATCGATCAAAGAAGGAGCTTGTTTTGCACAAGGTGGAGATGTGAAGATAAGTGTTGTGATATGATCATTGATGGTGGAAGTACTAAAAATTTGGTGTCATAAATGATGGTCACAAAGTTGATGTTGAAGAGATAGAAACACCCACATCCATATCATATTGCTTGGGTACAAGATGACCACAAGATCATGGTCAATGAGTAGTGCTCAATGAAGTTCAAGATTGGAAGCTACTAGGATGAGGTACTATGTGATATTATACCTATGGACATATCTAATATGTTTTTGGGTAGGCCATGGTATTTTGACAAGCATGTTGTATACAATGGGCTAGCAAATACCTACACTCTAACTAAGGATGGAGTGAATTATAAGTTGAAGCTATTGAACGAGAAAGAAGAAAAGGTATGTAGTGCTTCTAGAATATGTTTTGTTGATGGCGAAGAGTTTCTCAAAGGTATGAAGCATGAGCATATGTGTTTTTCTATAATTTCAAAAGATAGTAAAGAAGAAGTAGAGGAGGTACCTATAGAAGTTGTATATATATTGGGAGAGCTTTTTGATATTGTATCAGATAATGTACTTGATGAATTGCCCCTAATGGGAAAAATTAGTCACCGGATGGATTGGTTCCAAGAGCCAATTTACCAAACAAGTTAGTGCAAGTGAAGATTTCAATAGAAAAGTTCATGAGTTGTTGCAGAACGGATTGATTTGAGAGAGTCTAATTCCATGTGTCATACTAGTTTTATTATCACCAAAGAAGAATGGAGAATGAAGGATGTGCATAGATTCTCATACTATCAACAAGATCACAATCGAATATAGATTTCTATTTTAAGGATGGATGATATTATGGATTGTTTAAGTGGTGTTGAGTATTTCACAAAGATATATCTAAAGAGTGACTATCATCAAATTTGTATCAAAGAAGGTGATGAGTGGAAGACTACTTTCAAGACAAAAAAAGGATTATATGAGAGGTTAGTCATGGCTTTTGGGCTAACCAATGTACCAAGAACTTTCATGCGGCTCATGAATGAGGTACTAAAGGAGTTTTTGGGTAATTTTTTCATCATTTACCTAGATGATATTTTGATCTACAGTAAGACATTGGAAGAGCATTTGATCCACATTCACAAGGTGTTTGATAAGTTGAGGGAAGAAAAGTTGCTAATAAACCTCAAGAAGTGCAATTTTATAAAGAATAAGTTGGTGTACCTAGGATTTGTAGTCTTAGCAGAAGGTCTAAAAATTGATCCAAAGAAATGAAGGATATCTTTGAATGGCCTACTCCAAGGAGTGTGATAGTGGTAAGATCTTCTCATGGACTAGCTAGTTTTTACAAAAGGTTCATAAAAGGTTTTAGCAGTATTTGTAGATTCTTGACTGAAACAGTGAGAAGGGATAGGAAAGAATTTAAGTGGACTATAGGAGAAAATAAGAGTTTTAATCTATTGAAATAGAAAGTTATTGAGTACCCTATTTTAGAAATTCCTAATTTTAACAAGGTGTTTCAAGTAGACTGTGATGCTAGTGGTACTACAATAGGAGCTATTATGAGACAAGAAGGTAGTCTTGTTGCTTATTTTAATGAGAAATTGAATGATGCAAAAAGAAAATATTTTTTTTATTATCAAGAATTTTATGCTATAGTTCAAGCATTAAAGAAGTGGAGACACTATCTTCTTCCTAAGGAGTTTGTTTTGTATACTAATCATTAGGCTTTGCAATATTTGAGTAGTCAAGGAAAATTAAACCAAATGTATTTGAAGTGGGTTGAGTTTTTATAGAGTTATACATTTTTTTTGAAACACAAGAGTGGGAAGTATAAAAAAGTTGTAGATGCTCTTAGTAGAAGATAACTTTTGCTAACAAAAATGCAGATAGAGGTGGTTGGGTTCAAGGAACTCAGTATGTTGTATTGAGATGATCCTAATTTTGGTGAAGTGTGGAAAGCTTGTATAGAACCTATTACACTTGACAAGATAAATTGATTGGATTTTATGATCTAGGATGGTATGTTGTCCAAGGAAGCTAGTTGTGCATTGCCAAAAGTTCAATGAGAGAGAATCTCATCAAGGAGAAACATAGTGGAGGATTGGCTGGACATTTTGGTAGAGATAAAACCATAGCTTTGGTTTCTAAGAATTATTACTGGCCACAATTGTAGCAAGATGTGGAGAAGTTTTTATAGAGTTGTACAGTATATTAGATGGTGAAATGAGTACAGTAGAATATAGGGTTGTTTCAACCATTACCTATATCAAAGAAGTCATGGGAAGATTTCAACATGAATTTTGTTCTTGGATTATCGAGGACACGACATGGGCATGATTCTATTTTTGTGGTGGTTGAAAAGTTTTCAAAGATGGTAAATTTTATTTCTTGCAAGAAGACTAGTGATGGTGTTCATGTGGTCAAGTTATTTTCAGAGAAGTGGTGAGACTACATGGTTTGCAAAAGAGTATAGCTTCATATCGAGATACCAAATGTGTTGGGTATTTCTAGCATACATTGTGCAAGAATTTGAAGATAGATTTGAAGTTAAGTTCATCACATCATCCATAGACTAATAGACAAACAAAAGTTGTGAATCATAGTTTGGGAAACTTGCTAAGATTTTTTATTGGAGACAAGCCAAAAGCATGGGATATGATTTTACCACATGCAAAATTTGCATATAATAATTTTGTCAATAAGAATACTAGTAAAACACCATTCCAGCTTGTATATGGGAGTAGTCCCAAAAATGCTTTTGAATTGAGGTATTTGGATAAAGGAGAGATAAGTAGTGCTGAAGTGGAAGAATTTCTTGAACATTTGAAGAACATCCAAGAGGAGGGGGGGAGCACATCATAAAGATAAATACACAATATAAGGCTAAGGAAGATGTGAAAAGAAGGTATAAGGAATTTTAGATTAGAGATGAATTCATGGTTCATTTGAGAAAGAAGTATTTTCCAGTGGGTACATATAATACACTAAAGATGAAGAATTTTGGACCATCCAAGATAGTGAAAAGTCATGATTCTAGAAATTCTTATGAAGTGGAGTTGCCTGTAGAATTGAATATTTTACCAATATTTGATACTTCATATTTGATAAAGTATTATGAAGGAGGTGATGGTGATGACATTGCAAAAGTGTAGTATAGTGTTCTAGTAGCTTGTTTGGCTACAAAGGAGATTAAGGAACAACTAGACAATCATGTTGGCAAAAGTAAAAGGAAGAAAAATTATGAGGAATACTTTTTCAAATGGAAAGGGAGGCTAGTAGAGTGTTCATCATGGATAGTAAGGCAGGAGGTTAACCTTCTTAGTTTTCCTCTAAACACTTGAGATGTGATAGAGTGACTTCTAAAATTACTTTGGGTATCTGGCATAGGAGCATCTTGGGTGTAAGAACAATCTTGCATCACCCAAAAATATTTTATTTTTAGTCTTTTTCTATTTTAATAAGGACTAGTAGATAGTGTGGTTACTATTTATGGGAACTTGCTATTTTTAATAAGTTGTCATACGAGCTTAGAATGTTCTCATTTTATACATGAAAGTTCAGTTTAGAGTTGTAAGCCTACCATAAAAATCTCATTGCTTCAACTTAAGTAATATAGAAGTTTTAGCAGATTTATAGTGGAAAAATCTGTAAAAGAATCTTCAAGCTCATCATTGGAGGCTTTAGAGTTCCCAGATGAGGTCTAAAAACTCAACGGAATGGTTCAAATTCCATTTCAAGCTTGTAGATTGATAGTTGACATTTTGAAAAAGTGGTTATAATAGCCAATAAAAGGAATAGTTTGTGAGTTATGGCCTTTCAAAGTTGGGCTACCTAAAATATCTAAAATAATTGTCAAAGATGTATTTGGCCAACTCTATATGTATTGTTATGGTTTGTTGGCCCTATGTATTAAGTTTCAATGTCTAGAACCTTCTTGATGGCATAAAATTTCCTATTTCAGAAAAGCAAAAACATTGTCTAGGACAACTCTGGGTGATAGTTGGAAGCTTGTCTTGCATATTACTATAATGAAGGCACCCATGTGGGTTAGCATATTGTACTTGTGAATTCTATAATTCTGAATTTGTGACACAAATAAGAGGTCAATATTCTATTCTCACATTTTCTATTATTTCTTTTTTTTGTTATGAGTTTATGGTCTCAAGGGGAGCTCCCTTCATCAAGAAGAAAGGAAGAAGAAATAAAGAGTAGAAGATGAAAAGAAAAAAAGGAAAAAAAAAGAGGAGAAAAGGAAGAAAGAGAAAGAATGGAAAAAGAAGCAAGAAGAGGAAAAGAAGGGGAAAGAACAAGAAGAGAAGAGAAAGAAGGAAGAAGAAGACAAGAAGAAGGAAGAAGAAGATGTGAAGAGGAATAAGGAAGAACAAGAAAAAAAAGAGAAAATAGGAAGAAGAAGAGAAGATGAAGAAGGAAGTAGAAGAAAAGAAGAAAAAGGAAGAAGAGGAGGAAAATAATAAAAAGGATAAAGAAATTAGAAGAAAGGAAGATGAGCAGAAGAAAGAGGATAAGGAATAGAGGAATAAGAAAGTAGAGAAGGATGAGAAGCCAAGTTCATGCAATAAATATCTCACCCTCACTATAGTTTCTTGCTTAGATGATGATGATCAATCAAAATTGATAGCATCCTTCACCAAGATAATCAACAAGAACAAACAAGTAAAGAGCTTGCCAAAAAATTCTAATGGAGGTTACTAACAAGTTGTATGGAATCGTGACTATGAAATCACTTGATCCTAACCACAAGGATAGTGATAAACCTATGATTCATGATTTTAATGTTGAATTCACAAGTTTTTCAGAGGTTGTAGCAACACAAGCTCAAGCCAAACATGATGCATAGATGTTTGACACTATTTCTTAGAAAATTAGAGATGACTTATTGACTCTTGATACTTGCATCAAGTCATTAAGGAAATGTGCACTTGAATAAAAAATCTATATGTGAAGTGTGTGATATCTTTTAGATTCACAAAAGACATTGACAGTAAGCTTAAAGAAAAATATGTAGAGGTGGAAGCATTGTATAGTTAGTTGAGTCAACTTGGTATGCAAATTGAAATAGTAGAAGTATAGGTCATCAAGACTTATGATTAGATAAGCCCACTAGAAGAAAGAAAATCAAGGATAAAAAAGAGGTTCTAACTTCTAATAGAACACCTATTTGTGCAATTAAGTGATATAATCTCTATCAATCAAGGCATCTATTGATAGTTTTGTGTTCTCAGATATGAATGCAGTAGAGATATCATTGTATGGGTTGTGTGATATTCTTAGCATCTCAGAAGGAGCCAAGGACTCATAGAAGAAGAACATGAAGAATCTTGCAGTCATTTTTTGGTGACTATATTTCTTGCTTGTCAACCTAAGAAGAGGTAATGGAACACAATTTTTGACATGTAAATAGATTTTTACACCTTTTTTATTGATGTCGAAGGGGAAGAAGAATGTAAGAAAATTGTATAAGTTAAATAGATGATACATATATATGAAAGGGGGAGCTTGGCTATATATAGGAAATATTATAATAGGAAAGATAAGGAAAGATGGTAATATATCCATGTTTTGAACAAAATTTTGAAGGCTAGTTTTGAGAAGTTTTCTTTTTGTATTTTATTGTTGTTTTCCTTTTAGGACTTAGCCAATTTTCCCATATGTTTCCATCAGTGAAAAGGGGGAGATTTTTGGAAATATGATCAAGTAAGATGAGTTATGGCTGTCATTTATGGCAACATATAACTCAAGATGAGATGGTAGAATATACTATTGAAGATTCTACGATTAGAGATAGAAAATTGTCTAAGTGTAAGATAGTTTCACTAGTAGCACAAAGATTATTTTTGGTATAGAAAAGGCTATAGAGATATTTGGAACATGCCAATTTAAGAGAAGGTATACCAAAGTTTCATGATGACATACCTAAGTGCACAAATTAGTATGAACAATACATATAAAGTTACAAACCTAATACTAGTAAAGGCAGTATGCATTGCAGAACATAGTACATCAAACTAGAGGAATAAAGTGTTAAGGAATTATTTTGGTTACAAAATAATTACTTATTTATTTAGGGTCTACATCCTATATGTTTAATATAAGTTAGCATAATGTGTGATTTCATCAAGCTAACTATACAAGAGTTTTGTGAAAGAAAAGAGTACAAGTAAAGAGTTATTTTAGAAAAAGTAAGGAGATATGTGATATATATGATATATATGAATGCGAAGTATAAGATGAGTATGCAAACTATGTATATGAAATGTGAACTTATATGTGAGATCTATGATGTGAATTCTAATGTCAAATTAGTCTATACAAAGTACAATACTCAATAGTAAAGAGGCTTTTGCATCTATCTCTTTTGTATAATGGTGCTATATTGCATAATTGCATGTTAGGGCAGTGGGATCTTCTTAGATATATTTGTAATTTTAATACCAACTCCTAAAAGGTTTGAAGAAAATCCTAACTGATTTTAGGCTTTTAACATGGTCTAGTCATCTAACAAGGACTGCGACATTATATGTAATTCATAGACTCCTAATAGGGTCAATATCCTTAACAAGATTCTTTTGTTTAGTGGATCATTCTATGGATGCCATTCCCAATATGGTTTTCCCTTGGCCAGGGTTTCCCCAGTTTAAAAAAATGGTGTTATGAGTTTTCTTTGTGTATGGTTTTACTTACTGTTAAGCATTATTGGTTTAGTTTCATATGTATGTTACAAATTAATTAATAATATCTAGTTGTGGGAAAAAGATTGTAGAATAATATTCATCCTCCTCTTAATATTATCTATTTCTAACAAAAAGATACAAATCCTCGTACTCATCTATCAATTTCTCCTAGTTAAGCTATCAGTCTAAGATAGTCACATCTTGAAATATCTACTACACTTCCAACCTCCCCTCTGTTGGGTTTTGATCAAAGTAAACTTTGGACAAGATCAAAGCCATATTAGTACATCTCATATAGAAACCAGAAACTTTTTTAAAATGAGTATGAAAATATAACGATTGTACTTACAGGGTCTCCATGGCATGGCACATGAAGGATGCAATATACTTCCTCAAGAGTAATGGTAGCCTTGCCAATGGGAAAATGAAATGTGTTATGCTCTCTGTGCCACCGCTCAGTTAATTCTATTAGTAATTCATGGTTTGCCTAAATATAAGGCATGTGTAGGAACCACCTCAATCCCATACTATCTATTATACCCTTCTCATCTCTCTCTAGATGATGAAGGACACACAACCCCACCACCTTTTGGGTGTTGGAAAAATAAGAGGAGTACTAAGTGGTGAGGGGTGAATTAGTGACCACAAAAATAGTTCCAAATCCCTTAGATATAAATATAAACTTCCTTTTAATTCACAATTTAGTTAGAACTAGATATTCACTATAACATGGTTAACAAAAAAATCTTAAGATAATGATATTAACCTTTAGTAGCTTACTTGCAGAAAGATAAAGCAATAAGAAAATAATATGAACACATGAGACATCAAGATTTAATGTGGAAACCCAATTTAGGAAAACCACCAATGCAACAAGTAGGCTTAGTGTTCTTACATTTGTTACTCCTTTCTTCTGTAATCTTGGATGACTCTCCTTGTTCAGTGCTAGTGTATCCTAGTCCTAAAGTATCATTACTAGCCCTTGGTGATTTTAGTAGCTACTCAAAGTAATTGATGGCCTCATTAGGTTTTTTGAAGCTTTATACAATCTCCTTCTCTCTTTTCAAGTCATTTTGCAATTTTTCATTTTTCATCTTCACTATAGAGATCTCAATTTCCTTGTCATTCACTTCATGATGTGCAATCATCATCTGATTCAGGATGTCTAGCTACATGTTTGAAATTTTTGCAAGCTCAATTAACTTTTCTTCCAGTCAGTTGGCAAGGCTTCTCTTTTCCTCTTCTAGAATAGCCTTGTCTATGATGGCTCTTTTCTTATGTTTAGTCACCTCACAAAGCATCATGGTTTGTGATTCTTGTTAAATCTTAAGTGTTCTAATTTCTTCTGCCTGAGCTATATTCTTCTCCATCAGGTCTACTATTATTGCATCAAATTCTTTGGAATCTCCATTTGAAAATAGGTTTGAGGTGTCAATCTCCTTGTACTATGTGTCATTCTCAGCTATGGCAATATCCCTTCTTCTCTTTAAGGATTTTCTCAGTTCTTCTCTAGCTTCTTTCAAAGCATGTAAACCAAGTTGTCTATCAATTGCCCAATTCTCTATGATATTCCCAAGTTTGTAGACTTCCATTTTAATATCTTTTCTCCAAGTTGTAAGGCTTCTCCTTGTGAGAACTCCTCTTATACCAATTTTTGGAATTAACAAGTGGGAAGATTTACTTCTGAGAGGGGGTGTGAATTAGAAGTAACTAATTTTAACCTTTTCAAATCCTTTTAGCTGAAACCTTTCACATGCATCTAATTCATATAATAAACATGAAAGTAAAGCCATTCATGAAAATAGATAATACACAAAATTTGGTAACCTAGAAACCCTCAAAAAATGAGAAGGTAAAAATCGAGTGGGGATGATACCCACAAAATATCATTGTAGAAATTTGTAGCTATTCAAGATTACAATGTTTGACCACTTCTAATGGTCTTCCCTATAAAAGGTTTGTCCTATTAAAGACTTTACACCCTGTTAAAAGTGACCTAGTTAAAAGGATTTAACTACCCTACTAAAAGTAGGCCTAATTAAAGGACTTTAGTACATTCACTTGGAATGCCACCCTATTAAAGGATTTACAAATGGTTGCTGGGCCAACCTAATTCCATAGGATTTCCATACCTAATATAATTGCTAGAGAGTATTAGAAGATTTTGACCTAATAACTTGCAATCCTCAATTGCTAATTTTGGATCCTTGTTCTGCTCTATCTACACTAATCCTTTCTTGGTTTGATATGCCACACTCTAAAATTATGATACTCTATTCTTGATCAACTAGATTCTATGATGTTGCTCTATTCTTCTCTATGTCTTTTCACCCTTCTACACTTTGCTATAATTCACCCATGCACTTCTCCTTTGCGCACACTCTTAATGCATAATGGTGTATCATCCTCCTTTTAAAGATTTCAAAGACTTAGGATTAGGCATGAATCTATGATCAAAATTAAATCTTCATTTCCCGCTCATTACTTGCACTTTTCCTATTAGTTGCATTCTTTCTCCATTTTTCTTATTAGTTGCATGTTAATTACATAGGTAATGCAAAATATTCAATCTTATCTTCAAGATCCTTCGAGATTCATCCCATGTCAGCTTCAAAAGTTGTTTACATCTAAGTTTGTGAAGGCACAAACTCATATGTTGATCTTGTGTTACTCAACACTTACTAGTTGTTGATGCTTAACACATATAGGAAAACTGGCTCACTCAGCTCTTATAGTAATTTTGTTTCACTTAGCATCTATACTTTTCTCGACACCTATAGTGACTCGGCACTTGAACTTCACTCAGCACCTAGAGATTACTCGACACCTTAAGTTCACTTAGAACCTACTAAATTTTTTGGCTCGACACACACTGTAGCTCAGCTTTTGTATTATACTCAGCATCATCTTGATAAATGGTTAAGTGTGTTGACACTCAATTGTCAAAATGAATCTGAGACTAACAATCTCCCCCTTTGACATAAGTGGCAAAAACACTTAACATTATGAATCTGATCTCTTATGAGTATACTACATATTTTGTTTAGCATATGTACAAAACTTCAAAAACTTGTTCAAAATTTTGTAGAAGACTATATACTTGAAAAAAAATTGTAACCCCCCTTAAGCTGATGTGCCATTTCTATAACTAAAATTATTGTGTTGGATGTGTCTCATGATGATGTATCTAATACTCTTTTCCTTTCTGCCTTGTCATTCTTTTGCCTCTGTTTCTATGTACCCTATTTCTACATGTACTCTGTATCTGTTCCCCTTTCACATCCTTTTTGGCAGTTTTGCATTCTTTTGGCTTTGGTCCCTTATTACTTCCTCAAAAAGTGAATTTGAATATCTCCCCCTTTGGATATTCTCTCTTTTTTGTTTTACGTCCATCAAAGTGTTGGCACTCAAAATTGTAACCCAAATTTTGAGCACTTTTGAGAAAATTAAGCCCTATGAGCATTTTTAATGCATATGTACTTGGCTATACCTTTGAGGCCCCTAAGGTGTTTAATGTTTCTAACACCAGCCATTCAATGTGACTAAGTGTTTCATGAAGCTAAATCGACATTCTGAGCCATTTCATGAAGTCTCATTTTGAGCATTTGTTAAATCTACATTTTCACCTAAGCATCAAATAGTGATAGGAGGCTGTGTTTGTGATTGAATATCTCACACCCAAAATGTTTTGTGATTTTCCACTTTGGGAATATCTAATGTCCATACCGGAGAACCTATTTTTTATATTTTGAGTCATTTCAAGTTTTTTTGATTAGGTTTCGAATCCCTCAAAGTTGATCAGTTACTGTTTTCATGCTAATGCACATTGCACATAATTTTGGGAAGCCTTGTTTGATGTGTTATAAATTTTGACCAATTGTTTGGAATACTAAATTTCCTTTTGCATTGTATTGTAGATGTTAGAGACTTGTTATATTTCAACTTTTAGCTGATGATGAATCAGTTTGATATGTTTTCAAACATGATTCCAAACACAATTTCTATCTTTTTACTAGTGAAAGCACATGCAGATTTGTCGAAACCCCTGTTTGTGATATCATAACTCATAATCCATGATAGGTGAGACCAAATGGATTGTACCACTATGTTGTACTCTAAAAATACTTTAAGTGTGCACACTTTCCCAAGCCAATTCCATTTGCAAAAATTGCTTTTTTACCAATGTTTCCAATCTGCAAAATCTAAGTAGCCTACTTTAACCACTTGCGATTTGCATCCTGTTATCCATCATGAGCCCAAATTGAAGATTTATAATGTCCTCATGATAAGAAACCAATGACCCAATTTTTGAAGCCGATTCCAAACCCAATTTATTATTTTCTAACATGTTTGCTTGCAGGCAGTTCTAAAAGGGAAACTTTGATGGTCAATATCTTTTGACCCTGAATTTTTCATTAGACAAGATTCAACATGGTACAAGTATGTGGAACCAAGATTTAGTGTGCTATATTTCAAAGCCTAGTTATCTGTTTGGGTCAATTTTTAAAGCCAGTCAATGGACCTCCTAACACAAAGTTCACAGTTGCAAAAAGAGGTGAAATAAGTTTGATAGAATGATTATGCAAGTGATGAGTTAAGGTATGGAGACTTGTGCACTAAGGAGAATGTGACCATAAGTGGCATTCAAACACACTCTAGCCTTGGAGGCTATCTACAATATGTTGTGTATATAGTTACATCTCTTGGTTTTGTTTGAAAATCATTTGATGTTTTTGTGGATGATGTTGAGAAGAGTATGGTACATGCATATGAGAACTTACGGTCTGGGTCAATATTCTTAAATAACTATGAGCTCTTACTTGCATAGAATCTGAATGTAGGACAAGTTCAATCTCAACTTCCTACAAACAAAGTGTCAAATTGAATACTACTCCTCTAAGGATTGGGTCACAACCTTTTTGGGGAAATCAAAAATGAATATTTTATCAAGGATCCATGAATTTTAAAAGAAATTTTGTACTCAAATTCAACTACAATTTCCCTAAAAGACATTGTTCTTAAAGAACTAATTTCAATATACAAAAAAGGGAGAAGTAAAAAAATTTCTTTGTCTAGCTTCTTTTTTATTTCAAGATTAGGATATGGAGATTTTAGAGGAGTGTAACCCAAGTGATCTCATGAGCTTGATGCTTTGTTTTATCACCTTCATATCATGATTAGCAATGAGGAAAATGGATGAACAAGGAAAGTCCTAGCTGCACATTGAGTAGAGGATGGATTAATTTGCAACTTCAAAATAGAATACTCTCTCAGCGCAAGACAAGAACAAAGCAATACAATCTGCAAGGCACTCCAAGTTGAAAGATGAGGCAGCTTTTGAGTCCAAAGTGTTAAGGAAAGAAATTTAGGCTCTTTGATTGATGGAGATTCAATGCTACAAGAATGTTATATCCCTGCTTTAGAGCATTGAAAGAAAAGCAAAATCTATTGTGTTTGAAGAAGCACGCATAAGAGAAAAGACCCCAGACAATTTTGGAGAAGCCCATGCTAGACTACAAAGAAGCCATATGAGAGAAAAGATAGAGCCATACACATGCAGTAGGGGAAATGAAAGGACCCACGTATGAAACAAAGCAGCCACAACGCATTGAGATGATTGGAGATGCTATATTTATTGCATGTTTCCATAAATCTTAAAAGATAATGATAGTTGCACTTTCTTTTATGCTTGTCTATGAAAAGAATGTTAAAGATCCCATGGTTAGACAAGTAAAGAAGCCTTCCCACACCTCATAATAGAAGCTTACTATCACTAAGAAAAGGGAGCCACCAATCTACCAGTCAGAGCATAGCAAAGGCCTATGCAAGCATATAATAGAGCCCACCGCTTGTAGATCATTCATGCAATCTAAGAATGACTTCTATTGCATCAGACACCGATGCATGATAGAAATTAAAGCTCGTGGAAACATTTGAAGGCCTGTGTGAGTAGTATATAAAAGGAACCCACATATTATGAAAAGGGGACTCCATCCATTGGTACAGAGCACACATGCTAAAACCAGGGGTCATTCGCTTGTTATTGCAAGAATGTTAATGCAAGCAAAGTAATAAGCCTTGTCAAACATGCAACCAGTGTGTAAGCACATAAAAAATAATAGAGGAACCAGGCTGTACACACTAAATAGAGAGAATCCATGCTAGTAAGAAGGATCATGCCAAGACAGGAGTAGTCCATGCAAAGAAAATCCCACAGCTTGGAAGTAGAAGATCTGAGTAGCTTACACATAGAAGGAAAGATGATGCAAGAAAGCCAAGGTAGGAGACAGTTAAGGGACTTATCCCACATTGTTTCTGGGAGAGATTTTTAGAGTTTTTTAATACTCTTGTACACAACATGGTAGTTGTCTTAAAGACAAGGCATTTTTATAAGGCATGCAATGTGGACCTGACCCAGATGCAGTCAGAGGTAAAATTTTGAACAAACAAACGTGCAAACACAAGGTGACATCATCAGGATTTAGGTCACTGAAAAGTCAAAAATCTGGCTAGTCTCTATGTCACTAGCTAGAAAATCCTAGGTTTTTCAACTAGCGACATAACAACTAGCCAAAAATTCAAAAAATTAGCAAATGTCAAATATGTAATGTGGGTCCCACTTGTAGTTGCAGTCAACAAATCAGGTAGTGAGAAGTGGCAATCAACAAGGGTGTATAGCGTGACTGACAAATAATGTGGAGCTTCAAACAAATCACAAGGTGCCACATGTCACAGGAGTTCCGAGGCAGGCAGTGATGTGGTGAACAGATATTTTAGATATGCCAGATCATGCCACATGGTAGATTGGAGGGTCATCACAATGTCCCTAAGAGGAATTTTCTCACTTGTTACTATAGTGACATAGCAAGTATGAGGTGGCATGCTGATGTGGCGATGAGCATGAAAAATAATGTGGTGACATGTGGCACCCAGTTGTAAAGTTGTGAACCAATCCAAATGTGCCACGTGTAGCAGATGGTCAAACCAAGTTTAACTTAGAATGAAACTTGTGAGGGAAATTTCAAGAGTTTTTAAAAAAATTAATTTTTAAAGATTTTTCCTACAAACGTGCAGTCATGAAACATTTTAAATAAATGTCTAAATTTTGTATAGTTTAAACTTTTGTGAAAGTTAAAAATTTTGCAAAATAATGTGCAAACCTGTGAATGGAGGCCTAAACTTCAAATGGCCATAACTGGAGAAACTTCTAAACAAAATGGGTTCTTCAATATACCACTAGAACTGAAATGAGCTGAATTTCCCATTTTTGAGGTCAATTTTTACACAGCAATTCATTGGTGCAGTCTATAAGTAGTTTTGTAATTTCTCGAGCCTTCTAGGTGAAATGGGAAAATTTGATCATGGAGCGTCAATGTTGGTTATGGTGCAAATTTGAATACCTTTTGAAGCCTAAATGTGGAGAAAATAGTCTGGAAAAGGTTACATTGGCTTCTTGAAATTACTTTTCAACTGATTTTACTTTTACCGTGATTTCAACTTGGCATCAAAAATTAGTTATGATGGTGAACCAAATATCTGAGATTCTTTATGCCTTATAGAGCCAGAATGATGGGGATTTCATTTTCAGTTACAGAGAGAAGGTAGAGAGAGGCTTTTGATCTTCTTGCGAAGAAATTCTGAGGGTACACATGTCAGTTGCAAATTAAATTTGAGAATTGCTTCCTTCCTATATCTTTCTTCCTTCTTCTATTTTGCAAGGTTGTTGGCAGTTTTCTCTGGGTAATACCAGTAGGGTTCTAGTGTTTTACTGTGAGACCATTTTCTTTCAGCACTTTCTCTCTTGTGTGAACAACATTAAGAAGGTTAATACAAATAGTTTAGATCTATTAGGTTGTTTCATGTTTTTCATTTCATGCATATGACTATATAATTTCAAGGAAATAATACAAAGAGCAGCAGATGATTGAGTTTTGGTTGAATCTTGTCTCCTTTATTAGTAATCTTCAATGTTTTATAATCTTTGACATAGATCTTAGGTTGTAGTTGTAGTCCCTTAAGGTTGTATGTTATTTCATTGTTGCCTGTGACTCAAAGGGTTACATAAATGCTTTAATAAAATCAACAAGGTTGTGAGGTTACTGATGGGGATATCATGTAAGAATGAGATTTAAATTGAACATTGATGTCTATTTACAAGTTGAATAGATAGATTAGATATCTAAAGATACACATATGTCTCAGATATTCATATATATGCTTGTGATTCATGGATTTGCCCAATGGTTAAGGCACTGATCAGTTATACGATCATTAGTTCTTATTGTTGTATATTAGGGGTTTGTTGAAATGAACATTATTAATCAAATGTGTTTTACCCTTTCATGTTGAAGGATTTAAAGGTCTAACCTTCACTCAACTTATGAATTTCATAGATTTGCATTTAGCTATTGTAGATCTGTGTAACTGCATGAGTTATTAAGAGAAATAAGGGTTTTCATCTACAGTAAATAGGTTCAGATTTATGTTTTAAATGCACTAGTACCATATCTCATAACCTCAAGGTTAACCCGCCTAGGTCTTGCAAAGCCTAAAGTGAAGAAGGAGTTATGCCTTATAGTTGGCCCAAGCCTACAATTAGGTGTATGTATCATAGGAGTTTGCTAGCCTTAGATGCATCTGTCTGGTTTCTTGGTCATTTTCAAAACTATTAAATTAGAAGCCAAAAAAATGGTGACTCTGTTGGGGAGGCTATGAAGTAATTCACTATTAAAAGGACAAGAATCTCTAGTATAAGTTGAATATTTCATTCCTATTTTTAGTTGGGTTTTTTCCCATTTGAGTCACCAAAAAAATGGTGACTCTACTTGGGAACAAGGTTGTAAATGCCTAAATTATGGAGCTGGAAACCTGTGATGTATTTTTCATATTTAGTTTTGTATGCAAGGTTTTGTGATCCCCAGTTAAGCTTTATTCATGGACAATAGTATGTTGTAAATTTTGATGAAAATTGTGTTCTATGACTATTATAGGTCTATCTTTAATCAATTTAGTTTTTGCAAGTGTTGTGAGAAAGTTCAGAGTCAAGAATTGAAATATAAAGTGTAGTTTCTTTTCAAGATGATAATGATCTGCAAGTTTCTCCTACATTGAAGGTCTGGATCAAAATTTTCAAATGATGAATTATGTTTTATTTCTCACAAAGTGTGAGTGGTAACTCTCAAATCTCTATACCATTTTGTTCCTAGTTGATTTCATTGCAAAATTTTGAAGGACTTTTAGTTGTATGGGCAGATCTGAAGTTTTTGATAGTCTCTTGGAAAAGCAAGTTTTAAAGTGTTGTTTGCAATCTGCTATTATAAGAAATTGAAGTGTAAAAAGTGAATCACAGTAGTGATCTCTTTATCCTCTTGAAAGAAGGTGGTGGCTCTACAAAGTTTGATTAGTGGTGTAAAGGATTTTCAGTCTTGCACCTGTGCCAAATCAGCAGATCAAAGTTTGCATTAGCACTTGAGGTATTTTGATTTTCATGTTTTCTTTTAATGGACTTCAAATGTTAAAAACATGGTAGCCTCTATTTAGTGATTTTCAGCATAGAGCGAAGAGGTAGAAATTTTGTTCTATAATGGAGACAGATCTCAAAATTGAGATTGTTTGTCAAATTCTGAGAGTTTAGAAACTATGAGTAATAACATTGTTATGCTGAATACAATGATCTATGAAAGGATTGTCAATCTTATACAAATTAAGGTATGAAGTATTCAAGGTTTAAGTGTCAAACAATGGTACTTAACATTTAAATTAGTGATCAACAAGATGTCTTTTCATTGTAGACCTGAGGAATCTGCCTTGCCTAGTGTTTCCTTGATGTTCTACTGCCTAACTCAATCAATTGGCCAGCACCTATAAGATTACAAAGAATTTTACAAATTGAAAGATTCATTGAAGAGATGGAAAATGATGATTATAGATTTCATTTTATGTCTTCTAATGATAATGAGTATGCTGAAAGCCAAGGTAGCAATGAATATAATGAATCTATATATCAAGGTGATTTGTCTTCTAAGTGTGAAGAGAAGGATTCAAATGCAAGTGAATCAGGTAATTGCAATCAGCATAAGGAAGATGGATATGTAAGTGAAAATAAACTTGGTTACAGTAAATATGAAGTTGAGGAATTATGTAATAGTAGTAAAGGTAGTGATTGCTATGATAAGAATGAATGTTGTAAAATTCTGATTTTCTAGATTATTATACTAATGATCTTGCTATTGTCAGTTCTTCATGTTATCCAGATGATAATCATAGCCGGGAGAAAATTTGTGAGGTAGTCTTCTTGAACCCTAATGAAATCTCTATTTGTTGGCTCGTGATTTTGAAAAGCAAGCAAGTGTTTCTAAGGATCTTCATATTTTCTATCATAATGTTTCTTCATTCAGTCATGTTACTTCCCCAAAGTTTGATGTAGAAAGAGATGTGGAATCTGAACAATCCCTATCAAATTTTGGAGGTGTAGATGATAGTACCTCAAATGTCTTTGCACATGATGATTTGTTGGATGCGGGGAATGTTAATAAGTCTTGTAAAGATAAGTTCAAGGTTTATTCTAACATTTAGTTAGATGAAGAAAATGATTGTGATCAGCATAGTTTAGATCAACACTTCAGAATAAGTTTTCATGCTTGGTAACTAATCAGTTGTTTAAAGAATGTGAAGAGGTCTCAATGAAGGATAAATATGATTTAGTGAATGACATGAATACAAGTAGGCAACAATCAAATTTCACATATTCTTCATAGTTGGAGACACAAGGTGAGTTGCAAGTTTTTGATACATGCAACTTGGTGAATGGTGTAGAATATGAAGTCTTTGTGTTTCTGATCAGCACACATGAATCATTGTTGGATTTTGATTCTCGGTCCAGTTTGTGTAATTATGAGCATGATGATTTGTTTTCTCAAAATGAGCATGAAGTAAAGGGTAATTATAATATATGTATGCATTATGAGAATGAAGGAAGTTATTTCATTTTGCCAAGTAGTTTGTTTCAAGATGTTGATATGATTGGTAAAACTAATAGAAGAGATGTTTTCAGCTTACCCCATCAGAGTGCAAATGAAAATCAAGTGTATGAAAAAGGTAAGAAGTTTTGAAAGTTCGATGGCCTGGGGCCATTGCTTGTACATAGTAGTGGTAGTTTTTTGCTTTCAATAAAGTTGTTCAAGAGAAGTTTTTGAAGTCAGGTGTGTGGTCTGCTTCTCCTAGAGATCTAAAATCCTACCATGCCCACAAGGGTCATGCATCTTAAAATAGATCCACTGTTGGTGCTCAAAATTGTAGCCCAAATTTTGAGCACTTTTGAGAAAATTAAGCCCTATGAACACTTTTAATGCATATGTACCTGGCTGTACCTTTGAGGCCCCTAAGGTGTTTAATGTTTCAAATGCTTGCCATTTAGTGCGTTTAAGTGTTTCATGAAGCTAAATCAACATTTTGAGCCATTTCGTGAAGTCCCATTTTGAGCATTTGTCAAATCTACATTTTCACCTAAGCGTCAAATAGCAATAGGAGGCTATGTTTGTGATTGAATAGCTCACACCTAGAAATGTTTTGTGATTTTCTACTTTGGTAATATCTAATTTCCATACCTAAGAACCTATGTTTCAGATTTTGAGTCATTTCGAGTTCGTTTGATCAGGTTTCGAATCCCTCAAAGTTGGTCAATTATTATTTTCATGTTGATGCACATTGCACACAATTCTGGGAAGCCCTGTTTGACATGTTATAACTTTTGACCAGTTGTTTGGAATGCTAATTTTCCTTTTGCAATTTATTTAGATGTCAAATAATTGTTATGTTTCAAGTTTCAGCTCATGACGAATCCATTTGATCAGTTTTCAAAAGTGATTCCAAACGCAATTTCTATCTTTTTACTGGTATTAGCAAATGCAAATTTGTCAGAACCCCTATTCATGATGTCATAACTCATAATTTGTGATAGGTGAGACAAAATGGATTGTACCACTATATTGTACTCTAGAAATACTTTAAGTGTGCCCAATTGAAAGCCTTAATGAATCAATATGCACACTTTCCAAGGCCAATTCCATTTGCAAAAATCGCTTTTCTACCAGTGTTTCTAGTCTGCAAAATCCAAGTAGCCTACTTTGGCCACTCGCCATTTGCATCCTCTTATTCATCATAAGCCCAAATTGCAGATTTATAATGTCCTCATGACAAGGAACCAATGCCCTAGTTTTCATCTTCCCACATGTTAGTTTACCCAATTTTTGAAGCCAATTCCAAACCCAATTTATTATTTTCTGACATGTTTGCTTGCAGGCAGTTCTGAAAGGGTAACTTTGATGGTCAATATCTTTTGACCCTAAAATTTTCATGAGATGAGATTCAACATGGTGCAAGTATGTGGAACAGAGATTCAATGTGCTAGATTTCAAAGCCCAATTATCTGTTCAGGTCAGTTTTTGAAGCTAGTCAATAGACCTCTTGGCACAAAGTTCATAGTTGCAGAAAGAGGTGAAATAAGTTTTAAAATGTTAAAAAGTGATGCCAATTGATTAATTTTTTGTCAAATTAGTATCAAGCATTTAGTAGATTAATTTGGAGACTCATTCGTTCAGAAACAAAACAAAAAAATAGCCAGACCTGCTTTGGGGCCCGACTAAATACACCAGTTTGATAAAATGATGATGCAAGTGATGAGTTAAGGTATGGAGACTTGTGCACTAAGAATAATGTGGCCATAAGTGGCATTCACACACACTCTAGCCCTGGAGGCTATCTGCAATATGTTGTGTATATAGTTACATATCTTGGTTTTGTTTGAAAATCATTTGATGTTTTTGTGGATGATGTTGAGAAGAGTATGGTATAGGCATATGAGAACTTACGGTCTGGGTTAGTATTCTTAAATAACTGTGAGCTCTTACTTGCATAGAATCTGAATGTAGGACAAGTTCAATCCCAACTTTCTGCAAACAAAGTGTCAAATTGAATACTACTCCTCTAAGGATCGGGTCACAACCTTTTTGGGGAAATCAAAAATGAATATTTTATCAAGGATCCATGAATTTTAAAAGAAATTTTGTACTCTAATTAAGTACAATTTCCTTGAAAGACATTGTTCTTAAAGAACTAATTTCAGTATATAGAAAAGGGTGAAGTAAAAGAATTTCTTTGTTTAGCTTCTTTTTTATTCTGAGATTAAGATATGGAGATTTTAGAGGAGTGTAACCCAAGTGATCTCATGAGCTTGATGCTTTGTTCTATCACCTTCATCCTATGATTAGCAATGAGGAAAATGTATGAATGAGGAAAGTCCCAACTACACATCGAGTAGAGGATGCATTAATTTGTAACTTCAAAATAGAATACTCTCTCAGCGCAAGACAAGAACAAAGCAATGCAATCTACAGGGCACTCCAAGTTGAAAGATGAGGTAGCTTTCAAGTCCAAAGCATTAAGGAAAGAAATTTAGGCTCTTTGATTGATGGAGATTTGATGCTACAAGAATTTTATATCCCTACTTCAGAGCATTGAAAGAAAAGAAAAATCTATTGTGTTTGAAGAAGTACACATAAGAGAAAAGACCCCATACAATTTTGGAGAAGCCCACACCAGACTGCAAAGAAGTTGTATGAGAGAAAATATAGAGCCATATGCACATAGCAGGGGAAATGAAAGGACCCACGCATGAAATAGAGCAGCCAAAATGCATTGAGAGGACTAGAGAAGCTATATGTATTGCGTGTTTCCATAAATCTTAAAAGATAATGATAGATGCACTTTCTTTTATGCTTGGCTATAAAAAGAATGTTAAAGAACCCATAGCTGGACAAGAATAGAAGCCTTCCCATGCCTCATAATAGAAGCTTACTATCACTAAGAAAAGGGAGCCACCAATCCACCAATCAGAGCATAGCAAAGGCCTACCCAAGCATATAATAGAGCCCACTGCTTGGAGATCATTCACGCAATCAAAGAATGACTTCTATTGCATCTGACACCCACGCATGATAGAAATCAAAGCCCATGGAAAATTTGAAGGCCTATGTAAGTAGTATATAAAAAGAACCCATGTATTATGAAAAGGGGACTCCACACATTAGCAGGGAGCACACATGCTAAAACTAGGGGTCATCTGCTTGTTATTGCAAGAATGTTAACACAAGAAAAGAAATAAGCCTTGTCAAACATGCAAGCAATGTGTAAGCACATAAAAAAGAATAGAGAAACTGAGCTTTATGCACTAAATAGAGAGAATCCAAATAAGAAGGATCACACCAAGATAGGAGTAGTCCATACAAAGAAAATCCCACAACTTGGAAGTAACAGATCTGAGCAGCTTGCAGGTAGAAGGAAAGATGATGCAAGAAATCTCGGCTAGGAGATAGTTAAAGGACTTATGCCACATTTTTTGTGGGAGAGATTTTTAGAGTTTTTTAATAGTCTTGTAGATAATGTGGTAGTTGTCTTAAAGACAAGCCATTTTTATAAGGCATGCAATGTGGACCCGACAAACGTAGTAAGAGGTAAAATTTTGAACAAACAAACATCTAAACATAAGGTGACATCATCAGGATTGAGGTCACTGGAAAGTCAAAAAATTCAGCTAGTTGCTATGTCACTTGTCAAAAAATCCTAGGTTTTTTGGCTAGCAACATAGTGACTAGCCAAAAAATTCAAAAAACTGGCGAATGTCAAATATGCAATGTGGGTCCTGCTTGTAGTTGTAGTTAACGAATCAAGTAGTGACAAGTGGCAGTCAGTAGTAGTGTACAACATGACTGAGCAATGATGTGAAGCCTCAAACCAATCATAAGGTGCCACATTTCATAGGAGTTACAAGGTAGGCGGTGATGTGGTGAACAAATATTTTAGATGCACCAAATCATGCCATGTGGCAAATTGGAGGGTCGTTGCTATGTCGCTAATAGGAAGTTGCTCACTCGTTAGTATAGTGACATAGCGAGTATGAGGTGGCGTGCTGACATGACGATGAGCATGATAGATAATGTGGTGACATGTGGCACCCAGTTGTATAGTTACAAACCAATCAAAATGTGCCATGTGTTGCAAATGGTCAAACCAAGTTTGACTTGGAGTGAAACTTGTGAGAGAAATTTCAAGAGTTTTAAAAAAAAAAAAAATTTAAAGATTTTTCCTCCAAATGTGTAGTCATGAGACATTTTAAATAAATATCTAAATTTTTTATAGTTTAAACTTTTTTGAAAGTTAATTTTTTTGCAAAATAATCTGCAAACCTGTGAATGGAGGCTTGAACTTCAAATGGCCATAACTGGAGAAATTTTTAACCAAAATGGGCGCTCCAATATACCACTAGAACCAAAACAAGCTGAATTTTCCATTTTTGAGGTCAATTTTTGTACAATAATTCATTGGTTCAGTCTATAAGTAGTTTTGTACTTTTTGGGGCCTTCTAGGTGAAATGGGCAGATTTGATCATGGAGCATCAGTGTTGGTTATGAGGCACATTTGAATACCTTTTGAAGCCTGAATGTGGAGAAAATAGTCTGGAAAAGGTTACATTGGCTTCTTGAAATTACTTTTCAACTAATTTTACTTTTACTATGATTTCAACTTGGCATCAAAAATTAGTTATGATGGTGAGCCAAATATTTGAGATTCTTTATGCCTTGTAGAGCTAGAATGATGGGGATTTGATTTTCAGTTACAGAGAGAAGGTAGAGAGAGGCTTTTGATCTTCTTGGGAAATAATTATGAGGGTACACATGTTAGTTGTAGATTCAATCTGAGAATTTCCTCCTTCCTATATCTTTCTTCCTTCTTTTGTTTTGCAAGGTTATTGGCAATTTTCTCTGGGTAATACCAGCAGGGTTCGAGTGTTCTACTGTGAAACCATTTTCTTTTAGCACTTTCTCTCTTGTATGAACAACATTAAGAAGGTTAATACACATAGTTCAGATCTATTAGGTTGTTTCATGTTTTTTATTTGATGCATATGACTGTATAATTTCAAAGAAATAATACAAAGAGCAGCAGATGATTGAGTTTCAATTGAATCTTGTCTCCTTTATCAGTAATCTTCAATGTTTTATAATCTTTGACATAGAACTTAGGTTGTAGTTGTAGTCCCTTAAGGCTATATGTTATTTCATTATTTCCTATGACTTAAAGGGTTACGTAAATGCTTCAGGGAAATCAACAGGGTTGTGAGGTTACTGATGGGGATATCATGTAAGAATGAGATTTAAATTGAACATTGATGACTATTTACAAGTTGAATAGATAGATCAAATATCTGAAGATACACATATGCCTCAAATATTCATATGTATGTTTGTGATTCATGGATTTTCCCAATAGTTAAGGCACTGATCAGTTATAGGATCATTAGGTCTTATTGTTGCATAATAGGGGTTTTCTCAAATCAACATTATTAATCAAATGTGTTTTACCCTTTCATGTTGAAGGATTTAAAGGTCTAACCCTCACTCAGCTTATGAGTTTCATAGATTTTCATTTAGCTACTATAGATCTATGTAACTGCATGAGTTATTATGAGAAATACGGGTTTTCATCTATAGCAAATAGGTTCAGATTTATGTTTTAAATGCACTAGTACCATATCTCAGAACCTCAAGGTTAACCCAGCTAGGTCTTGCAGAGCTTGAAGTGAAGAAGGAGTCATGCCTTATAGTTGGCCCAAGATTGTAGTCAAGTGTATCAATTATATGAATTTGCTAGCCTTAGATGCATCTATCTAGTTTCTTAGTTATTTTCAAAACTGTTACATTAGGAGCCAACATAAAGAATTTATTACCTCCCATTCTTATTTACATCTCCCCCATGCAATAATGAATTATCTCCCCCTTTTTGACACTAATGTCAAAGGGTCCTAAGAATAAATGAAATACTTTGTGAAAAATGTTTTATTTACCCCCATAATCATCTTGAGAGAAGTATCCCAATTATCTAAAGCAATCTCCAATGATTTGTGCTAGATGGTTGTCTCTACTACAAGATGTACAAGGCTTTCTAAAGTAGAAAGATTGGGGTATTTCTTTAGAACATTTTCTACATAGGCCTATTCCTTATGGAGTACTTCCAGATGTGGGGTAATGGAAGTTTGAATCTACATTAATTTGGCCTTGATATTGGCCTCTTCTACTATCAATACAGCTAATTATTTCTATGTGTGAAGCATAGTTGCAAAATGTCTCTCACTTTGAGCTAGATCTTTAGGTAGTTGAGAGCTAGAAATCTTGAGATTTTGTTCCAATCTCAGTATCCTTTGGCTAGTTTCCTATGTGAAATATGATGAATCACACAACTTGGTGTACAATGAGAATACATTCTCAAGTACTATTTTCACTTTTTCAATCTTCTTAGCAAATTCTACTTGTGAAAGTGTTATTTCACTTGATATTTTCTCATTCACTTTCATCTAAAACTTATTTTCTAACCATTCTAATAATTTGCATTTGTATCAAGGTCTTCATTTTGTACCTAGTCCACAATGTTGGAAATTGCTCCATGATGGGTTCGGTTTCATCAGGTACTTGCAAGCTGAAAGAATCAAGAAATATATCTTTAATTTCCACCAGTGCTTGCTTCTGCCTATACTCATTTCTAAGTATCTTTTGTCTCTTCCTTCTCTCTAGTGCCTCTTGCACTTCATTTATTTGAGCTAGACCTTCATAGTTCTTGAGTCATAAGTAGATATGACTATTTCTTCATCAAGTGTAGGGTCTCCATAGTGAAGTACCCTTGCAACCTTGGTGGATCTCGAGCTTGGTGCTGAAATCTACAATGGTACTACATCAGTGCTCAGCTTCTTGGTAAGAGTCCCCAAGGTAGGCAAGTTTGCCAATGTTTGTATTGCCTCCTACTCCTTTTCTTTAGGGGTTCTCTCCTCTTCTTTCTCCTCTTCTTTACTACCTTGATCAATAATGATTATTTGAGGAGGTGGACCTTGACTTTGTGTAGTAGGAACATCTTGCCCTATTTGTTCCTTTTTTGGATCCTTGATAGTTGTTGTGACTATAACTATATTATCAACCTTAGCCATTTTATTATGTACTTCTTACTCTTTGGGTTGTTCTAATATAGTTGTGGAAGGTTGTGAAGATGGTTCTTGAGTGTTTTCCTTCTCCCTTGTGATTTATGCTACAACTTTCTACAACTCATCCACACTCACCAAAACTAGATTAGTACATAGTTGTGATTGTAGTGTAGTTTGGTGAAGGATCTTTTTTGAGATACTCTACAATTAAAGGATTGATGTTCTGACCTAAGGTGTTAAGAACATCCTTTACAATTATTGTATCTATAGGTGTTGTATGTGGAGGACTTGATGGTGGCAGTTGGGTGTCTTGGACACTCTGTTCTGGTTGCCAATCTTTAGTTGTTGCCTCTTCACCCTATGTCTTCTCTACTATTTCTTCTACTTTCTCTTTCTCTACCTCTTCATATTTCCCATTTTCTTCTTCTTATTCATCATTTCTTCCTTCAAATGGGTCTTCCTCCCCTTCTTTAAGTGTTGTCAATCCATATATTAATTTCCACATTTGTGTGGACTTTTGCACAACATCTTCTATTTGATCCTACAAAATTCTAAAGGCTCTATATTTGGGTGAAAATTTGCTCCCATGCTTTTTACTAGCCTTTTTTATTTGACCTTTAATAAGTTCTAGCATTACTCAAACCAATGTAGACTCTCTTATTTCTTTCTCCATTTTGAGACAGTAATGTCATTTATTCTCAACTAATGAGCTTAGCTCCTTAGGTATTGAGTTGTCTAGTTCAAGTGGAGTGGTCTTGAACTTAGCCATCTAGTATAGATGGACTCTTTCACTATGTTTTTTTGTTCCTTTGACAACTTATTAAAATAAATGGTCTTTAGACTAGTTAAATTAGCATTATCTCTAATATTATTGCAAATGCTTTCCAATTTAGATGTGGTAGAATGTCTTACCAATCTGAATTGCTCTTCATTAGACTTTGTTCTTTCTTTGTTTGATTCAAGAGGTGCAACATACTTTCTTCTTTTCTTCTACTCTGTAGGTCCTCCTTATTCTATTTCCTTTTCTTCTCTCGCTCCTTAGCCACTTGAGTTTTATCCTTGGTATTATCCCTTGTAGTTGGCTTGGTTGGACTTGGCTTTGTTGCCTTCTTCTTTCCCATGGGCTATGTAGCTGGTTATTTTTGAGCTTTTCTTTTCTTTGTCTTAGCCTTGGGTGCTTCCTGCTCAGTACCTTCCTCCTCATCTACATCCTCTCCCATACCTTGGGTTAAAGAAAGTGGCCCTTGACCTTGCTCCTCTTCATTATCCTCAGTTTCTTCACCTTCTTCTTTTACTGCTTTTGCAGTACTTTTCCCAATTTTTTCTTTTAATTTCTTCACAATTTTATCCTTCTTTTTCAAAGTGGATGTAGTCTTTAACTCCGTATGTACTTTTGATCTCACCACATCATAGGTTCCAAAATGTGGTGCATCCTTGTCTATTTCCTCTACTAGTAATGCAATTATTGCTATTGATGCTTCATGTATATTGATTTCATAACCAAGAGGTCTTAGCCATCTCACTCTTGGTATGGTAGCTTGAATGTATGTATAGTCTATATCTACAAAAAAACATACATCATTTACATGTTTCTCCACTAATGACACTAGAATTCTTAGCCTTTGCTTCATTGATTTCTTGAAGTATTCAAAATAACTAGTCATTAATGTCTCAAAATTAGCTCCCATCAGTTCTATGTATTCATTTACTTGAGTTATTATTGACCTATTAGTCTTCCATGAAACTTTTCCAAAAGAAGGAAATTCATTCTGAACATAAAAGAATATACATATCAAAATAGCACCAAATTTGCATTGGGCTCCTTTAGTTCTCTTGATAGCTACTAGATTCTCATTAATCTATTTCAACTACAGTTCTGCAAGATCATAAGTATGATCCTTTTTCACCAATTTGTACCCAACATCTACTGCAATGCAGGGCACATTGTTGAGTCTGCTAGATTGGTAGAATTTGTGTGCAATGACTCTAATAGAAAAATCAACAAGAGGGTCTTGAATGGTATCAATTTTCATCCCTCTCTTATTCTACTTAGCACCTATATTCTTCATAATTGCCTCCTTAGAATCATTCCTAAGGGTCTTCAACTGATCTATGGTTGGGTACCATGTCACTCTATGAACAATTTTCTTTGTGATTTTTTTGGGCCATCTCCCAACCATAAGCTTCCATCATGTATTCAGCTAAGTACTAGTCTTATCCATTAAATTTTGAAAATGGTGGAGAATTCTAGGGCATGCATTAAGCCCTTCCTTTCAAAAATTTGATATTCATCCTTCAACACTCCATTGTCATACAATTTTTCATAGGCTTTCCTCATTTCCATGTCACCTATAGCTCCAATCTTGCAATTGTAACATCTCCTTACATCCTAAACCATTACAACCTTGGGGGGTTTGATGGATAGGGCTCTAGCTAGGTTGTTCTTATATGCCACCTCTATGATTGGGTAGAAATTAGGTTGTTTGACCTCATTAGACACTAGATGGACTTCGAAAGGTTCCTTCCCCTAAGTTTTCCTAGAGCTAGAAGCAATTTTTACAATCTAGGGTTTGTACACAAAGAAAATATGAAACTGTGTAACTCAACATAGACATAAATACCTTGAAATCGATGAAATCATGCTGAAATGCTATTCAAATCTACTTATACACTAGATTCTCTACTTTGAACTTTCTCTGCACTCTTTCTCATCTTTGCTCTTTGTTTGCAATGAAGAGAAATGATTAAAAATGTGATCATATACCCTATTTTTATCATATTTAATGCTTAGTGCATTTATAATTGTCCACTTAGCTTCTAAAGGATTCTACATTACTTGTATTCCATTACCTTTTGACCACTCAGCTTCTATAGGAGTATTCTTTACTCAGCTTCAAATCTACTTATACACTAGATTCTCTACTTTAAACTTTCTCTGCACTCTTTCTCATCTTTGCTCTTTGTTTGCAATGAAGAGAAATGATTAAAAATATGATCATATACCCTATTTTTATCATATTTAATGCTTATTTCATTTATAGTTGTCCGTTTAGCTTCTAAAGGATTCTACATTACTTGTCTTCCATTACCTTTTGACCACTCAGCTTCTATAGGAGTATTCTTTACTCAGCTTCAACTGAGAATTCTTCTTCACTAGGCTTCCTCTACCAACTCAGCTCCTACTATTTTGGAAATCAACTAAGCGTGTACTGGATTTTAATTGGCATCTAAGGGCTGTATATGAGAAATATGTTAGCAAGTAATACTAATCTATTAAAAAACAAAAGCATTAACTAGCATATAAACCATAACATAAATGAGAGACTAAAGAGGAAACCCTAATTGGAAATGTGAGCCAAATGAATGGACTCTCCCAATGGGATTTAACTTCTTGCTTGGTAGATGGGTCTAAAGATTGGGATGTATGCTCAAGGTTCCCAAAAACTAGCTTCAATGGAGATGAAAAATGGAAAATTGGTAGCTTTGTGAGCTCTCAATTTGGCATCATAAGATTATGGTTGATGGCTTTTGGCTCTCAAAAGGGCATTATAACTTTAGCTCCAAGGTTGTGATGAAATGGCTTGGGAGGGGATTCAATTTATAGGCTAAGGGCTTGAGAGATGGAGGGCTAAGATGGAAGGAAAGATGAAAGCTTAAGGAGGGCTAGGATGCACTCAAAAGGGAGCACATGGATTGTGCTTGGTTAGCACCAATCAGGGAGTGACACATGTCACAAGGTGAGTGGATGGAGGGAAGGGGAAGGATGAGTCAACAAAGGAGGCTCAAAGGATAATATCTTCATAAAGACCCTTCATTATGGCTTGTAAGAGCTTGTAAGAGTCTTTATGGATTTTGTGAGAGCATTCATTGTTGGGTGGTTGGGATATTTTGGAGGGAGTTGAGATTGTTGACTTTCTTTGGCTTAAGAAAGTCTTAAGCTTGTTTAGGGAATGTAACAACATTAGGGGGTGGATTAGGCTTGGGTTTAGGATTAGATTAGGGATGTTAGAGATTTGCAAGTGGATGGCATTCATGAGGGTGGGTGAGTTAGTGACTTAGCTTAGTTAGTATGGGTGGATGGGGTGGATTAGGCTAAAAAGAGGGTTTAGGAATAAGTTAAGGGTTATTAGATTTGAGGGTTTTATTTATCAAATAGGTTTATTTAATAAATGGGGATTTTGGATTTAGATAGAAGAATAGGATTTAATTGATAAATAATAGGTTATTTGATTTATCAATTAGGACTATAGATGATTAATTAAATTAATTAGCTAGGGGATGGCAAAGGATTAATTAAATAGGAATTTAATTAATGATTCCTTTTGAGGTGGCTAAATAGGATTATCAAAGCGGTGTAATCAAATTTAGGTGTCTACGTTTTGCCCTTCTTTGACATAGTTTTGAGACAACACTATTTCAAAGAAGTTTGAATGAAGACGACATGAGGAAGATGTTTTAGCAATGAGGTTGCCCCAATCTCGGATAAGAAGAGGAGAGACTAAACTTAGATGATGCCCCCTCAAGAAGGTGGCGAAGAGAGAAATGATGCTCGATAGCTTCTTGAAAAGAACAAGAATTTGAGATGAGCAAGGAGACTCAGATTGGCCTAAGAGAAGGGGTTGAATCAGCTCAAACTCTCACTATGGGAGAATGATAAAGGGCTATCGGATGCACAAGAGGAAACAAGCTTAAGACTCTTGGGATTGGGGGGAGGATGAAGGAGAAAAGTGCTATAAAAGGAATCTAGGATGGAGAGATGGATGAGGGGATTAAAAAGCTAATGCAACAGGATTTCAAAGAGTCAGATTGGTAGAAGATGGGTTTCGGAGATACCTACGACTAGGATTGTGGATCTCGAAAGATGAGGCTTGGTGGATTGATTTGGATTGGTGGATCCCTAAGACTAGGATTGTGGATCCCTAAAGCTAAGCATGAGGAGTGATCCAAAGAGATACTGATGCATAAGATGGGATAGGTGTTGGATATGGATGGGGGATAATGGAGATGAAGGGAATCCATTGAAGCTTTTTGAGTGGGGGGATACTTCAAAGAGAAGTACCACCATGTAGTTGAGCACTAGATTTGCTATAGGACTGTTGGTTAATTGCCAAGGTTACCAAGAACATCAAGGCTTATTCACCAACTATCCAGAGGACTAACAAAATGACTCAAAACAAACATGCAAAGATTGCCCCAGCATCACACATGAATCCTAGAAGAAGCAACATGGAAACAACACTGGAGAACCCACAAATAGAAAAGAAAAACAAACAAAAGACCTGATCAAGACCTTACACTCTAATTGCCCCATTCATAGCATACCATGGTATGGAAGATCGTGGCAACCTTGAGGAGAGAACAAGGAGATTGCTTGGACAATATACTTCAAGACCCAAAAGGGAAGATCCCAAATCAAAAGAAAATGAAAATCCAAAAGAGAACCATTTGCCAATGAGATGGGTAGGACAAGGTACTAACAAACCAAGATCAGACATGAGGAAAGCTATATCCTGCAAGGATCTATCGGAGAGCACCTAAGCTGATGGATCTGGATGAGTGATGCATCTAGCAAGCTGAACTAAGAAGGATAACACTTTGGTGATAGGAGATCTAGCTAAAGGATGCATTGGAATAGCTGACCAAGGGTTGTGCGATGTGTACAAGATGCTGATCAATGACAAACTGACATGAAAGCTGGATAGATACAATGGTACTAAGCTAAAGAGGATGTACAGGCTGACGGACCAAGATATTTACAAGCTGAAGCTGACCAAGATAGTTAAAATGTACAAGTTTGTTCATATTTTGGTTTTTTGTGAGATGAAAATGTTTGTGAAGGATGGAATGTCTATAATAGTTGATAGGTGGATAGGTAAATGGTTTGCGAAAAGCTTAAGGAAAATGGGATTCTTTGTGTGCATGTGATAGGATACAAGCTAGGATACAATATTATCTACAAGCTGGAGTATGGTACAAGCTTTGGACAAGATTTGGATATACAAGGTATGGTACAAGATTTACAAGGTATAATACAAGCTTTGGTACAAGATTTTACAAGCTGTACAGGAGGTATTTACAAGCTCCATTAGATTTTGGATATTTGGTTGGAACACCAAGGGAACAAGTGGGTGTTTTATGGGATGTTGGGTGAATGGATGAGGGATAGGATAGTGATAGATAATGGATTAGTCTTAGTACACAAGGTGCCTAAATTATTAGGTTTTCACCAAGGTACCTATCCAAGGTGCTTGAATTGCCAAGTTTTCACCGCTGGACGCTTATTTCTCTTTACTATTTTTTTTGTACTTTTGTATTTTTCAAAAGCTGGGTATACCAAGGATCTTCAAGCATATAACTTCTTGAGATGAATGATGTTAGTAGGATCATTCAAGAGTTCTCCTTCCAGTGTAGACAACTGATAGGCTCCGGAGCCAAAGGAAGCAGTGACAACATAAGGACCAAGCCATGTAGGTTCAAACTTGCCTTTCTTTTCTTGATCTGCTTGGACTTTCATGTTTTCTTTGAGGACCATGTCACCTGGATGAAAGTGTTGTGGAAGCACCTTCTTTTTGAAATTCCTTTTGAGATGAGTTTGATAGACTGTGAGATGATCATAGGCTTGTTGTCGCTTCTCGTCTAAGAGATCTAGCTGGGTGAGTTGAGCTACTCTGTATTCTTCATCTAATATTTGCCCTTGCAAAGATATGTTCAAGGAGGGAAGTTCAACCTCTATAGGTAGTACCGCTTCGACACCATGGACTAGGGAGTATGGAGTTGTGCTTGTGGATGTGTGAAAGGAAGTTTGATAGGCCCATTGGGCTGGATTTATTTGTAGGTGCCAATCACGGTCAAAATCATTGACAACTTTCTTTAGGATTTTGAGGAGGGTTTTGTTAGTTGCCTCTGCCTGGCAGTTACCTTGTGGGAAATATGGGCTAGAAAAGTAGTGATGGATGCAGAGGAAAGTGCATAGTTCTTCCATGTTGAGATTTTCAAAGTTACCTCTGTGGTCAGTAAAGATGGTGGATGGGATGCCGAAGCGGCAAACAATGTGGTATAAGATGAATTTGGAGACGTGAACTCCTGTAGCTAAGATGAGGGGGACTGCTTCCACCCATTTAGTAAAATAGTCTATAGCTATTATTATCCATTTATGTCCATCAGATGAGAGGGGTGTGATAGTTCCAACTAGATCAAGGCCCCAACAAGCGAAAGGCCAAGGTGGTGCAATAGGCTGTAGATCCTATGCTGGAGCGTACACAAGATTTGCATGCTGCTGACATGGGAGACACTTTCTGAAAAAGTCACAAGAATATTCTTCAATGGTAGGCCAATAGTAGCCTACTCTAAGGATTTGTTGTGCCAAGACAATACCACTCGTGTGGGCACCGCAAAGTCCAAAGTGTACTTCCTTTAACACCATCGCAGCCTCGTTTTGGTCTAAACATTGAGAGAGAGTATCATGATAACCCCGACGATATAGGGTATTGGCTATGATAACATAGCGGGATGATTTTCGAATGAGGTTCTGGAATTGCGTACGTGTGAGGTGAGGGGATATGACACCATCGTTAAGGTAAGCATGAATCTCATGGTACCAAGGGGATTGGGGACCAACCAAGATACAAACACGGTTTGAATCCTCATTCGCATAGGCGGGTGTGAGGAGCTGCTCCACTAAAAACTCATACTATGTAGCTCCTTGGGGAATTTCCAAGAGCGAGCCTATAGTAGCCATAGCATCAACTGCATTGTTCTGTATTCGAGTCAATTGTGTAAACGGAAGCCTTGTAAAATATTGGGTTAGCCGATCAACTAGCTCTTTGTAGGGTAATAACTTTTCATCTTTGGTTTGATATTCATTTAGGGCTTGCTTGATGATGAGCTGAGAATCACCAAAGATTTGTAGCTCATCAATGTTCCATTCTGCAGCTATCGTTAATCCTGCTATGAGGGCCTCATATTCAGCTATATTGTTGGTGCTAGGGAATTGTAGCTTGAAGGCTTTTGGAATGTAATCTCCTTGAGGTGTGACCAACAATATTCCTGCCCCTAATCCATGAGATGTGTATGAGCCATCAAAATAAAGTTTCCATGGGGGTTGTTCTTCAATGAGACAGATATGCTCATCTAGAAATTCTATGATCAACGGATAAGCATCTATTAGAGGTGCATCAGCTAGGTGATCTGCTATAGCTTTCCCTTTGATTACCTTTCTTTCCACATACTGGATGTCAAATTCGCTAAGGAGCATAACCCATTTGACCAAACGACCTGTAAGTGTTGTTCTAGAGAGCATATACTTGAGAGGGTCAATCTTGGAGACTAGTTGGATGGTATGACTTAGCATGTAGTGGTGAATCTTTTGAGTTGAGAAACAAATTGCCAAACAAGCTTTTTCCATAGGAGTGTAATTGTGTTCATAACCAACTAGGGTTCTACTAATGTAGTAGATGGCTCTTTCTTTGCTGTAGTCATCGAGCTGTGCTAGAAGTGCCCCTAGAGCAGTAGGTGTTGCTGATATGTACAAAATCAAGGGATGACCAGGAACTGGTGGAACCAAGATAGGGGGATTGGTGAGATACTTCTTGAGCTGGTCGAAGCTATGCTAACATAAAGGATCCCACTTGAAGTTCTCATCCTTCTTCAGTAAATGTGAAAATGGGGTACACTTATCTGCAAGCTGGGAGATGAAGCGCCAAACAGATTGAAGCTTTCCCTGAAGAGAACGAAGCTGTCGCAGTGTTTGGGGAGGAGGCATGTCTAAGATAGCTTTGACCTTCTTAGGGTCGATCTCTATACTTCATGCCAAAATGTATATGAGAAATATGTTAGCAAGTAATACCAATCTATTCAAAAACAAAAGCATTAACTAGCATATAAACCATAACATAAATGAGAGACTAAAGAGGAAACCCCAATTGGAAATGTGAGCCAAATGAATGGACTCTCCCAATGGGATTTAACTTCTTGCTTGGTAGATGGGTCTAAAGATTGGGATGTATGCTCAAGGTTCCCAAAAAATAGCTTCAATGGAGATGAAAAATGGCAAATTGGTAGCTTTGTGAGCTCTCAATTTGGCATCATAAGATTATGGTTGATGGCTTTTGGCTCTCAAAAGGGCATTATAACTTTAGCTCCAAGGTTGTGATGAAATGGCTTGGGAGGGGATTCAATTTATAGGCTAAGGGCTTGAGAGATAGAGGGCTAAGATGGAAGGAAAGATGAAAGCTTAAGGAGTGCTAGGATGCACTCAAAAGGGAGCACATGGATTGTGCTTGTTTAGCACCAATCAGGGAGTGACACATGTCACAAGGTGAGTGGATGGAGGGAAGGGGAAGGATGAGTCAACAAAGGAGGCTCAAAGGATAATATCTTCATAAAGACCCTTCATTATGGCTTGTAAGAGCTTGTAAGAGTCTTTATGGCTTTTGTGAGAGCATTCATTGTTGGGTGGTTGGGATATTTTGGAGGGAGCTGAGATTGTTGACTTTCTTTGGCTTAAGAAAGTCTTAAGCTTGTTTAGGGAATGTGACAACATTAGGGGGTGGATTAGGCTTGTGTTTAGGAATAGATTAGGGATGTTAGAGATTTGCAAGTGGATGGCATTCATGAGGGTGGGTGAGTTAGTGACTAAGCTTAGTTAGTATGGGTGGATGGGGTGGATTAGGCTAAAAAGAGGGTTTAGGAATAAGTTAAGGGTTATTAGATTTGAGGGTTTTATTTATCAAATAGGTTTATTTAATAAATGGGGATTTTGGATTTAGATAGAAGAATAGGATTTAATTGATAAATAATAGGTTATTTGATTTATCAATTAGGACTATAGATGATTAATTAAATTAATTAGCTAGGGGATGGCAAAGGATTAATTAAATAGGAATTTAATTAATGATTCCTTTTGAGGTGGCTAAATAGGATTATCAAAGCGGTTTAATCAAATTTAGGTGTGTACAAGGGCAACTCGGCAACACTTGTAAAATCTTGAAATTTTAATTTTGCATCTATTTTCATGCTAATATCTTCTTTTTAGTTCTTGCTTATTTTAGGAACTGATGTATGATAAAACTTTGTAAATTAGTTCCTCGTGCCTTTTCTTTACTTACTTTGATGAAGTGTGACCACTTGACCTATTAGGTGAACTGATCCCTTCATTTGATGAGCTCCACCCATCTTTCTTCTTCCATGTCTTATTCATTTATCCATTGATGTGTTCAAGATCTACCTTCTCTTTACTTTTGTTGTTCTTTGAATTGGGTGCCTTTGACCTTGTTGGGAAATTCTTGCTAATATGAATAGTCTTCAAGAAATTGAAACATGTGATTTGGCTCAACCATCTATTGTAGTTCCTCTAAAATGTGTCCTTATGAAATTTTTACAAATGTGTCCATATTCTTGATAGTAATGATAGCTATACCTAGTGTTGTAGTCCCAATTGTAGTGATGTCCATGGCTACCTTCCTTTGCTATCTCATTTGGTGACCACATAGGCTTTGATCTACACTTAAAAGATCTATGTCCATACTTCTTGCAATTGTAGTAGTGATCTTCAAATTTTGGTGTTCTGATAGTTCTAGTCCTACAGTTATGTGCTTGATGTCCTTACTTTTTTCACTTATGACAATGACTTGCATTCTTAGGCTTGTCATGTTGATGGGCACTCTTGCTCTTGCATACATTAGAGGTATGTCCCTTTTTACCATAGAAATGATAAGTAGGCTTAGTGTTCTTACCTTTGTTACTCCCTTCTTTTGCAATCTTGGATAGCCCTCCTTGTTCAGTACTGGTGTATCCTAGTCCTAAAGTATCATTACTAGCCCTTGGTGATCTCAGTAGCTACTCAAAGTACTTGATGGCCTCATTAGGTTTTTTGAAACTTTTTACAATCTCCTTCTCTCTTTTTAGGTTATTTTTTAGTTGTTCATTTTACATCTTCAGTGTAGAGATCTCAATGTCCTTGACATTCAGTTCATGATGTGCATTCATCATCTGACATAGGGTGTCTAGCTACATGTTTGAAATTCTTGCAAGCTCAACTTACTTTTCTTCTAGTCTATTGGCAAGGTTTCTCTTGTCTTCTTCTAGCATAGCCTTGTCCTCAATGGCTCTTTTCTTTTGTCCAGTCACCTCACAAAGCATCATGGCTTGTAATTCTTGTTCAAGCTTAAGTGTTCTAATTTCTTCTACTTGACCTCTATTCTTCACCATCAAGTCTGTTATTGCTGCATCAAATTCTTTGGAATCTCCAATTGAAAATAGGTTTGAGGTGTCAATCTTCTTATACTGTGTGTCCTTCTCAGCTATGGAAATCTCCCTTCTTCTCTTTAAGAATTTTCTCAGTTCTTCTCTAGCTTCTTCCAAAGCATGTAAAGAAAGTTTTATATCAATCGCCTGATTCTCTATGGTCTTTCCAAGTTTTTAGACTTCCATTTCAAGATCTTTTCTCCAAGTCATAAGGCTTCTCCTTGTGAGAACTCAGCTCTGATACCAATTGTTGGAATTAACAAGTGAGAAGATTTACTTCTAAGAGGCAGGGTGAATCAAAAGTAACTAATTTTAACCTTTTTAAATCCTTTTAGCTAAAACCATTCACATGCATCTAATTCATCTAATAAAAATGAAAGTAGAGTCATGCATGAAAATAGATAACACACAAAATTTGGTAACGTAGAAACCCTCCAAAAATGAGAAGGTAAAACTAGGGTGGGGATGACACCAAAAATTAATCACTGCAACAATATGTAACTATTCAAGGTTACAATGTTTGACCACTTCCAAGTGTCTGCCTTGTGAAAGGCCTATCTTGTTAAAGACTTTACACCCTATTAAAAGTGGCCTAGTTAAAGGATTTAACTACCCTGCTAAAAGTAGGCCTGGTTAAAGGACTTTAGTACATTCACTTGGAATGCCACCCTATTAAAGGATTTACAAATGGCTACTAAGCCAACCTAAGTCCATAGGATTTCCATACCTAATACAATTGGTAGAGAGTATTAGAATATTTTGACCTGATAGCTTGCAATCCTCAATTACTGATTCTAGATCCTTGTTTTTCTCTTTCTACTCTAATCCTTACTTGATCTGATATGTCACTCTTCAAAGTTCTGATACTCTATTCTTGATCAACTAGATTCTGCAATGCTACTCTATTCTTCTCTATGTCTTTTCACCCTTCTGCACTTTTCTATTATTCACCCATACACTTCTCCTTTGCACACACACTCTCAATGCATAATGGGGTATCATCCTCCTTTTAAAGATTTTGAAGACTTGGGATTAGGTATGAATCTATGATTAATATTAAATCTTCATTTCTTTCTCATTACTTGCACTTTTCCTATTGGTTGCATGCCTTCTCCATTTTTCTTATTGGCTACATGTCGATTACATAGGTAATGCAAAAGATTTGATCTTATCTTCAAAATCCTTCAAGATTCATCCCATGTTAGCTTCAAAAATGGTTTACATCTAAGTTTGTAAAGGCACAAACTCATAAGTTGATTCTATGTTACTCAGCACCTACTAGTTTCCCATGCTGGACACATATAGGAAAATTGGCTCACTCAGCTCCTATAGTAATTTTGTTTCACTTGGAATCTATACTTTGCTCTGCACCTATAGTGACTTAGTACTTGAACTTTGCTCGATACCTGAAGATCACTGGGCACTTGAGGTTCACTTGGTACCTATTGAATTTTCTAGCTCAGCACACATTATAGCTCAACTTTTGTATTATACTTGGCATCATCTTGAGAAATGGTTAAGTGTGTTGACACTAAATTTTCAAAACCAACCTGAGACTAACATCTAATTCTTCTCTGATTACATCAATCTCTCCCTTAAAGAATATATGACATGATTCTCTCCCTCTCTAACATCAAATTTCAAAGACTTGACAAAGTGATTTTAATTCATTGTAGAATATATTATAATTCTAATGAAACTCTAATTTCATTGCATCAACTCGATAGATCTTCAATGTAGTTTGGTTGATGCATTAATAATACGTACTCTAGTGAGCATCAGATAGGGGAATGACCCCTAGCTTTCCCCTTAGATACAAAAATTCATCCTTAGGTAATGGTTTGGTAAATATGTCAACAACCTACTCCTTTGTGTTAAATATATATATATATTGCACTTATGTTATCACAATAGATAACCATGAGATCCTTGATTTCTTCATTCATGATAATAGTTGCTTGATCCATATTATGTTGGAGCAATTAACTACTGCAATGACATATTCTACTTCTACTATAGATTGAGAGATGCAATTCTTCTTTTTTCTTATCAAAGATACTAGCCTCTTTCCAAGAAAAAATTCTCCTCCACTGGTGCTCTTCCTATAATCAATTCTTTCAGCCCAATCAGCATCAATAAAGGATTTCAACTCAAAGTTTCCTCCTTTCTTGTACCATAGACCATTGTCTTGAGTGCCTTTTAGATATCTCATAATTATTTTGATTGTAATCATTTGATTTTCTTTGGGATTTGTAAAGAATCTTATAGCTATACCAATAGCTAATGTAATATCAGGTCTTGTATAAACAACATACTAAATTTTCCCAATCATAGATCTATAGGTAGTCTAATTTACCTCTTTTGAATCATCATTCTTGGATAGGTTATGTCTAGTAGACATAGGTGTTCCAATTGGTTTGGAATCTTCCATTCCATAGGTCTTTAATATCTCATTGACATATTTTGACTAAGTAACATAAATGTCATCCTCCATTTGATGAACTTGTAAACCAAAAAAGAATTGCGTTTCCCCAAACAATGACATTTTAAATTATTTACTCATTTCTTTAGAGAATGACTTGCATTAGTCATCAAGACTTGTAAATAGGATATCATCCACAAATATTTCTACTAAAAAAATCTTCTTCTATGGTTCCTCTTTAATATATAAATTGAATTTATCATTGGTTATTTGAGATTCAATCTTTACTAGATATTCATGAAGTCTCTCATACCATGCTCTACGAGCTTGCTTTAGACCATATATAGTAGAATAATGTAATACCTGATGTACTGATTCATATGTAATGAGCTCTGATAATGTTATTACATTATTCCCCCCCAGCCCCTCCCTCATAGTTATTCTAAATCATTCCAGAATTTATTATAATTCTAATGATGAAACTAATCCATGACCTAATAGAGAAAATGGTAAGAAGGAATTATTTAATGAGACATTGATTTGCATAATGAAATTTAGAGAGAAGTAGAAAGAGAAGAACGTAGTTATGAACCTAGAGTAGAAATCAAAGTAGAGATAATGACACCTAAAATAAATTTTATGAGGAACCACCCTATTGAACAAATCCTTGGAAGAAAAGAAAGAGGATTTATGAAAAGAAACAAGGTACAAGTTGAACTATGTTTAATTTATCAAATTGAACCCAAGAATTTTGATGAAGCTTGCAAAGATGATTATTGGATTAAAGCTATAAAAGAGGACCTAGAGAAGTTTGAGAAGAATTTAATACATGGTAATTAGTTCCTAGACCTAATTATAAGAATCTAATTGAAACTAAATGGGTATTTAGGAACAAGATGATTAAACAAGGTGAAGTTGTCAAAAAATAAAGAAGATTGGTATGTAAAGGTTATTCACAACAAGAAGGAATTGATTTTTAGGAAATATTTGTGTGGTATCACTCACCTTGTGCATTCAAGTGTTAAACCTTTATCTCAGGATGCTCAATATTTAGGATTTATTCCTCCTATTAGTGTTGAAGCTTTTTCAGTTCCTTTACCTAGTCTTCCTACTTATACCTGTACTTTGGTTACTAAAATGGTTCCCTCTCTTTCTATGAGTGTTCCTCCTATATACTTCTCTACATCATAACCTTCTTACCATAGTGTTCCTTTTACCTATTCTAATCCTCTTTCACCTATGGTTCCAAGTATTCCTCTAGTTGTGTCTTTCATTCTTGTTGTTTCTTACACCTTACCTAGTGTTTATAACATTGTTGTGTCTACTATTTCTTCTAATGATTCAAAAATTATAATTTTGGCTCAAACTATGTCATCTTTATAATATAAACTTTCTTCTTTTACTCAAAACAAGTTTAGAATTCCTAGATGTGAAATGGGAAGTCCTCTATCCTTAGATACCATCTGTACTCATTTTCCTCAACAAGATGATATGACTCATCTTCAAAATTACAATTGAAAAGGAGAACCTATTACTCATGTTAAAACATTTCAAATCCATTGTAGTGACTATTTTCATGACCGTAGGTTTTAGCCAATTTTTTTTCTCAAACTTTTCATAAGAAGGCCTTGCAATGGTTTTTTTCCTTGCCTCCTTATTCTATTGACTCTTTTCTAAAACTTGCCAATTCCTTTATTCAACAATTTCAAAATAATAGTTGTCTACAAGTGTCTTTAACTAATTTACTACATTATAAACAAAACATTAAGGAAAAATTGACTAAATTCATTGGTAGATTTAAGCATTTACATGCTCATATTTCTTATCATGTTCCTAATATTGATATTCAATCTATGCTTATTTCAAATTTGTAAAACCTAATATTAAAGATAAGATTCTTCTTACTGAATTTACCTCTTTTCAACAACTTTGTGTAGCATTTCATCATTATCAACTATAAGTGAGATAATTTGAGAGAAAGACTCCAATGGCTCCTATTCTAGTTGATAAGAGTGATGCTACTCCTAATCTAACCAAATTCAAAATCCCTAACAACTATGTCAAGATACATAAACAAGAAAATATCATTTTTGATCAAGTTGTTGTTGCATTTCACAATGCTACTTATACATGCACTTCTTTTTGTTTGATTCATACATTTACTCCTCTCTTTGAATCATTATATTCTACTATGAATAGGTTTTTAACTACTAATATGATTACTTGACCTCCTATTCGACCTCTTTTACCTACTATGATTGCATCTAAATCTTATGATCCTAAAGATTTTTGCTAGTAACATCATCAAAATGGCCATGATACTGAGAAGTGTTATTGTTTAAAACATAAGGTTCAAGACTTGATTGATTCTAAAGCCTTATTTGTTGATAATTTACATGGTAGTGTTAAACATGATACTAATTTTCATTTCTCAGCCATTTTCTATGGATATTTTTATGAGTCAAAGATAGATGATTTTAATCATATTTTTAATTATGTGGAGCATATCAATTTATCTCAATCTGTATCTCCACTTTAACATCAAACTCATGCTCAAATTCAACCTCAAGTCACACAAAAACCTCAGTTTAAACTAAAAACTCAACCCAAACCTCAAAAAGAATATAAGAATAAATGACCTCAGGAACTCTTGATTACCTTTGATGATCCTAGGATTATTAAAGCTCCTAATGGTCCCCTTTACATTTATGCTAAGATTGCTAAGATAACTACACCTGGTTGTCTAGTTGATCTTAAATTTGTAGTCAATGTTACTACTAAAGAAAAAATGATATATGAAATACTTGTAACTTGATTCTTATGATACATCTGATATGTGGATTCAAACATGTAATGGTTTTCTTTATCCATCATTTGGTTCTATTGATTTTTTAGTTGAACTTTGTGGTACAATTATGAACACTATCTTTGTTGTTGTTCTTACTTCTAGTCAATTTCAAGTTAAGCTTAGTTTGCATTAGTTGAATGTCATGTATGTTGTAGCTTCTCCTATTCATAAATATCTTAAATTAATCCATGATGAAGAAGTAAAGATGATTAACCATATTTTATATCAACCTTCTAGGCCTAGGTATTTTGCTACACTTAACTTCTTTTGGCTTTCAATAACTAATTCATATCCTTCTTAACTTGATCATATTTTTCACTCATATCAAGCATATAAAAACCACAAGATTCTCAAGTTAAGCATGCCTCTAATGGATCTTAGACATGGTCCTTTTCCTACACCTTCCATACCTCTTTTATCTATGGCTTATGGTTCTATTAATCAATCTCCTACTATTGCTTGTCAATCTCATGAGAATCCTATTAATCATCCTATAGAATCTATGAAGGATCCAATAGTTTCTCCTTGTATTTCTCAACATGTTTCAAACAAGACAAAATATAACTGATCTACTAATGAACACTGTAAGAAGTGTCATGATCAAGCTAAATCTCATCCTTTTATTATTCAAAGTTTTTTTACCTTCTTTTGATCAATCTATAAATGATGTGTTAGAAGAAGTTAATGCTAAAAATGAGGGTAAGATGCAAGATTATGATAATATATTTGTATCTTAGATCCTATTTTAATTAATTTGGATGAATAAGATACTTTCAATGATGTTAATGATGAATATAAGACTATTGGCATTGACATTAATTTACCTAGAATTCTTTCATCACAATTTCCAATTATACCCAGTATCATACATAATGATTCTCAAGAGGATCCTTATTTGGAACTAGCTATCATTCATACTATGTTGGATATAGTCCCTCTTGTGAGTTACCCACCTTCCCTAATGATATAGAATGAGATGGGGAGAGTAGGCAGCGTCCTTGATTGGTTAGTCCTTCATGGTAGCCTTTAGTGTGTTTGTCTTTCATATTGTGCTTCTCTTGTAATGTGTTTTCTAAATGTTTGTTAGGTTCTTTTCTATGACCATTGTTTCTTTGTTGGTGTAAGGTGATAAAGGAATCAATTTTTTTGTGCTACTCCTCTATATGTATCTATTTTTCTTCTATATCTCATTTCATGTTATGTTGTACCTATGCTTTTGTTTGTAAAAGTTTTCTTGTGTAATTTGCTTGGATCTGTGACTTGGTAGCACTAATTATTTTTTTACTCCATGTCATGGTTTGAAAATGTTCTTCTTTATAACTCTTATGTTTTCTTTCCTCCATTTTTATTTTAGTTTTACTTCCTTTCTAGGATGATGTTAATTCATTTTCAATAATATCATGTATCTATATATTATCTTATGATAATATTGACCCCATGGAAAGTAGGTCCATTTTTTGTTCTCTATATGTTTATGTGGTATTTCCCTTGATTTGTCTTCATTTGGGGGCATCTCATAGAGGAAATGTAATAACTAGAGTTTTTTATGTTTCCATTCAACCCATTGCTCTTGTTAAAGTGTTAGTAGTGAATTTAATGTGGGGATATACACTCTGCTCACTTATTACACAAGCACATTTTCAATATACATATACTTTTCAAGGAACTTCTCTACCTTTATGGATTTTTATTTTTATAGGATCTCATGATCCCTCCAGTTTCAAAATATATATTTTTTATCCCTTAAGGTCGAAGGTGTCCTTAAGGCTAGATCTCTTTTTCTTTTGGTTTTACTCTTATGTAATAGAATATTACTGAGGGTGAATCTTTGATGGGTTGACTAGTGAGTAGCCATATTCACTAGTTGATTCAATTCCATCCTTCTAGTTGCATTATTTCCTTGTGTGGTTAAAAATGGGACATAATTTATCATTAGGAGAGGTAATCACTCTCTCTCTCTCTCTCTCTCTCTCTCTCTCTCTCTCTCTCTCTCTTTATCTCTTTTCTAGAGATGTCTCTCTTATTATGATCTTGGATTTGATGAAGATTTGAGTCCATAGGTGCTTGAGAGTTTCTTGTCTCCCTTTTATTTCAATAAGATTATATTTTCATTATGATTTCCTTTAACAAGAGTTTGCATCAAGTCCATATTCTTGCTAAAGTGGGGGCTAAATGTATCATCAAGAAATGGAAGAACTTCTATTTAGGACTAGTTTAGCCTTTTGAGCAGGTGTTCTAGAGTTATGTTAAGCACCTTGAGTGGGTATTTGATTGGATCTAGATTTTTCCCAATGTTTTTCCTCTCTCTCCCTTGTTTCCCACCCTTTTCTAGAAACCTTTTTATAAAGATCTGAGATTTTTGACCTTCTAAGCAAAGATCAACCTCAACTTTGACCTAGGTCAAGGATGACTTTGACCCTAACCTAGGTTAGAGTCGACCTTGACCCTAACCCTAGGTCCAAATTTTAAGTTTCAAAGGTTTTGGGATGTTGGGCTTTTGGAAGTTTCATTTTCTACTTATAGGTTGGCTATTTTGAATTTCAAAATAGTAATTTCTTAAATTGTATTTAATTTAGGTCCATTTCTAGGGGTTAAGGCTTAATTGGAACTTAATTCTCCCATGTCAACCTATTTAGAAGTCTGTGTCCTAGATTAGTATAAATGGAAGCCTTTCTCTCTCATTTTCACATCCACTTTTCATGAGGAGAGAATCTAGAGATATTTTCCATGATCAAGCATCTACCTTCCATTGAATTAGAGCATAAGTGAAATCTAGTGATCAAGCATTCAATTCATCAAGGAGATCCATTGATAGCTATTCAAGGATTCAATCTCTCTGGAGCTCTCTTGTTGAAGATTTTAACATCCACATTCATTAAAGCCTCTTTCTATTCCAAGATCCATTCAAGATTGGTGTTAAAGATCTAATGCAATTTATTTGAGACATCCTACATTCAATTCTATATTTATTTGAAGCATTTATACTTGTGGATTCAAGGATTCAAATCCTCCACAAGGATTTCAAGATAAGGAAGGTGAATAGTTCTATTTACTTTAATTATCTATATTGAAATTTTAATTCCAAACTAGGCTTTGACCAAGACAAACCCCTTATCCAACAATAAAACCCTTTTCTTATAGGAATAGTTGTGGGACAATGAATATCAGTGCAGATTTGAGTACCCTTTTTGGAAAACTTTTAAGATTTGCAAAAGAAACTTATGTCGAAGTAGTGTAGGTCAAGGTTAGAAGTAAAACGGGTAAGATCTCACCTTGCCTTTGGGTCAAGGTTGACCTCCTTTAAGAAGAAAAAAGGTTTCTAGGTTTTCTCTGTTTATGCATTTCTAGTCTAGATCTGGTTGCAAAATTTCCCAAAACTGTACACAAACATCAAAAAACAACATTTTCAATATTTACCCTACTTTAAGGTTAGTAAATTAAAAAAATTCAATTAAGATTTCAATGCATAATTTTCATAATAAAATATAAAGTTTTCTTTTTTTATTTATATTCTCCATAGATTGAATCTTTTGTGCATTAGCCCTTTTTGGTTAATCAATTTGGATCTTTCCCTTGGGAATTTGGATTTAGAGGTAGATCTTATATTCCTTTCATTTCTCTATAGTTTAGATAAACACTCATTTTTCATATTATAGATTGTTTTATTGTTTAAACAAGAAATGAGAATGTGTTTCACAAAGTATGGTAGAAGTTGAGTATGTAGCTATAGAAAATAGTTGTAATCAGATTATTTGGATGAAAAAAATATTGAAAAACATTGAGATTAAGTTTATCAAGCCTATTTTCATACATTATTATAATAAAAGTACAATGAGTATGTTAGAGAATCAAATGTTACGTTCAAAGATAAAGAATATATCAATATCTATGAAGTATCACTTTTTAAGAGAAATGTTTGCAAAGAAAGAAATTAGATTGGAGTATATTAGTACAATAGAGTAGATAGAAAACATATTTAAAAAACCTTTGATGGACTCATTTGAGTACTTTAAAGGTATTCTTGGGATTATTCCCTAGCCTTCTTTTGAGAGGTTGATGTAGATACTACATCATTCCAATGGTAGCAAAGTACTATCTCTTTATCTGGACTCAATGCTTGATGCTTCCTCTATAGGGGAGTATCTATGTTTCATAAAGGACTCTTGATAACTAGCTTTTAGTAGTGTCTTTGGACACTTAATCTTACTGTAGATCATACTTATAAAATTGACATAATGATACATTTATCATTGATGTTAACGTGAGAGAATAACACATGAAAAATAGCTTTTGCTATGAATATTTAGAGATATCTTATAGGAGAGCAATATTGTTGATATCAATGGGGAAGAAGTTTCGGAGAAGCTTATCCTTTGGGGTAGAGATATTCATAAAGGATAAATTGATTGATGAAGAGAATTTTAAAAGATAATAATGTGTGGGGGAGATTGACATCTTCCTTGTGCATTATAGTTATAGTATAGTTGAAATTCATGGAAATCATGAATGGGGGAATAGATGCAACAAAGAGATATTTGGTATTCATGAAACTTAGATATTTTTCATCTATGTTTATCCATCAATCCCAAAGGGGGAGATTTTTATGATGAATATTACTTATATTCTTATGGGGGAGTATCCTAGAAATATTGGAGATATGATCAAGAGGTTGTGTGTTGCATTCATGATAGAGTTCGTAGTTGATGTCAACATATTGGGTATTCTATGATGACTAGCTGACAAAATATGGATTTTAGAATTCCAAAGATTTATGATCAGCTTATGTGCACTTAGGATAACATTCTATAGTATATCTATATGTTACAATAGAGTGAAGAGTTATGAAGACTATGAGACAAAAGGATGTTCTATTTCTATAATGTTCTATGTTACTGTTGGATACAATTGATCAATTGTGTGTTGTCTTTGATGTTACACAAATGTCATATCAGTTATCAAATAGAGTCTATCAAGCTTAGTTGGTCAGCAAAGTAAATTTTAGAATCTACTAAGCATTCCTAAAAAATACTCTATGGAAATAGTTTTTACCGAGCTCACTCAGGCATCAAAGGTTTCTATGGTAGAAGTCAGTTTCTAGTGAGCTCACAAGGTCAGTGAAGGAAATTTAGTGTTTATTGAGTTCACTCAATCTCCAAAGGATTTTGTAGAGTTTTCATTGTTCACTAATCTTCAGTTGGTTAACACTAGAAATCATTTCTAGAGCAATGTTTACCGAGTAGGGTTAGCCAATGAAGGATTTCATTGTTTTGGGAAATAAAGTTTAATTTTTTCATGTAATGATTGTAGCCAACTGGTGTAATGATTATTGGTAATTGTAACTTGTAAATGATTTGACTTGATGATTTGTAAGGTATAAATAAAAGGTCAAGTTGTGAATTCTAAATTATGAATGAACAAGCATGCAACTGTGTTGATTATGTGAAGAGGAAAGTGTGAGCAAATTTTGAAGAATGATTAGATATCCTTGAGGAGCAACAAAGTTGTATTCGATCAGCGAGGATCTAATGAAGTAGAATAGAAATTTGTATCAGCAATTTAGTTGCATCTCTTTAGGTCAACTCATTATTACTTTCTCATAATTGTAGCAGTGATTTTCAAATCTCTTAACAGATTTAGTTTAATAGCCATTTTTTAAGTCCTCTAACAAGGTGGATAGTTCTATTGAATTATTCTAGAGTCCTCTAGCAAGGCCACTCCTTACAGGGTGATTAAATCCTTTAACAAGGTCACACCTCATAGTGTGTTTTTTAACCTTTAATAGGGTTGGCTCCTAATAGGGTTCACTTCAAAAGAGTGAAAATTGGTAGCTAGTTACTTGGTGGTTTTTCTCATATTGGGTTTCCACATTAAATATAGTGTCTCTTGTCTTCATGTTACTTCCTTTATGCATGTATGTTAATCACTATGAATGTTTAAGATCTGTTAAAGATAACATAAATTCCATCTACCAAGTTACAACATTTTTCTATGTGGCTACCGAGTGACAGTAGTAACTAGTTTATAAAACATCTTAGGGATCTGTGGAGTTTTCTTTATGGTAACTAACTCACTCCCCTCTTAGTTACTCCATCTATATTTCCAAAAATTGCTATCAGGGAATTTGGTGCTTGCAGGAAGAATTTCAAGGATCTAAGGTAAAGATCAGGATCTCTTATAAGAGGGAAATTCCAAGGCTTAACAAGGATAACTTTTTAGCATGGCAAGGTCTCATGAGACTCCATCTAGCTTCCATTGGAGATACAGGATTGAAATACCTTGATCAAGAATATACAACTCCTTTTGGTACACTATCTATCAATGACACTATTGAGAAGAAGACTCATAACACCATGATGATAGACAAAAAAATCTACCTTAAGCTATGAAGAATTTGATGATATCAAGGACTGTAAAACTACCTTTGAAATGTGGAACAAGCTGAAAGATATCTATGCAGGTGATGATAATGTGAGAAGAGCCAAAGAAAAAAGTCTAAGAGGACAATTTGATCAAATGAGGATGAGAGAGGATGAGAACATTGCTAAGTATGTTGAAAGAGTCAAAGCAAGTGTTAGTGCAATCAAGGCTTCTAGAGGAGATATCAAAGAGGAAATAGTTGTAAGTGAAGTTCCTAGAACATTACTTCCCATTTATGCAATTAGAGTTTCTGCAATTTAGGAAAAAAGAAGTGAAGCAAATCATAAGATAAATTTAGAGGCCATAGTAGGAAGATTGATTACATTTGAGCTAGATAACTATGACAACTATGTTCCAGCTTCCAAGAACATTGAATCAGCATTTGAAGCCAAGCTTTCACTTAAAGATAAAGGAAAGAAGATAAATGATTCTTAGTCCAAAAGTGAAGAAGAATCAGAATAGAGTTTTGATAGTGATCTTGAGGTGGTTGAAGCTCTACTAGCAAGGAAATATTCTAGAGGCAAATGAAAATACAAAGGTAAGGTTCGTTTGATCTATTTTTCATGTGAGAAAATTGGTCATATTGGTGCTAGGTGCCCAAACAAGCAAAACAAGGATGAGAAGAAAGGTCACAAGTGTAATGGCAAGAAAGACTTCAAATCATTCAAAGACAATGGTAAGAAAACATGTTTCATGGCTAAGGATTCTAAGGATTCTAATAATAGTGAAGATGAAATTGTTTACATTGCTATGAAAGATGAATCTGATAATGATGAGGAAGATAAGATGGCACTTATCTCTCATGTGAGAAAAAATGATACATGGATCATAGACAGTGGTTGCTCTCATCATATGACTGGTGACAAAACAAAGTTTGAACAATTTGAAGACTATGATGGTGGTAGTGTGAGGTTTGGTAATAATGAACCTTGTTGCATAAAAGGAAGAGGAAGAATCTCACTAACCAAAGAGCTTGTATGTGATAATGCCTATTGGATTGAAGGACTAAAACAAAATCTTTTGAGTGTGGCATAGCTAATCAATATTGGATTCAAGGTGGAATTCATGCATGGAAAAGCAAGACTGTTGGATGACAAAAGAAAGCTAATTGGATCAGGCATACAAACAAAAGGTAACTTGTTCTATCTTGAACCTGGTGAATGTTCATGTTTTATTACTAAAGCTGAAAAAATTTGGTTATGGCACAAAAGGCTATGTCATGTAAACTTTGTTAACTTGGTGAAAATAAGAAAATTTAGAAAAGTAAGAGGCATTCCTAGTATAAAGAAACCTAATGTTGGTCTATGCAAGAATTGTTAGATTGGTAAGATGGGAAAGACTAGCTTTAAAAGTAAAAACTATCAATCTGAAGAAATTTTGGAAATTGTGCATACTAATTCGTGTGGACCTATTGGAATTGAAAGCTATACTGGAGAAAAGTTCTTCATTCTTTTTGTCGATGATTACTCTAGAATGATGATTGTCATGTATTTGAGAGAGAAATTGAAAGCATTTGAGAAGTTCAAAAGGTATTTGGCCATAGTAGAAAAGGAAATAGGGAAAAGAATGAAATGCTTGAGGTCAGATAGAGGTGGTGAGTTCATCTCCCATGAATTCAATAACTTTTGCATTAAAAGAGGAATCAAAAGATAGGTATTAGCCCCTAGAACTCCAAAGCAGAATGGAATAGCTAAAAGAAGGAATAGATCTATCATGGACTATGGAAGTACTCTAATGATTGAAAAGAACATTGCTATCAAATATTGAAAGGAAGCTATAAGCACTATAGTTCATACCTTAAACCAAGTATAGTTGAAGGACTCATTCAAGACTCTCTATGAGCTATGGTATGACTATAAACCCAATGTAAGTTACCTAAAAGTATTTGGAATTAAATTTTATATTTTGAAAGAATCTAGAAAAGGAAAATTTGACATGAAGGATGATGAAGGTATATTTTTGGGATATTCGTGCAAGAGTAAGGCATATAGATGTTTGAATTTATCTACTCACAAAGTCATAGAAAGTGCACATGTGAAAGTTGATGAGTTTGAAAAAAATATTGAAGAAGAAAGAAAAAAGAAACCAAAAGATTAGAGTAGACTTGTTTTCATTGAATCTGATACAATGCTAGATACATCTATCAATCCAAAAACTTCTACTCCTAATTCTTCAGTCACTGAGTTGCAAGAAGTTCAAACTAAGTTGTAGGAACCTGAGTCACATTCAAATGCTACAAAGCTAATGCCTACTGAGTTTGAAGGACCTAAGCAACAATTAGATCAACCAAAGCAAAAAATTCAAAATGAAGATAGTGGAACTCAGTCAAAAGGAAAGCAACCTATATTAGCAAAGTATGTCTGGAGACATCATGCACCAGATCAAATTATTGGAGACAAATTTGAAGGTACTATGACAAGGAGTAAGCTCTAGAAATGTCAAAGATGCATTGGAAGATGAAATTTGGATTAAGGCTATGAATGAAGAGATAGAGAAAATAGAGAAGAACGAAACATGGACTCTTGTACCCAAGCCTAAGGATAAAAATGTGATTGGAACTAAGTGGGTATTTAGAAACAAGTTGAATGAAGATGGTAAGGTATCAAGAGAAAAAGCTAGACTGGTATGTAAAGGCTACTCTCAAGAAGAAGGAATAGACTATAGAGAGACTTTTGTTCCTGTTGCAAGCTTGGAAGGTGTTAGGACCTTACTTGCATATGCTACATACAAAGGATTTAAGGTATATCAAATGGATGTCAAATCTGCATTTCTCAATAGTATTCTGGATGAAGTCTACATTGAGCAGCCTAAAGGTTTTGTTGATCTAGACAAGAAGGAAATGGTCTACAAGTTACATTAAACATTGTATGGTCTAAAACAAGCCCCTAGAGAATGGTATGAAAGATTTCATAAATATCTTATTCAGATTTTTTTTTTAGAGAACTAATGATAACAGTAGCTTGTATATCAAGGAACGACCAGATAACAAGATTGTTTTGACAGAAATATTTTTAGATGATACTTTGTTTATAGGGAATGATGATTTATGCAAAGATTTTTTAGAAAAAAATGAAAAAGGAATTTGAGATGTCAATATTTGGTGAGATCAAATTCTTTGTTGGTCTTTGTCATGCCCAAAAATGCAAGGCAAAAACACATCAATTTTTATTTTTAATAATTAATCTACTAAGTTGATACATGCTACATTGATCAAGTCATGGAAAGATGAAAAATCTTTAAAGTACAAGGTTACGACTTCGAATTCAAATTACCCCCTTTTTTTTTTTGAGGGGGAGGAAAGGGGTTCTAAATCTATAAGTCAGCTATGAAGCTATCCCTATCAACACTATATTATATCAAGCTCTCTGCTTATAAACAATCCCTATTTGCTCACTTAAAATATGAAAGGAATATTCTATTGAAAAACAAAACATTAATTACTAATTATCTTTGCTAATAAAAATCTAATAATAATAACTAAATCCAAAACCAACATATAATACTAACTAAACTTACCTTACTAACATTACACTAATCTTTAAATAATATTAAAATTAAATTGAAACTATTAACTCACTAACAATTACCACTAATTTAACATCTAACACTAAATTAAACTTACTATACACTAACACTTTAACCCATATTCACATTAACAACTAATTTTACTTCATATTAACCCATCAACTAAAACATAATAACTACTCTTACAAATACAAATTCACTAGCAATTTATTCAACTAACTAACCAAAATAATAATAATAATAAATAATAATAATAATAGTAAACTAATTTTAATTGTAACATTTAACAAATTAAATCCTAATTTACCATATTAATAATTTAAAACTTCACTACAATCCTAATAGAATAAAGGAAAAACAACTAACATTCTCTAACAATTAACTTCTTCTATCACTTATCGATTTACATTTAAACAACCATTTAAAAAGAATCCTAACACATACTTTTTGATTACCCTTAGTAATACATTCTAAACAAATAACATAATACAAAAATTAAACCCACCTTACCTTTACTAACTTTTAACATTAAAAAAAAATTAACATCTAATTCAAACACTAACTAAAGCTAATCTAACTTTTAATTATAAATTAAAAAACAAATTAAGTTCTAACAAACTAACTACACACACTTCCTAAGCCACCCTTATCCATCTCTAACCCAACTAACTCTAAGTCTACCTAGGCTCACATGAGCCTTCCCCAAAAAGGAGATCATGCTGCCCAAGGTAGAGAATGACATGCTTTCAAGTCAAATGCCTCCTTGGATGTGATTGGAGGGTAGTTAGGAATTAATTTTTTTCTTTAAAAAAAAAAAAACTTTGGTTATGAAATCACTTTCCAAGGCAAGCTCATGTGGGTCTCAAAGACATTCTCAAACATTGCTTGGAGATATTTTCACATGGAGGGGAATTTAAAATTTAAAGTCCCTAGTCAACATCAAGTGAGACATTGAATTCCATTTTAAAGTCCCCTCTTACCCAAGGTACTTCCAAGATAGTAATAAGTGAATAAAGTTTATTAGGTAAGGATTTAGGATGAGTTAAGATATTTAGAATATAAAAACATATGTATTTACTTCTTCTTCCTTTTTTTTTTTTGTATGTTTTTATTTATTTAATTGTTAAAAAGTATGTATGTAATTCAAATAAGAATAAATAAGAGAATCTTTTGATTTCTCTGTTCAAAGAAAAAGAAATTTAGTTACTCCTCATACAAAATCGAGAGAGCATTTTTCTCTAGGAAGGATTTTTTTTTTTCAAGGCCCCCTTTTTTTTTTAAAGTAAATTTCTTTCTAAGTGTTATATTTTATTTTTTGTGAAATGCAAAATTTTACCAAGCAATATTTTTTTTAAATGTAAATTATTTCCAAGAGTTGGAGTCTCAAGACAAGGAAGTATAATTTTTTTTTGATTCAATTTACTAATTATTCAGTTTAAACCAAGGGGCATATTTATATACCTCTTTTTTTAGCAAGGGAGTCTCATATCTTTTTTTCATATTATTTATTCTATCTATTTTATGTTTCTAACATGTATAATTTACCCGGGGGGGTGGTATTTTTTTTTTTAAAGAATGTAATATCATTTAAATGTTTATATTGCTACAATAACATAAGAATATTTCACTTCCTAATAATCACAAAATAAACAAGATAATCTAACATTTTAAATCACCCAATTTTTCTTAACATAGTTTGGAACCAAATTTCATAACATTTCAAATATGATCATTTCGTTTGATTAACACAAATTAAAAGAATACAAATTTGAACTTATATTTGCAAGATTGATCATCACCATTTAATTTATCTATCAACACACATATGCAAGACGTGAATAACATAAGATACAAAACAAAAAAAAAGGTTTCTCAATCTTTTCTCTTCTATTAATCAACCTGGTTCAAGGCTTCGTCGAGAAAGAACTAGTAAGAAAACCTGACATCCTTGCCACTACAAAAATAACTTTAAAATACATTTTTTTTTACATAGGATTTCAATCTCGAACATAACTAAATTTCAATAACAAGTTGAATTTCCTTCTTGGCCCTTAACAAGGGATCCATTTCGAATTTTGCAATACATTACGGTGATCATGGAGAGAACAAAAAATTGGCCAAGTGACAAACAAACATAACAAGAAGAAAAAACCTGACATTCATTTCCATACTAGGTTTTCACAATAGATACAAAACTAGGGAGAAGGTGGATTTTTCCAATAGAAGATGTTAGCCACAACACCAAAATAGGTGCCCAATTGGGGCTATAACTCAAGAACTTCCATTCTTCCATTCTTACATGCCAAAACTCATATGTGGTTTGTGCTGATAGGTAGGGGTCCATAACACCCTATCGTCTCTCCCTCTTCTCATTCTGAGAAGAGACTCTACACTATTGGAGTCCAACTGAAGACCTTTTCCAAAATTGGCCACTTCTGCCCTATCCGAGGGTGAGTAATGCCAAAACACCCATATAAGAAAACTTCAAAAATTCAAGCAAAGCGTGAAGGAAAAGCATTCAATAAAAACATGTTTCAATCCTTCTCAAGCATACCCAACATACATACAAGCATACCAATGAACAACACAATAACATAAGCATGAACCAAGCAATGAAACAACATGAGAAACATAAACAACATGAACAAAGGAGATGAAGAACTCCTACCTTCACAAAGAGGTTATGGTAAAATGAACAAACTGAGAAGAGCTTTTCCTTCCTTGCCTTCAATCTTCCAAAAGTTCACTCTAAAATTAGAGATTGGGTAACAACCAAAACTTCTCAAAAATACCTCTAAATAAGATCCAAACTCAACCACCTAAAAAGGGCAATAACTTCCCCCACTTGCCTAAAAATCTAGAGGTTTTTAACCCAGCCAAACCTAAGGTTAACCTCTAAGTGGAGTTGAGGTTATTCAACCCATGGTAACAACTTTCAATTTTCGCACTAATGCAAAAATAGACTTTTTGAGTGAGCATAAAAGTCAACAAAAGGGGTTGGGGGATGGAAAATGCCCCCAACCCATACCCATACCCCTTAGGTATTAAGATTTCATGATTTAAGGCCTTAAGAATTGATTTGGGACCAAACAAATGCTAGAAATTTTAAAGACTATCTAACAACTCCAAAAAGTAGATTAAGCACTAATCTAGATTAGGGGTAACTAAACTTGATTAAAAATAGATTAGCAAAAAGGGCACTAACTTAGTTCGACTAAGGTCTTTAGGTTACACAGTTAACCCTAACTAGCATGCTGAAATGCATAAACAATTCACGAGTGTCAAGTGACACTATAGAAACACTGTTACAAAACATTAACATTTAAAGATTACAAAATTATACATTCATCCAATCCATGATACAAATAAAATACAAACAATGGGGTTTGCGCCTTTTGTTAGACTCAACCTTGGTTTCCACATTCAGTATGTAGGGTTCAGTTTCATTTATGCATTAGATTTCTCAACTAAAATATCCTGCACACTCATTGCACACATCAATGACACCAAAAAATCACATGCATATATGTATATAATATATCAGGGAAATTACATAAATTAAAACATCCATCTTTCAAATAAATTAACTGTTTAATTCATTTCTACTCACATTTAATCATTAGAAATCACATAATAAATATAACATATAACTTATTCATTAATTCAAATTAAGTACTAGTATAATCATCATTAGGCATGCATATGGCTAAATATCGTAACATCACCAATTAAAGAATACTGAACTATCTAAAACATAAAACTTAATCATTAAGGTATCAAAATCAACACCCTTATCATTAGGTGAAAATGCTTCATATCATCATTAGTGAACTTTTAATGTTTAAACAGTTGAGATAATGTAGTAGTTTCTTGAATCACTAAGTATTAAAACATGGACATATCAACTACTTTCAATTTCATTACAACATAAAACATTACTTCACATCCAGTCTAATCTCTTGCAATGGGTTTAATAAAGAAATACATATGTAATAAGTACATGTGAGGAGGGACCTTACATCCTTCTCCAGTAGCCTTTGACTTCCTCCTAGAAGTCACACAACTAAAATGTTCATGCTATGCTAGACCTTGTCTAGACTTGTTCCAAAATTTACTCTTGTCAAAATAATGGTCAATAATTCATATAATTACTTAGGGGCGGTAACATAGTTACCTAATTATTTTTACTAAAAAAAAAGTTCAATTCAAAACTTCTGACATGGTTACATTTTCCAAGGTCAAATACTCCTTAAAACATATTGGTCACATATAAACAACATTCTAATCTAATATATGATACTTATAGAGTCTCTAATAATAATAATATAATAATATATTCTAAATTCCACATACCCTCTCATCGGGGTAATAGTTGTACGAGCCTCCCTCAAAAGGGGTTTCATATTAAGCAATTTGTCCCTTTATTCAAGGTTAAATACTTTCCCTTTAGAGCTTTCATGATGCATGGATTATTGATAGGATACCCAACGAGTCCATCACTACACATGCACCTTTCCATCTAGAAGTCTTTTTGGTTAACCCATAACCTTAACCAAATTTATGTTGGGGCACAATTTTCATTACTCATAACATCCAACGAATATCACTAGTCCTATTCTTGAAGTCTTGGGAGAGGGTGGGGCATGAATACTCTCACTAATAACCCCAAACCCTAATGTTAAGCATCCACTTAAGCGTCAGGAATCCCTTTTGGTAGGTCCATCATATTTCACTTGCCAACAAAATTTTAAAAGAAAGTGCCTCACAATTTAAATTCAACATCAAAGGTGAAACATCCAACACAAAAGTCAAAAATCAAAGAAATAAAGAGTGGCCACAATAGTAAAATTTTCAATCAAGAAGTGAAGACATGACCTAGAGGCAAAATAGAATCATCAATAATAAAGTTGGCTAAGTAGCCCCACATCACATTGTTTGACAAAAAGGAAAGAACATTAAAATACCAATATCTAAAATTAGACAAATAAGGACATAAATCCAATCACTTACAAAATTTACATTATTGACATAATGCGGCCATACTAGGGTCACTGAGGAAAATGAGGGATCTTAGGTCTTCCAAATGTTACTTGCAGATTCCAAATTAGCTCTTGTTTTCTTTTTGAGGATTATTAGAATAATATAAATTAACTTCTCCCACGAGTGATCAGGTCAGACAAAATCTGACTTCTATAAAAGATGATGAGAAACATTATTTCATTGATTGCTAGGTTATATACTCGTTTCCACTCTCATGATTCAAAGTCATTTTAGGGTTCTTAATTTAGTTTTCCCTCAACATGATTGTGTTCAATATAATTTTGATTTCTTAATGAGATCATGACATACTTTAATATAACATTCTTGCATCTAAACATTCATTTCAAGTCATTAAGATCTGGTTATCTGATATGGTTAACCATTTACATTCGTTATTTCCAGTTCAAAGTTTTACTAAGGTCTAATTATCAGTGTTGCAGTTTTAGAAAGAATACATTTGCTTATTAAATTCTCGCAAGGGAAAAATCCCTGCTTCATATAATAAAATTTAAATGTCCACACTTATCATGGACCCATTATTGCTAAAGTGTCATGAAACATGCTCTTATACCAAAATGTCATGCCCAAAAATGTAGGGCAAAAACACATCAATTTTTTTCTAAATAATTAATCTACAAAGTTGATACATGCTACATTGATTAGGTCATGGAAAGATGAAAAAGCTTCAAAGTACAAGGTTACGACTTCCAATTACAATTACCCCTTTTTTTAAGGGGGGGAAAGGGGTTCTAAATCTATAAGTCAGCTATGAAGCTATCCCTATCAACACTGTATTATATCAAACTCTTTGCTTATAAACAATCCCTATTTGCTCACTTAAAACATGAAAGGAATATTCTATTGAAAAACAAAACATTAATTACTAATTATCTTTGCAAAAAAAAATCCAATAATAATAACTAAATCCAAAACCAACATATAAGACTAACTAAACTTACCTTACTAACATTATACTAATCTTAACATAATATTAAAATTAAAATGAAACTATTAACTCACTAACAATTGAGATCTATTAGATTTCCACAATCCATGCTAATGTTGCTCACAAATTTTTGGATTTGATTCTGTACAATTTTTTACATCAACGTTTCGGGTCATATCATCAGGATACTATATTCACATTCATGTGCTTTCTTTTATATTTCCCTCTTATACCCTTGTGGTCATTTTCTAGTTTTCATTTATTTCATATTTTTTTATAGGTGTGCTTGCTTTTTTTTTTCCTTTGCATTGGCCACACTTAGCAGTTTCTTGGTTTTCCTCGTTGTTGATTTTTCCCTTGTTCTTCTATTTGTGGTTTCGCTCAATTTGGGTGCCCCCACTTGATTCTTTATTCTTTTACACTTTTTTTTTTTTCTCTTACATCCTTTTTTAAATATTTTTTAATATATATACGTGGTTATTTGTATAGGTATATAGGCTTATATATATACATGTGCTTTCTTTTATATTTTCCTCTTATACCCTTGTGGTCGTTTTCTAGTTTTCATTTATTTCATATTTTTTATAGGTGTGCTTGCTTTATTTTTTCCTTTGCATTGGCCACACTTAGCAGTTTCTTGGTTTGCCTCGTTGTTGTTTTTTCCCTTGTTCTTCTATTTGTGGTTTCGCTCAATTTGGGTGCCCCCCCTTGCTTCTTTATTCTTTCACTTTTTTTTTCTTCTTTTTTCTCTTACATCCTTTTTTATATTTTTGTTTTTATATATACGTGGTTATTTGTATAGGCATATAGGCTTATATATATATATATATATATATATATATATATATATATATATATATATATATATATTCATTTTTATATTGATATAGATATAGTTATATTTTTTTTAAATATTTGTGTGTATATATTTGCACACATTTACATACATTTATGTATATATAAGCATGCATATATATGCACCTATATATATACATACATATATATTTACACACACACACACGTGTGTGTGTGTGTGTGTGTGTGTGTGTGTGTGTGTGTGTGTGTGATCTCTTTTCAATATTTACACATATTTAATATATTATAGGATTTATATATTCTATTATATATATACTTTTCTCACTTTTATACATTTTCATACTTGGTGTATTTTATATATTTCTTTCTCCTTTTATTGCTTAGTCTCTTTTGTATATTTGTTTTTTCCTTTTATTTTTACATTTCTTTAGCTTCTCTGTTTTTGCTCATTTGGTTTTTTTTTCATTTTGATACTCTCTTATTTCATCTTTGTGATTGTGTTATCTCATAGTTTTCCTTTTTCCTTTGGCTTTCTCTTTTAAAATAAAATAATTTTTAGCATTGTGGCTTCCTTTGTTATTGTATCTTTCACTTCCCACTTCTATTCCCCTCTTGGTTTATTTTTATTTTTATTTCATTATTTTTCATGTGGGTTTGGTGTTATGTCTCATCCACTCTCTCTCCTCCCCCTTCTCCCCTCCCTTCTATTTCTTTAGTTGATTGGATTTACATTCTACCTTTTCATGTTCTCTTTTCTCTCTAGCATCTTGATGATGGATCATGTAGTATGATCCGAAACGTTGATGTAAAAAACTATACACAATCAAATCCAAAAATTTGTGAGCATCACTAACAATTACCACTAATTTAACATCTAACACTAAATTAAACTTACTATACACTAACACTTTAACCCATATTCACTTTAACAACTAATTTTATTTCATATTAACCCATCAACTAAAACATACTAACTACTCTTACACATACAAATTCACTAGCAATTTATTCAACTAACTAACCAAAATAATAATAATAATAATAAACTAATTTTAATTGTAACATTTAACAAATTAAATCTGAAATGTCCCCTTTTCTGATTTGATATGGTATTTCACACCTCTAATCAGATTTTCAAAATCAAACAACTCATATCACAAAGATCCACCAATTTCTCAATGAAACCCCAAATCGGGTATGCTGAAAATAGTGCTAAAAGCTTCACAACTTCACCTATTATTAATAAATCTGAAAATGGAAATTTTTACAGAACTTTCAGCAGCATAACAGCCTAAAAATTGACATTTCTAGATCTCTATATCCTTTACACAATAGCTCAAAAATGTAGGACAAAAACTATGCTCATCGGGCTCTCGAAATTAACACAAAAATGCCTGGAAAAATCACAAAAACACTAATAAACTATCTCAAAAGTTTAATCACATCCCAATACATATATTCAACTCTATTTTAACAGCTTAAAGTCTGAAATACAACAGCAACCAAAACTGATATGAAATGCTCAACTGAAAACACCAAACTCATGCAAAAAACACACCCAAAAACCCACAAATCTACACTGTTCAGCACAAAGGCAAAACTCTGTATGAGCATGCACATGGAATGGCTTCAAAATACCGTCCTTAGCCTTCCTAGAAACCTACAAACTCCCATTCTTGGGTCTCCCTGGAAACTTGCAAACTCCCGTTCTTGGGTCTCCTTCTCCACAGGTTTGGCAGCCTCTGAAGAATAACAAAGAATGAGAAAAAATCAAGTTCTGGAAATGAGCCCAAAATGCCTCCAAACCCCTTAAAAGAGGGCATAACTGTAACTCACATCCAAGAGAGGTTAATGAAACTTATTTTAATAATAATTTTTATTTATTAGTCCAACGGTTTCCAAAGATTAACCCCATTTTTCCAAAACTTCACTTTCTTGGGCCTGCCTGCCTTAGCAAAGATTTTCCTTTTTTAATTATTTGAAAAGGGGACATGACAAGTCCTCCCCTCCCAATCATTTCTTGTCCTCAAGCAATGGTTGAACAATAAACTAATCAATCCACCTAGATCCCAAATGTAGTCATGAACTATACTACTACCAATTAACACAGGCTCCTGCAATATCCTCTGCAATATGACCAAGAGGAATCCATAATCAAATTGACAATTATAGCTAACCAAACTCCAAAATCACCACTACCACAATCAAAAACCCATGAGGCGCAAACTCTTAGAACATCAGAACCCAAGTAAAGTGGACAAATCAAACTACCAACACAGTAAATACCATCAATGCATCCCACTGGCCTATATGGAATGTACAATCCAACTTTGCAACAATGGTGAACCCTCTTGAATGAAACTGTACCAAGTATGGAGAATCCACACACTGTACAACTCCTGCAGTCAACACAACTCTGCAAATCATCGGCCACTATCTCATAACCATAACTCCCATACACTGCTGATGGTGAAAAGACATTACAAGGTAAAGAGTAAGAAATGGAATACAAACCAAATTTGTCTGCCATCAACTCCTCAGCACAAGGATCAAATGCTAACTGATGTACATACCCTACAATATAATGTTGATAAAAAAAACCAACCTCAGTCAACAGCTCACCATGAAGAAGTGATACAACCCACTATGACTGATCACCAACTAAGTCAAGAGATGTCATAGCCAAAGGAGTAGAATCAATAACAACACCTGCTAAAGCATCACTCCAAAACTCCTGCTCTAAGTCATGTATTATCAACCTATCAATTGCAGGACCTATCACCATGTCATGCCCATCACAACTCTCATCTCGAGGCATCAAACTATCCCATAACTGATGATAAGCACTAGGAACCAAAGTACATCTCTGTATCATCATCTCATCAACATGGTCATCAAAGGTAGATAGATGAGCATACCTCATAGTGTAATGCCGATAGAATGCACCAATCTTAGTTAGTGGCTCAGACTGCAATCCAGATGTAACTAACTGCAATAGATCATTAACCAAGTTGGAACTGACTACTACCTCTGAAGACATTGCGAAGGGAGTAGTATTACTAGTAGGAACCATGCCAACTATCAGCTCACCAACGTCACACATGGTCTTTGATACAACATCTCTAGTCTTCGTGCCATTAGTACTAGAGGTCACCACCATGTCAGGCACACCACAAAAATCTGCTACAGCACCCAACTCAATTGAACCTGACTCTAGTGGGAATGAACCTGATATGCCAATGTTAGTATCAAGGATGGATGCATCCCCATCTCCACTGTCTCTAACAATCTTGGCCATGGACATCCTCAGATCACCAAACACCACAGCTTATGACTGTATAGAATTAGGTAAAGACTGTAGTCGCTCTAACTCCATGGTCACCTTAGCCAAATGAAACTGTGACTCCTTGAGAGCCAACTGTGTACTCTCAAGAATCTCAGAAGTCACCTCAAGCTGCTCAGTAAGCTCACTCACCTCATCTTCCTTGGCCAACAATGCATCATATGCTATACTACCCCACTCCATAAGATAATCTCTGTCGGCTACCAATTGCATATAATTTTGTCTCAAAATCCGAATAGCCTCCCATAAAGAGTGGATCTCTGTCAAGGAAAGATAACTTCCTCCCTGCTCATCACTAGTAGGAGAACCCCATCCATAAACTGCTAACAACTGACGAGCAGCATCGAAATGTTGGCAAGTGATAGCAATGTCTTGGTCACTAACTCTCAACTGATTAGACACATGATGGCACTGGCTTGACTGTCTCCTACAAACCTCCTCTGATGCACTGTCTGAAGGAGTGTCCTCAAAGTTACTAGTCTCTAGAGTATTACCATCCATATCCTGTGAATCAAATCTAAAGCTCATATCGACATACAGAGTATCAAAAACATTAGCATTGTTGTCCAACTCCTCTGTACCCAAGGAAACTAAGTCTTCAAAATTGCCCACTACATCCTCCTAGATGTCATCAATGCCAATATGATCTTGGGACTCATCTATACACACTGCCAAATATGAAATATCATCAACACATTCCAGCAAGTATGGTCGACTAGATATATGAACAAAGCCCAACATCAGTGTATAAAAACTAATACCAACATTGGACAAGCTGCTAGCACAAGAAAAGACAACACCATGCAATCTGCTAATCAAATCCATGATAGCATCCAAACAAACACTGCTACCAAAAAGTGTTAAAGATCTCCTGTCAACTGAATCCCAAATGCCAATATAACAATCTTGAGTCCATATCTGTAAACTAGAATTAGCTGGTAACTCAAGAAAACTCCTCACTTGAGTAATATGACCAATACCAACTAACTCCACATACCTGTCATGATGAGATAATGAAGTCACAATACTATCTTTGTTCACCTTTAGCTAGCTAGACAAATCATGTGAAGTACTACCAGCCTCAACCTCATGTGATGAAGCATCTAACTGTGCCTAGTACTCTTTCTCAGCAAAGTCATGAATGTTCAATGTCTGCTCATCTCTACCAAGTATCTCACCATCCTGCACAACAACATCCTCATAACCATCATCTGAACCCACTACACTGTAGTCACTGCCTGTTGTAACTATACCATCTTGAATACCTGTGGCATCACCCTTTGACGACCTGTAAACAATTGTCTCAATTTGAGTATCAAGTTGACTGTTACTATCAATCTGTGTGATATCCTTTCCCACCACCTCCTATGGCAGAGTAGAATCTGAGACCTCTACTTGGCTATCAGCTAGTTTCTCAAACTCCTCATGCAAGTTCTTGGGAATTGTGTCATCTGTCCTGTGAGAAAATCTGCCAAATAGAAATCTAGTCAACTTATCCACCTTAGCTGGGTCAGATAACATGTCATTTATACGATAGTGCTCAACCAACTATTTAGACATTTCATGGCTTATTTTCATAAGTTTATCTTGAATGTCTAAATAACCATCCTTTCTACTATTTTGACTCTGGCTATCAATTGTCCAAGATCGTTCCCTCTGAGACTCTGTACTATACCTGTCCATTCTGGATAAAGTAGAGTGTAACCCCAATAGGATATAACTTCTTCAAACACCAAGAACTAACATGCAAATGATTAGAAGTAGCATGCAACCATAGATTTGTACATGCAACTGATTAGAAGCAACATGCAATCACCAAATTATGACATGCAAGATCTGGGTAGTTGTCAAAACTGACATGCAAACTTCTACAACCACCAAATTCACCAAGAACTAACATGAAAATGATTAGAAGTAGCATGAAACCATTTATTTGGACATGCAACTTATTAGAAGCAACATGCAACCACCAAATTATGACATGCAAGATCTGGGTAGTTGTCAAAACTGACATGCAAGATCTGGGTACTTGTCAAAACTGAAATGCAAACTTCTACAACCACCAAATTCACCAAGAACTAATATGAAAATGATTAGAAGAAGAATGTAACCATAAATTTTAACATGCATCTGATTAGAAGAAACATGCAACCATAAATTATGACATGCAAAATCTGGGTAGTTGTCAAAACTGACATGCAAGATCTGGGTAGTTGTCAAAACTGACCTGCAACTTCTACAAACCCTCAAGCTGGCAAGATCATGGCTCTGATACCACTGAAATGTCCCCTTTTCTGATTTGATATGGTATTTCACACCTCTAATCAGATTTTCAAAATCAAACAACTCATATCACAAAGATCCACCAATTTCTCAATGAAACCCCAAATCGGGTATGCTGAAAATAGTGCTAAAAGCTTCACAACTTCACCTATTATTAATAAATCTGAAAATGGAAATTTTTACAGAACATTCAGCAGCATAACAGCCTACAAATTGACATTTCCAGATCCGTATAGCCTTTACACAACAGCTCAAAAATGTAGGACAAAAATTATGCTCATCGGGCTCTCGAAATTAACACAAAAATGCCCGGAAACACCACAAAAACACTAATAAACTATCTCAAAAGTTTAATCACGTCCCAATACATATATTCAACTCTATTTTAACAGCTTAAAGTCTGAAATACAGCAGCAACCAAAACTGATATGAAATGCTCAACTGAAAACACCAAACTCATGCAAAAAACACACCCAAAAACCCACAAATCTACACTGTTCAGCACAAAGGCAAAACTCTGTATGAGCATGCACATGGAATGGCTTCAAACTCCCATCCTTAGCCTTCCTGGAAACCTACAAACTCCTGTTCTTGGGTCTCCCTGGAAACCAGCAAACTCCCGTTCTTGGGTCTCCTTCTCCACAGGTTTGGCAGCCTCTGAAGAATAACAAAGAATGAGCAAAAATCAAGTTCTGGAAATGAGCCCAAAATGCCTCCAAACCCCTTAAAAGAGGGCATAACTGTAACTCACGTCCAAGAGAGGTTAATGAAAATTATTTTAATAATAATTTTCATTTATTAGTCCAACGGTTTCCAAAGATTAACCCCCTTTTTCCAAAACTTCACTTTCTTGGGACTGCCTGCCTTAGCAAAGATTTTCTTTTTTTAATTATTTGAAAAGGGGACATGAAAAAATCCTAATTTACCATATTAATAATTTAAAACTTCACTACAATCCTAATAGAATAAAGGAAAAACAACTAACATTCTCTAACAATTAACTTCTTCTATCACTTATCAATTTACATTTAAACAACAATTTAAAAAGAATCCTAACACATACTTTTTAATTACCCTTAGTAATACATTCTAAACAAATAACTTAATAAAAAAATTAAACCCACCTTACCTTTACTAACTTTTAACACTAAAAAAAATCTAACATCTAATTCAAACACTAGCTAAAGCTAATCTAACTTTTAATTATAAATAAAAAAACAAATTAAATTCTAACTAACTAACTACACACACTTTCTAACCCACCCTTATCAATCTCTAACCCAACTAACTCAGTCTAAGTAGGCTCACATGAGCCTTCCCCAAAAAGGAGATCATGCTAACCAAGGTAGAGAATGACATGCTTTCAAGTCAAATGCCTCCTTGGATGTGATTGGAGGGTGGTTAGGAATTAATTTTTTTCTTTTTAAAAAAAAAGTTTGGTTATGAAATCACTTTCCAAGGCAAGCTCACGTGGGTTTCAAAGACATTCTCAAACATTGCTTGGAGATATTTTCACATGGAGGGGAATTTAAAATTTAAAGTCCCTAGTCAACATCAAGTGAGAGCCAATGTTTATCTCAGCATTAAAGACATTGAATTCCAATTTTAAACTCCCCTCTTACCCAAGGTACTCCCAAGATAGTAATAAGTGAATAAAGTTTATTAGGTAAGGACTTAGGATGAGTTAAGATATTTAAAATATAAAAACATATGTATTTACTTCTTCTTCCTTTCTTTTTTTTTTTGTATGTTTTTATTTATTTAATTGTTAAAAAGTATGTATGTAATTCAAATAAGAATAAATAAGAGAATCTTCTAGATTCTCCATTCAAGGAAAAAGAAATTTAGTCACTCATACAAAATCCAGAGAGCATTTTTCTCTAGCAAGGATTTTTTTTTTTTTTCAAGGCCCCCTTTTTTTTTAAAATAAATTTCTTTCTAAGTGTTATATTTTATTTTTTGTGAAATGCAAAATTTTACCAAGCAATATTTTTTTAAATGTAAATTTTTTCCAAGAGTTCGAGTCTCAAGACAAGGAAGTATAATTTTTTTTTTATTCAATTTACTAAATATTCAGTTTAAACCAAGGGGCAATTTATATACCTTTTTTTTAGCAAGGCAAACTCATATCTTTTTTTTCATATTATTTATTCTATCTATTTTATATTTCTAACATGTATAATTTCCCCAGGGGGGGTGGTGTTTTTTTTTAAAATGAATGTAATATCGTTTAAATGTTTATATTGCTACAATAACATAGGAATATTTCACTTCCTAATAATCACAAAATAAACAAGATAATCTAACATTTTAAATAACCCAATTTTTCTTATCATAGTTTGGAACCAAATTTCATAACATTTTAAATATGATCATTTTGTTTGGTTAACACAAATTAAAAGAATACAATTTCAAACTTATATTTGCAAGATTGATCATCTCCATTTAATTTATCTATCAACGCACATATGCAAGACCTGAATAACATAAGATACGAAAAAAAAAAAAAAGGTTTCTCAATCTTTTCTCTTCTATTAATCAACTTGGTTCAAGGCTCCATCGGGAAAGAACCAGTAAGAAAACCTGACATCCTTGCCACTACAACAATAACTTTAAAAAACATTTTTTTTACACAGGATTTCAATCTCGAACATAACTAAATTTCAATAACAAGTTGAATTTTCTTCTTGGCCCTTAACAAGGGATCCATTTCAAATTTTGCAATACATTATAGTGATCATGGAGAGAATGAAAAACTGACTAGGTGACAAACAAACATAACAAGAAGACAAAATCTGACATTCATTTCCATACTGGGTTTTTACAACAGGTACAAAACTAGGGAGAAGGTGGATTTTTCCAATAGGAGATGTCAGCCACAACACCAAAATAGGTGCCCAATCAGGGCTATAACTCAAGAACTTCCATTCTTCCATTCTTATATGCCAAAACTCATACATGGTTTGTGCTGACAGGTAGGGGCCCATAACACCCTACCCTCTCTCCCTCTTCTCGTCCTAAGAAGAGACTCTACACTATTGGAGTCCAACTGAAGACCTTTCTTGAAATTGGCCACTTCTGTCCTATCCGAGGGTGAGTAATGCCAAAACACCCATACAAGAAAACTTCAAAAATTCAAGCAAAACATGAAGGAAAAGCATTCAAGAAAAACATGTTTCAATCCTTCCCAAGCATACCCAACATACATACAAGCAAACTAATGAACAACACAATAACATAAGCATGAACCAAGCAATGAAACAACATGAGAAACATGAACAACATGAACAACGGAGATGAAGAACTCCTACCTTCACAAAGAGGTTATGGTAAAATGAACAAACTGAGAAGAGTCTTTCCTTCCTTGCCTTCAATCTTCCAAAAGTTCAGTCTAAAATTAGAGATTGGGTAACAACCAAAACTTCTCAAAAATGCCTCTAAATAAGATCCAAACTCAACCACCTAAAAAGGGAAATAACTTCCCCCACTTTCCTAAAAATCTAGAGATTTCTAACCCAACCAAACCTAAGGTTAACCTCTAAGTGGAGTTGAGGTTATTCAACGCATGGTAACAATTTTCAATTTTCGCACTAAGGCAAAAATAGACTTTTTGAGTGACCATAAAAGTCAAAAAAAGGGGCTATGGGGGTGGAAAATGCCCCCAACCCATACCCATACCCCTTGGATATTAAGATTTCATGATTTAAGGCCTTAGGAATTGATTTGGGACCAAACAAATGCTAGGAATTTTAAAGACTATCTAACAATTCCAAAAAGAAGATTAAGCACTAATCCAAATTAGGGGTAACTAAACTTGATTAAAAATAGATTAGAAAAAAGGGCACTAACTTGGTCTGACTAAGGTCTATAGGTTACACAGTTAACCCTAACTAGCATGCTGAAATGCATAAACAATTCACGAGTGTCAAGTGACACTATAAAAACACTGTTACGAAACATTAACATTTAAAGATTAAAAAATTATACACTCATCCAATCCATGATACAAATAAAATACAAACAATGGGGTTTGTGCCTTTTGTTAGACTCAACCTTGGTTTCCACATTTGGTACATATGGTTCAGTTTCGTTTCTCCGTTAGATTTTTTGACTAAAATATCCTGCACACTCATTGCACACATCAATAACACCAAAAAATCACATGCATATATGTATATAACATATCAGAGAAATTACATAAATTAAAACATCCATCTTTCAAATAAATTAACTGTTTAATTCATTTCTACTCACATTTAATCATTAGAAATCACATAATAAATATAACATATAACTTATTCATTATTTCAAATTAAGTACTAGTATAATCATCATTAGACATGCATATACCTAAACATGGTAACATCACCAATTAAAGAATACTAAATCAAAAAAATCAAAAGAAAATCACATGATGGCAATCAAAAGGATCATGAGATACTTGAAAGGCACTAAAAATTATGGATTGTGGTACAAATTTTGAGGTAATCTAGATTTGAAAGTGTTTACTAATGTTGATTAGGCAAGAAACATTGATGACAGAAAGAGTACAAATGGTAGAGTATTCTTTCTTTGAAAGAGGTTGGTTTCTTGGACAAGGAAAAAGAAAAATTGTACATCCCAATCTATAGCAGAAGTAGAGTATGTTGCAGCAGTAGTAAACTATTCTAATATTGTTTGGTTTAAATAGTTATTGGAAGGCATGAAGGTTGAGATCAAAGAACCAGTTGTTATGTTTTGTGATAATACAAGTGCAATCAACATATCTAAAAATCCAGTGATGCATTCCAAAACCAAGCACATTGCAATAAAGTATCACTTTGTTAGAGAATTAGTGCAGGATAAGGAGATTAGATTGGAATATGTCCATACAAAGGAAAAAATTGCTAACATATTCACCAAGCCATTACCTAAGGATGCATTCTTGTATCTAAGAGGTAAGCTAGAGGTCATTCCCCTATCTGAAGCTCACTAAAATGAAGTTTTAGTGATGCATCAACAAGAACCAAATTGAAGATCTATCAATTGATGCAGCATAGTCATGGAAACATTACATATGAATCAGTACTCAAGGTACATTGTTACTTATTTGGTTTGTGTTGTCTTTGGCATGTGTTGTCAAAGAGGGAGAGTGTATTGTCATATCTTTCTAAAATTTGAATTTGTTTGTGGAGAATTTTCTATTTGAAAAGATGCTATGTAATTCCTTCATAGAGGGAGATTACTACATTAGAGAAGATTGTGGCATAGAATCTAAGAGGGAGAAATGTTCTGTCAGAAAAGACTTGTTTTCAAATTTCATCTACTATGACATGTTGTGTTTCCATCAATGCCAAAGAGGGAGATTGTTGGATACAATTGATCAATTGTGTGTTGTCTTTGATGTTACACAAATGTCATATCAATTATCAGATAGAGTCTACTAAGCTTAGTTGGTCAACAAAAAAAATTCTAGAGTCCATCGAGTGTTCTTGAAAAAAACTCTGTGGAAATAGTTTCTACTAAGCTCACTTGGGCATTGAAGGTTTCTATGGTAGAAGTTAGTTCCTACCAAGCTCACAAGGTTAGTAAAGGAAAGTTAGTGTTTGACGAGTTTACTCGATCTCTAAAGGATTTTTCAAAGTTCACAATGTTCACTGAGCTTTAGTTGGTTAACACTAGAAATTATTTTTATAGTAGTGTTTATTGAGAAAGGTCGGCCAATGAAGGATTTCATTGTTTTGGGAGATAAAGTTTAATTGTTTCATGTAATGATTGTAGTTGAATGATGTAAAAATTATTGGTAATTGTAACTTGTAAATGAGTTGACTTGATGATTTGTAAGGTATAAATAAAAGGTCAAGTTGTGAATTCTAAAGTATGAATGAACAAGCATGCAAATGTGTTGATTATGTGAAGAGGAAAGTGTGAGCGAATTTTGAAGAAGGATCAGATATCCTTGAGAAGTAGCAAAGTTGTAGTCGATCATAGAGGATCTAATGAAGCAAAATAGAGATTTGTATCAGCAATTCAGTTGCATCTCATTCAGGTCAACTCATTGTTACTTTCTCATAATTGTAGTAGTGATTTCCAAATCTCTTAATAAAGTTGGTTTAACAGCCATTTTGTAAATCCTCTAACAAGGTGGATAGTTCTATTGAATTTTTCTAAAGTCCTCTATCAATGCCACTCCTAGTAGGGTTATTAAATCCTTTAACAAGGTCACACCTCATGGTGTGTTTTGTAACCTTTAACAGGGTTAGCTCCTAATAGGGCTCACTTCAGAAGAGTGAAAATTGGTAGCTAGTTACTTGGTGGCTTTTCCCATATTAGGTTTCCATGTTAAATCCGGTGTCTCTTGTGTTCATGTTATTTCCTTTATGCATGCATGTTAATCACTATGAATGTTTAAGATCTATTAAAGATAACATACATTACATCTACCAAGTTACAACATTTTTTTGTGTGGCTACCGAGTGATAGCAGTAACTAGTTTATAAGACATCTTAGGGATCTATGGATTTTGTTCTATGGTAACTAATTCACCCCCCCCCCCCCCCCCCCCCCCCCCCCCCCCCCCTCTCAGTTACTCCATCTATATTTCCAATAGTTACAACTCTTAAGGATGTTGTGGTTAATCACACATATTCAGATGATCAATGAGTGAAGAGTTATGAAGATTACGAGCCACAAAATTGCTTATAATTTTGAAAAGATGTAATATTGTAATGAAACATATAATGCAATATCTTAATATGGTCCTATATTATTATTTAAAATTGGGAAAATCTCAAGGCCAACTCAATAACTTATTCTACAACTTGGTGTAAAGGAAATACCATTTCCTTGGATGTAAAGTGTGATATGCAATCATATCTATTTAATGTATTGTGTAATATTACATGTTAATATTTTGTATCACTGCAAATGTACTAACACTACCATAATATTTGGTATGTACTTTCCAAAGGTAGCTCTCCTTATATTAATAAGCATAATCCATGAATAGACATGTCCCTTTAAGGGACATGTCTATTTCTTAACTAATAATTAATATTATAACATAATTATAATATTAAATTATTATATAATTATAACAAATATAACCATACTTATATTTTTATTGTTACTATATTAATTTATCTCATATAATAAACACCCATATGTGTGTAAAAAATAAAGACATCCAAATTGACTAAAAACTTTAACACTCCCGCATAGTCAAGAAGGATAAATAAAATTTGATAATCAAGGATAATGGTCTATCACTATTATACTCTATCCATAGACATAAATTCATTTTAATGATAGCCAAGCTCTTAGTTCATAAAACACTTGGTATGCATTTATACAAATAACTCAAAGACATTATAATTATTGTCTAAGATCTTAGTCATAAGTCTCACAAAATGTACACTTACCAATATCTCTAATATGTATTTATTCAAATAAATCAAAGATAGTTAATTTAATGACATCTAAGAACATAGTTTTAGGTCTCACAAAATACATATTAACATGGTTTAAGTACAAAACTTACTCAAAATGTATAACACAAAATTTAGCCATCTAAAGCAACCACACATCAACAAATTTGCATTACATTCACCATGTACCCAAAAATGTTTAAAAGGTATGTGCACATGCATTCTCATAATGCATATCATATAAAAATACACCATGAAAGGTATAATCTATCATGATCTACATAGATATCATAAGATATCCATCATAATAGAAAAGAAAGTTATTGTAAGATCATCACCTTTCAATAAATTTTGTAAGTACAAGTGATATCATTTGGAATTCATCACTTCTTCATGATTTACATAGGGCATGGGCCCATTTAAATCACAGTCACAAGGTATATTCATGAATCATGGTCCTCTTGAATGCTACAACTTATTTATCACTAGAGAACATGGCTTACTCTCTTTGAATCAATATGATCCAGATCATCAAGGGTTGACTAAATTATATCCTTTATCTCTCAAGGTTACCTCTAATGAAATGTCAATCTCCCTCTAAATCTTAAGCTCCCTCTAAATCTTAAGCTCCCTCTATTTCATGCAAGAACATTCTAAAAAAATATCAAGGCACATAGCTCTTATAGTGTGTATCATAATACAAAAATTAGAGGACTACAATTAATAGATAATTTTAATACTCAAGAAAAATAAATGCATCTTTGGACATCAACATCATTGATGTGGTCTTTATACATGTAACACCATATTTATTTTACCCTTCTTATAAGATATTATATTAGTCTCATAAAATATCAATCATTTCTTAAATAAATATTATTTATATTACTATAAGCAATTCACAATGTTCAACACATGTGCATTCATATATATCCATACACCAATCATACCTCAAATTTTAATATCCACATTATACTAAAATATAAATGAATATTTATAAAATGATCCTTACCAATAAATAGACTTCTATAATTTTCTTGATTGGTTTAGTGCCCAAGGTCTCTTACATCTCCTTTGGAATTGAAAGTCACTCACTAAAACCCTAAGAAAAAAGTGATTGTTGAAGTGGAAGACACATTTTAGATCACATGTGTGTTATGCCCATCACTTGATGAGAATATTGTGTACACAAGTACAAAATTAATTTTGACAACTAATTTGCACATCAGCTTCAAGTCCTACTCACTTAGACCCCAAGTGATTGGTGTTCATGGGTGGATATACACAATAGAGTAGCCTCATCACTAGCAATGCCAGTAATGAGAGGTGGAGCAAACTATTTGAGCACCAATCTGTTTAGATGCAAAGTGTCTTGATTTTGTGAAGAACGAGAAGAGAGTAATAGGCACTTCTCCATCCCCAAACTAGTGTGTTGATCAATCAAGTGGTATTGACATTGTCTATGATAGATAGACATATCAATATACAAAAATTCATCATGTTTCATGAAATAAACTCATCACCGCCGATAATGAAATTTCATGAATGTCATTTTTTGGCAATCAAGAACCATCAATAAAAATTCTTATTAACACCACATTTGGCATTTGGATATGGGTCTTCCCACATAATATTCTTTGTTTCACATCCAAAATATCATGCACAATTATCATCTCATGCTAACAAAATACCATACGTGACTATCATAATTCTAAATAACAACAATGTATGGGTTGAATGTCCAACGTATTTTCACATCTCGTCATTCTTTTTTGGGTGTATAGACTAATGCTCAACAAGCCTTTGATTGTACTTCTTTTATGTAGGAACCTTTGTTAGAGTAAATAATTAATTATTAATTATTTATTCTATTTACTTAAGCTTACTTAGGTTAATGCATTTATTTAATATTTAGTATTTAATAGTTGTAGTGGTTAGTTTTTGACAACACGAGAGTTTGTTCCCTTCTAGCATCCTTTAGTTGTCAACCTTATCTTCTACCTCCTTCCAACTTGTTCTACAAGCTTCCATGAGGCCTTTATATTTGGTCTCTCTCTCATTGTAAATTCATCCATTCACATAGCAATTTTATTTTCCTATTGTGAAATATTTTCTCTTGCTTTGTTTCCTTCAAGCTCTTACTTCTTAGGTTTCTCTTCAACAAGCTATTTGCATTGCAGGTGATCTTGGTGACTGTGAAGTTGGATTTCATCAACTCCTACATGGTATCAGAGCCTCCCTATTGCTTCTTAGTTGAAGGATTTTTTAAGCCACGATTTAGAGACACAAACCCTAGTTTGTTTGTGATTTTTTTCTTCAATTGGGAGGAAGAACATTTTTTCAGTATTTGGAGAAAAATGAGAAACAGGGTTTGACATAACAAATCTATCATTTTTTGGGCTTTTTTCTTTATTTTTTTGAGTTGTGATGGTAGCAATTTAGAAAAAATAACTACATAGGTGATTTTCAAATAGCGATATCTCTCTCATACGAACTCATTTTTTCGAGCAATTTTTTTGTTTTGGGGTAGAATTTTGTGATCTACACATTGGTGCATGTGATTTGACATCTCTATTCCTAATTTTTTCTACAACTCGCAAATCTCAATTTTTTCCATTTTAAATGCTTTGTACAAGCTCATTTGGACACATAATTAGGTTCCATTTTTTTTGAAAGTGCATTTTTTTGTATACTTTCTAGATCTACAATTAGATTATAGGTTTTATGGACAAAAATATTACTTTTAGAAATAGGCCCTAAATTGGCTATTGTAGTTGCACTAAGTATAGAATGCCCAAATCATACATTAGGGGGGATTAATTGATCTCTTTTGCATTTTGGGGGAGCATTTTCTTTTCTATAATTTGCTTCAAATAAGACCCTTCGACTTCCATCTTTTTCTTTCTCTCAATGGTGGATCCATCTGTGACTCATCTCACATCACACAACTACCACACCTAGAAGGCACAAATGACTAGGCTTCTCATGTCAAGAGGCTTATGGTCTTGTTTGGATGAGCACCAACTTGCTCTTATGCACCCTTTTGAGGTTCTACAGTATAGGAACAAAATGGATGAAGCCATGGGATTGATTGTAGTCAACATTTCAAATAGTCTGCTATTTCACTTAGATGGTTTGACCACTCCATGGGCTTATTGGAAAAAAATTTAGACTTTGTTTGGTCAAGTGAATGAGTTCCAGGCACTTTGGTTGGATGCAGATTTGGTATCTTTGAAACCTACCAATTTTTCTACCATTGAGGACTTCTTAATGAAGTTCAAATCTCTTCATACACTTCTGCAAGGATGTGGGAAAAATAAACTGATGATGAATGTATCTTTTTGATACTCTCCAAGTTGCAGGGCCAATATCAAATTTTCTCTTCCACCTTCTACTCCACTATGGATGCCTTGGGTGACAAACACAAGATGCCTTCATTTGAGATCTTTTATGATCGATTAACTTGTGAATAGTCCAAGATCAATTAGATGGACTCACTTTCAAGTTCATAGCTGCAAGCTTTTCTTACCAAGGATACACAAGAGTAGAAGCCAAAGTAGATATCAGATTCCTCTAGTTCATCATCTTCTAAGAAGAAGGAGAAAAAGAAGATTGAGACTGCTATCTATCCCTATTATAAGAAGGGACCTCATGATGAGTCATGTTGTTTTCAGAAGAAATTTGATGGCTATGAGAAACAAATTGCAAATTTGCAAGCTCTCCTTCAGAAGAGCATTTTTTCCTCTCCATCCTCTTCTACCTCATAGGGGTCTACTTTTTAGTCTTCTACATCTTCAGCATCTACACAGGATCTTGGAAAGGGTCATGCATTACAGGCTTCCATTGCATCTCCTTCACAGGTTCCTTGGATAATGGATTTAGGTGTTTCTCACCATATGACATCTTCTCAAGGTGTCTTCTCTACTCTTGAGGCTTTTCCTATTCCTCATATTCTCATGGGGAATAATGCTGCTCTACCAATTGTAAGAAAGGTTCAATTTTCATCTAGGATGGTATATTCAATGATGTATTGTATGTTCCATCTCTGTTTGCTAACCTTCTCTTAATTTCTCATATTACACATAGCAAATCAAGGAAGATAGTTGAGTTCACTACTGATTTAGTTTTCATTTAGGATTGTGCCATAGGAGGTCTTATTGCTACAAGGATAGTTGATTCTTCCACCCATCTCTATACCTTCTCGCACTTTTTCCCACCATCTCCATTTTCAGATCATGCCTCTTCTCTTTTGCAAGAGGATCATGTGGTGCAATCTGGATACTTGAACCTTTGTATTATTCTTAAGATCCTTGTTTTGACTACCACACCACATCTAGTTGAGGGCTTTTCTCCTCTACAAGATTCTTCTTCCACTCTACCTAATCCTTAGCTTCATTCATTGAGACTCCAAGTACACTTTTTGTGGATACAACAGTGGACATTCATGATAATGTCATCACACCTACCTTGGGGATTCCATTTCTAGATCCTTATAATTTTTCCTTTGGGCATTAGCTAGGCCTTCCAGTTTCCCCTCTCATTCAGGGGTTCCCTAGTTATGTTCCTTTGTTCCTTCTGCATTGGAGTTTCATTGGTTTGATCATTTCTACAGGAGCTCCATCATTTTTGGGGGGCTTTGGTGTCTATTATCATGGTTGTGTTGGTTGTACTTATGGTTTTGAGAGAGTCTCTTGACTCTTTTCTGATGGAAATTTGTCCTTGGGGGAATTGGTTGAGGCTTCCTTCCTTCACTTCATTTTTTTTTTTAGCATGTTCTTTTTACCTCTTTTTGGGGGAGGGTTTTTCCCACATGGTTTTCTCTCTTTCCCCATTTACAAAGGTTGCATTTTTTTGCATTGTACATGGGTACCTAACATGGCCTCATTACCAGGACCCATTCTGCATTTCATCTTAGTTTTGTGAGCTTAAGGCATTCCCCTAAGTTGCACTTAAGGGGGGTGTTAGAGTAAATAATTATTTATTTATTATTTATTCTATTTACTTAAGCTTACTTAGGTTAATGCATTTATTTAATATTTAGTATTTAATAGTTGTAGTGGTTAGTTGTTGACAACACGGGATTTTTTCTCCCTTCTAGCATGTTCCACCTTTTGTGGAAGTATGCTTAGTTGTCAACCTTATCTTCTACCTCCTTCCAACTTATTCTACAAGCTTCCATGAGGCCTTTATATTTGGTCTCTCTCTCATTGTAAATTCATCCATTCACATAGAAATTTCATTTTCCTATTGTGAAATATTTTCTCTTGGTCTGTTTCCTTCAAGCCCTTGCTCCTTAGGCTTCTCTTCGACAAGCTATTTACACTACAGGTGATCTTGGAAACTATGGAGTTGGATTTCATCAACTCCTACAACCTTAATAAATTTTTCCTTATTAAACTACATTAAATATTGGTTTTTTCCATTCTTCCCTTGACATGAGATCTAATGACCTCATTTACCCACTAATCCATTGGGTCACCTATGAAAATTCCTATTGCAGTCATTGATTATTAATCTCCTATCTTAAATGATTATAAAATTCTAAAAATAAATTCATGACTAATATCAAAAAATAACACAACTACAACTTCACCAATAAAATATAGAAAGAAATAAGAAACACAAAGAACACAATATTTTTGGACCAATTATCCTTGGAAAAAATCCTAAGGGAAAACTAGTTCTATAGATGAGGAATTATATTAACTTTGGCAAATCAAGAGATACATAATTCCTTGCCTCTCACTGGTAGAACTCTGACAACCTCCTAATTTTTTTGGTTGATATTCATCCACTATTATCCCCAATGCTATCACTGCACCCTTGCTAACACTGCAAGACAATTTCTTGTCACTGTAAACTCATTTGCTAACATTGCAAATTATTCTACAAAATTGTTCTCCAAATGCCCTCTTACTCCCTTTTATACTACTATTGGAAAACCAAAATCTGAGATTGATTCTCAATCGATGGTCGAGATTAAAAACAACTTAATAACTCTAACCAAGTTGCTTTCTAGTTGCTTCTAAAAATGGCTAATTAATTAGCAAATATTTTCCCCAACTCTAACTATCAAGTTAGTGAAATAATTATTTGCTAAATAATAGCATATGGACAAATAGTTCTCCAAGCTACCTAAACTAGCACTCCCTCTTAGTGAGGAATTTTTTATGTAGGACACCTAACTTATCTCTGAAGAAGATGGTTTTTTACTTCCCCAATACCTTTGTCACAATGTCTACTACCTGCTCCTCTGTAGGTATGTACTATACCTAAATAACTCCCCATTGTACACAATCTATGATGAAATGATATCTAATCTCTATATGTTTAGACCTATCATGAAATATTGGATTCTTAGACAACTTGATGTAACTATAATTGTTGTAGTGTATTATTGTAGTCTCAACCTGTTGACCAAATAAGGCTACTAAAAACTTTCAAAGCCATATGGCTTCACATGTTTCCATGCTAGTTTCTCTGTATTCTACTTTTGTTGAACTTAGAGCCATAAACTTTTGCTTCTTGTTGAACCAAGATATAACTCCTGATCCCAAACCGAAACAACACCTTGAAGTGCTCCTTTTGTCCATTGTATTACTTGCCCAATCTACATCAATATAGCCTATCTTTGAACATATATGATCCCATGATCAAATGTACCATCAAGTAATGCAACACATGCTTGGCCACTATCCAATGCAATATCTTTGGTTCAACCATGAACTTACTAAGAGAGTTCACTGCAAATGCAATATATGGCCTATTGTTGACCAAATACATAAGAAAACCAATCAACTACCTATATAAGGTGGGATCTTAAACTAGGAGCATCTTGTGTATAAGCGCAATCTTGAATCACCTAAAAATATTTTTATTTTAAGTCTTTCTATTTTAATAAGAACTAATAGATAGGGTGGTTGCTATTTCTTGGAACTTGCTAATTTTAGTAATATTGTCATACAAGCTCAGAACTTTCTCATTTTCTACATGAAGGGTCATTTTAGAGTTATAAGCCTACCATAATAATATCATTTATCTAGCTTAAGTATTGAGATGTTATTGCATATTTTTGGTGGAAAAAATTGTAGAAAAATCTTCAAGCTCACCGTTAGAGGCCTTAGAGTGCCCAGATGAGGTCGAAAAACTTGATAGAAGGGTTCACACATTTTTTCAAGCCTATATATTAGGAGCTAGCATTTTCAAAAAGTGGTTATAATAGCCAGTCAAAGCAATACTTCAAGAATTATGGCCTTCCAAAGTTGGGCTACCCAAAATATCTAAAATAATTGTCAATGATGTATTTAGACAACTCTATATGTATTGTTAGGGTCTGTCAGCCCTAGGTATTAAGTTTCAATGTCTAGAACCTTCTCATGGGCATCAATTTGCCTATTTAAATAATGCTTGAACATTGTCTAGAGCAACTTTGGGTAGTAGTTTATAGCTTATTCTTGTAGATTAGTATAATGAAGGAACCCATGTGGGTTAGTCTATTCTACTTGTGAATTTTATAATTCCACATTTACAAATTAAATTAGAATTTCATATTTTGTGCTCGCATTTTTTTTTTTTCTTTGTTTCTATTATCATTTATAGTATTAAGGGGAGCACACTTTATCAAGTTGTATTAGAGCTAGAGTTCTTGAGCATGTGGATAGATCATTGATAGTGAGGCAATTTGCACTAGGACCGTGGTTTGTGCTAAGCATGTAGATAGATTATCGATCGTGAGATAGTTTGCACTAGGGTTTCAAAAAAAGCACATAAATGCCTCCACAAAGAGAGTGTGGTGGAAGAGTTGTAGGTGTTACACTTGGGGATTTTAGAACCCTCCAAAGAAAAATGCAAGCAATGGAAGAACAAATGCATAGAGGGATAAATCTTGTTGTAAGAGATGAAAGCAAGGATGAGGACAAAGAAGAAAAAAATGTCAAACCAGAGGTAGTTCTAAACCTAGAGGAAGAGAGAATTTTTAAGGCCATCTCCAAGATTGGAAAAATACCTAGTTTTAAGGTTCCCACATTATTGGGAAGTCTTAACCTAGAGGAGATGATTTATTGGATCAATGAATTAGATGAGTACTTCAAGTATGAAGATATTAAGGATGTCAAGTTTGTGAAGGCAAAACTAAAGGGTCATGCCAAGTACTAGTGGGAAGAGCTTCAATTGGAGCTGAATATAAAGGGAAAAGACAAAATCACTAGATGGGATTGGATGATAGCTAAACTAAAGTGAAAATTCATCCCCATGGATTATGAGCTTAAACTGTTGAAGAAAATGAATGGGCTAAAGCAAGCACTAAAATCTATTCAAGAGCACACCGAAGAGTTCTGCAAAGTTCTCATTAGAATTGACCATGCAAAAATTGATAAGGAGAAAGTGGACTATTATATTAATGGGTTAAGACCAAGTATTTAGGATGAGCTAATTCTAGTTTGAATGAACAACATTAAGGAAGCATACCAATTTTTCCTAAGAGTTTAGGACAAATTGAGCAAGAAGTTTGACAAAAAAATAGTGGAAGAAGTCATAGTGGAAGATCTGGTAGACAATCTTATGGAGGTTGTAATGATTTTTAGAAGAATACAGATGAGGCTATAAGTAGTAGTTAGAACAAGAGGGGAAATAATTCTAATTATTTCCATGATCATAATAATAGAGATTAGATAGGAAGAGGTAGGGGATAAGGATCTAGAAGAGGAGGCTTTCGTGGGAAATGTTTTCACTATGGAGAAGAAGGGCATAGAGCATTTGAATATTCCTAGTGTGAAGGAAGGACAGATCAAAGAATAGAAGGTCAGGCCAAAGTTGCACATGTTAATGAAGATGAAAAATCATCTCATTCTAAAGATGCTAAAAGAGGTGAAGTCCTAGTTAATAGAAGAGTCGTACTAAGTGGTGAGAATAAACCCAATCAAAGAAGGAGATTGTTTTACACAAGGTGTAGTTATGAAGATAAGTATTGTGATGTGATCATTGATGGTGGAAATAATGACAATTCAGTATCAGAAACAATGTTCACAAAGTTGAGAACAAAGAGATGAAAACACCCACCTCCATACCATATTTCTTGGGTGCAAGATGACCATGAGGTCATGGTTAATGAGTAGTGCTTAGTGAAGTTTAAGATTGGAAGCTACCAAGATGAAGTACTTTGTGAAATCATACCTATGGACATATGTTACATGTTGTTGGATAGGCCATGGAAATTTGACAAGCATGTTGTACACGATGAGCAAGAAAATACCTACACCTTGACCAAGGATGGAGTGAAACATAAGTTGAAGTGATTGAAGGATACAGAAGAAAAGGAATGTACTACTACTAGAATATGTTTTTTTTATGGAAAAGAGTTTCTCAAAGGTATGAAGCATGGGGATATGTGTTTTTCTATAACTCCAAAAGATAGTAAAGAAGAAGTAGAGGAGATACCTAAAAAAGTTGTAGATATGTTGCAAGAGTTTTCTAAATATTGTATCAGATAATGAAAATGATGAATTTTCCACAATGAGGAAGATTAGTCACAAAATTGATTTGGTTCCAGGAGCTAGTCTACCAAGCAAGGTGGGACATAGAATGACTCTAGTAAAAAGTGAAGAATTGAATAGACAAGTTCATGAGTTGTTGCAAAAGGGTTTGATTCGAGAGAGTTTGAGTCCATGTTTTGTACCAACCATCTTAGCACTAAAGAAGAATGGAGAATGAAGGATGTGCACATATCTCACACTATCAACAAGAACACAATCAAGTATAGATTTCCATTGCCAAGGATGGATGATATTACGTTGTTTGAGTGGAGATGAGTATTTCACAAAGATAGATCTGAAGAGTGGATACCATTAGATATACATCAAAGAAGGAGATGAATGGAAGACTACTTTCAAGACAAGAGAAGGACTGTATGGATGGTTAGTCATGCCTTTTGAGCTTACCAATGCACCCACCACTTTCATGAGGCTCATGAATTATGTACTAAAGGAGTTTCTAGGTAAGTTTGTCATTATTTACCTAGACTATATTTTCATCTTTAGTAAGATATTGGAGGAGCATTTGATTCATATTTGAAAGGTCTTTGATGAGTTGAGGGAAGAAAAGTTGATGATAAACCTGAATAAGTGTAGTTTTGTAAAGATGGAGTTGGTGTACTTGGTATTTGTAGTCTTAGTCAAAGGTTTGAAAATCGACTCAGAGAAACTAAAGTCTATTCTTGAATGGTCTACTCTGGGGAGTATGAAAGAGGTAAGATATTTTCATGGACTACTAGTTTTTATAGAAAGTTCATAAGAGGTTTGGGTAGTATTTGTGGACCCTTGACTAAAACAATGAGAGGGGATAGGAAAGAATTTAAGTGGACTATAGGAGCAATTAAGAGTTTTAATCTGTTGAAATAGAAAGTTACTGAGCAGCTTGTTTTAGCACTTCCTAATTTCAACAAGGTGTTTCAAGTAGATTGCGATGCTAGTGGTACTACAATAGGATCTATTATGAGCCAAGAAGATAGACTTATTGCTTATTTTAGTGAGAAGTTGAATGATGCAAAAAGAAAATATTTTTTTTATAATCAAGAAATTTATGCTATAGTTCAAGCATTGAAGAAGTGCAGACACTATCTTCTTCCTATTCAATCTTTTCAATATTTGAATAGCCAAGGAAAATTAGACCAAAGGCATTTAAAGTGGGCTAAGTTTTTGTAGAGTTATACACTTGTTTTGAAACACAAGAATGGGATGTCTAACAAAGTTGTAGATGCTCTTAGTAGAAGACAAAATTTGTTGACAAAAATGTAGATAGAGGTGGTTGTGTTCAAGGAATTTAGTACTTTGTATTTAGATGATGCTAATTTTGGTGAAGCATGGAAATCTTGTATAGAACCCATTACACTAGATAGGAAAAAGTAGTTGGATTTCATGATTCAAGATAATATTTTGTTTAAAGGAAGCTAGTTGTGCATTCTTAGAAGCTCAATGAGAGAATCTCATCAAGGAGAAGCATAATGGAGGATTGGCTAGACAGTTTGGTAGAGATAAAACCATAGCTTTGGTTGCTATGGATTATTATTGGCCATAGTTGCAACAAGATGTGAAGAATTTTGTATAGAGTTGTATAGTATGTTAGATGGCGAATGGAGTGAATCAGAATACATGATTATATCAGCCATTACCTATACCAGAGAAGTTGTGGGAGGATGTCAACATGGATTTTGTTCTTGGATTACCAAGAACACAATATGTGCATGATTCTATTTTTCTAGTGGTTGACAGGTTTTCAAATATGACCCATTAAATATTCCTTTCAAAAAGACTAGTGATGTTGTTCATGTGGTAGAGTTATTTTTTAAAGAAGTGGTGAGACTACATGGTCTGCCAAAGACTATAGTTTTAGATCAAGATACCAAATTTATTGAGTATTTCTAGCATACATTGTGGAAGAAGTTGAAGACAAATTTGAAGTTTAATTCAGTGCATCATCTATAGACTGATGGACAAATAGAAGTTGTGAATCATAGTTTGGGAAACTTGTTAAGATGTTTGGTTGTAGACAAGCCAAAAGAATGGGATATGATTTTACCATAGGTAGAATTTTCATATAATAATTTTGTCAACAAGAGTACTGGTAAATCACCATTCCAAATTGTATATGGGAACAGTCCTAGAAATGCTTATGAATTGAGGAAATCTAATAAAGGAGAGATAAGTAGTGTTGAAGTAGAAGAATTTGTTGAACATTTGAAGAACATCCATGAGGAGGTGACAAAGCACATCATAAAGATGAATACATAGTATAATGTTGAGACAAATGTGACAAGGAGGTATAAGGAATTTTAGCTTGGAGATGAAGTCATGGTTCACTTGAGAAAGGAGCATTTTCTAGTGGGTACATATAATAAGATGAAGTTGAAGAAGTTTTCAGCATACAAGATAGTGAAAAGGCATGATTTTGGAAATGCTTATGAAGTGGAGTTGTCTACACAATTGAATATTTCATGTATTTGATATTTTAGATTTGAAAAAGTATTATGAAGGAGGTGATGAAGATGAAGTTGTAGAAGCATAGTGGAGTATTCTAGTAGCTATTTTGGCTACAAAGGAGATTGAGGAAATATTGGGTAGTCATGTTGGAAAAAGTACAAAGAATAAAACTAATGAGGAATACCTAGTCAAATGGAAAGGGAGGCTAGTAGATGATTCATCATGGCTAGCATGGGAGGAGGTTAACCTTTTTGGTTTTCCTCTAAACACCTAAGATGTAATGGAGTCACTTCTCAAATTACCCCAGGCGTCTAATGCATGAGCATCCTAGGTGTAAGAGAAATCTTGTATCACCTAAAAATATTTTTATTTTCAGTGATCATATTTTAATAACGACTAGTAGATAGGGTGGTTTTTATTTCTAAGAACTTTTTATTTTTAGTAAGTTTGTCATATGAGCTCAGAATGTTCTCATTTCTACATGAAGGTTCATTTTATAGTTATAAGCCTACCATAAAAATATCATTGCTCTAGCTTAAGTATTAGAGAAGTTATTGCAAATTTTTGGTGGAAAAATTTGCAAAAAAATATTGAGGCTCACCATTGGAGGCCTTAGAGTTATTAGATAAGATTTGAAAACTCAATGGAAGGGCGCTTGCACAATTCCAAGGCTATAGATCAGAGGTTGGCATTTTTGAAAAGTAGTTATAATAGCCAATCAACGCAATGGTTGGAGAGTTATGGCCTTGCAAAGTTGGGCTACCAAAAATATCTAAAATATTTGTCAAATATGTATTTTGATAACTCTATATGTATTATTAGGGTCTATTGGCCCTAGGTATTAAGTTTCAATGTCTAGGATCTTCTCAGGTGACATAAATTTGCCTATTTAAGAAAGGCCCAAACATTGTCTAGAACAACTCTAGGTAGTAATTCACAGCTTAGTCTTGCAAAGAACTATAATGAAGGCACCCATGTGGGTTAGCATATTGTACTTGTGAATTTTGTAATTCCACATTTGTGGTGCAAATAAGAAGTCTATATTTTGCTCTTACATTTTTTTTGGTTTCTTTGTTTCTATTATAGTTTATGCTATAAAGGGAGAACCCTTTATTAGATCTACATCCTTCTACTTAGATGTATATACCTTCCTCAAATTTGTAATCATGGGTATAGACATGACTTTGCAATCCTCCATCCTAAATCTCTTCAAGATCTCAATGCAATATTTCCCTTGACCAAGGAAAATCCCTCCATTTTTCTGTTACAACTTGCTGCCTAGAAAGTAGTGCATAAGTCCTAAATCCTTCATCTCAAAATCTTTTGCAATATCCCTCTTGCAATCCTCTATGAGCCCTAGTGCACCTATTAGAAATAGGTCATCTACACCAAGAAAAAGAATGAGAACTTCACCCCCAACCATCAAGTAGTAGAGGTTAGCATCCTCTTCACTCTTCACAAAGCCCATTTCCTAAAAGTGTGTATCAATGCACTCATACCAAACTCTAGGAACCCACTTGAGTCTATACAAGGCTTTCTTTAATTTTCACACATGGGTCTCCTTTTTGTGTGCTACAAAGCCTTCTAGTTTCTCGATGTATACCGACTCCTTAAATTCACCATTGAGGAATGTTATCTTGACATACATTTGATAGATTTTCTATCCCATCTATGCTACAAATGAGATCATGGCTCATATAGAAGTATACCTTGCCACTAGAGAAAATGTCTCCTCATAGTCTATTCCCTCCTTTTGAGATAACCCCTTTTCTACAAACATTGACTTGTATTTCTCAATGCTACCATCTGCATTGTGTTTTATCTTATAGATCTAATGTGATCCAACTACTACTCTATATGTTGGTCAAGGTATTACCTCCCACACATCATTCTCCATAATTGAGTGATACTCCTCAACCATAGCATCTTGCCATACTTTATGTTGTGTAGTCTCTTGATAGCTAGAAGGTTCACTATCTACCAATTGAAGAACTAATGCCACATAGTCATTGAAATTTACTAGTTATCTCCATTCTCTAGTACCCCTTCTAGGAGCTCCCATGAACTCCTAAGTATCCCTTTGTGTCTCTTGAAACTCAAGGTTCCTACTACAACCTATAGAGAATGAAATATAAACCTCTAAGTCTTCGTTGCTCCATTCTTTGTGAATCTTCACCACCTAAGCCTACACTTGAACTAGTAACTATACTTGTTCTTTGTTTCCCTTGAATAGACCTTAGAGCTTCCCCTAGATGCTCACTCTAACCATCTACTGGAAAATATCTAGACCTTTTAAATGTCTTGTCCTCCATGAACTTAGAATCATGTCTAAAAATAACTCTTCTAGCCTTAGAGATAAAAATCCTATATGCCTTTGAGGTTTTCTTGTACCCAAAAAAGTATACCCTCTTGGTAGTCTGATATGAGTTAGTACATGTATCACCTAGAATATGACAATATGTCAAACTCCCAAATATTCCAAAGTGACCAATATTTTGATTCTTTCCTACAAAAGCTTCCTTTGGTGTCATCTTCCTTAGTTCCTTGTATGGAACTTGTTTTGAATGTAGACCATTGTACTACATGCCTCTGCCCAAAAATAATGACACATATCTTGGTCATGTAGCATAGCCCTTTCTGCCTCTAATATGAAAGGGTTCTTCCTCTCAGCAACTCCATTCTATTGTGGACTATAAGGAAAAATTCACTCTATCTTGATTTCTTCCCTAGTATAGAACTCCTAAAAGTTATTTCCTTTGTAATCACCTCCATTTTCTGACCAAAGAACCTTTATCTTGCTTCCTGTCAAGTTCTCCACAAGAGCCTTGAACTTTGGAACCAACTAAAATCCTCATCCTTAGTCTTTAAGAAGTATATCCATATCTTCCTAGAGAAATCATCAATAAAAGTAACATAGTACTCATATCCTCTGAGAAACTTTGTTGATATTAGTCCACATACATTTGAATGTACTAGATCAAGAATAGCCTTAGATCTAGTGTCACTCCTTGGAAAAGATGCTTTCACAAAATTCCTTAACATGCATCCCTTACATACTTCATCATGCTTTGTGCTCACCTCTAGAACACCTGTCACCGTTTCATGAAGCAATTTGAGTGTTCCATGATGACTATGGCTCATCCTCCTATGCCATAGCTCTCCAAAATCTCTAGGATTATTGTTTCTTGTGAGTGCCTTAGGAGTATCAAACTACAACCTATAAAGGAAAGCACTCCTAACTCCAATAGTTATGGGTGACTTGCATTCCTTGTGCTTAATCAACACATGTGTCCCTCTAAAGAGTACATTATACTTGCTATCCTAAAGAATAGATATAAAAATTAAATTTATACCTAAGCTAGACACATGAAACACATCATGAAATTGAATTATCTTTTCATTCTCCCTCTGAAACTAAATAGTCCCTTTCCCAACTAGGTTAAGTCTGGATAAGTTTCCCATAGAAATCTGGATATTAGTGTTCTCCTCCTTATAACTAGAGAAATATTCTCTAACTCTTGTCATATGAAATGGTGCCCCACTATCTATATACCAAAAAATTTGTGAGGTTGATGGAGACACAACCAAAGAGTAGAATGAACACACAGGAAAAGGGAAATATTATTATCAATGAAAAATGCCTTATGGGCTTACAACAATATGATTCTGGAGAAAGAAATCCTCCACATAGTACCTTCTCTCTAACTCCACTAAGAGTTGCATTTAAAATGCCAGAAATGTTCTTAAATAAGCCCTAAATGGTTTAGGGTTAGATGTTGGTGAAAAATTAAAAGAATCCAGAAACAATAGTTCAACTTCTGGGAGGCATAACTTTTGAACCATAACTCTGATTGATGAACCATTTACATTTCTAGAAAGCTCTTGAAGTGTTCTATAGCCCTATAGAGGAGCTTAGCTCATCCTTCATTTTTTGGCCCTGTACGAGGTCATTTAGTGCCCCATATCTAACTTTGAAGCACTCTTAGGAGGTCTCTAGGAAAACTAAAACTACAATAACTTTCTAACCGTAAAGCCTTTTGACCTGATTTTTTTTTTTGGAGTGTTTTAAATTAAGGTAAAATCATCCCTCCAAATTACACCCTCTAACTCATCATAATTTTGGCTCAATTAAAAAATAACTCATTTTCTACATTTACACATATCCCAAGGTGCCTAAAAACTAATAAAACTTTAACTTAGAAAACTAATAGTTGAACTATGAGAGTTAGAACCTTTATTTGACCCAAATGGGTATCTAGAAATGAAAACACATTAAAATGAAACTATCTCTAAGCATATTTTTGGGTGATACAGGATTGTCCTTACACCACTGGATATTCCTGCATTAGACATCCAAGGTAGATTGAAAAGTGACCCTGTCACTTTATGGTAGAGGAAAACCCAAATGGACAACCTCCACTACTGATATCCAAGTTGAGTCCTCTATTGGTAATCCTTTCTACTTCACTAGGTACTCTTCATACTACCTATTTCTAGTACTCATACACACATGACTATCCAACATCTCTTCTATCTCCTCTTTAGAGGTAGGAATTGGACATGGCTCCAACATCAACCCCTCATATACACCATCATCATGATATTCTATCAAGTCTATAATGTTGAAGATAGGAAAAATGTGAATCCCATTTGGCAACTCCATCTCATATGCATTTCTTGAGTCATGTTTCTTCAAAATTTTGTAGGGGCCAAATTTTTTCATCTTCAGCTTGTTGTAAGTACCCACTGGAAATCATTCCTTTTGTAAGTGTACCATAACTAGATCTCCTACTTGGAATTCCTTATGTATCCTCCTTTGATCTTCCCTAGCTTTATATTGTTGATTCATCTTGGTAATGTGTGCATGGACCTCCTCATGTAGGCTCTTGACATGTTCAACAAATTCTTCTACCTTGACACTTGTCCTCTCCCCTTGCTCCATCTTCCTTAATTGTGGTGCAGTCCTTAGGCTACTGCCATACACAATTTTGAATGGTGATCTATTGATACTCTAATTTATAGAATTGTTGTCAACAAATTCTACCTGTGGTAGAATCAAATCCCATCCCTTAGGGTTATCTCCCACTAAACACCTCAAAAAATTGCCCTAACTTCTATTTACCACTTTTGTTTATCCATTAGTTTGTGGATGATGCATAGAACTAAACTTCAATTGCATCCTCAACTTCCTCCATAAAGTCCTCTAGAAATACCCCACAAATTTAGTATCTCTATTAGAAACAATACTCCTTGGGAGACCATGTAGTCTCCCAACCTCTCTGAAAAAAAAATCTGCAATAAATATAGCATCATGAGTCTTGTGGCATGGAATAAAATGTGCCATCATGGAGAACCTATCAACCACCACAAATACTGAGTCATTACCCCTTTGTGTCCTTGGCAATCCAAGAACAAGATCCCTTGGCTAATAGAGTCTAGTATTGTGACTAAATCCCTTGGTTGTTTGACATACTTGACAACTTTGTACAAACTTCTTCACATCTTATGACATTTGAGGCCAAAAATAATGTTCTCTACGAATGGAAATAGTTTTATCTTAACCAAATTGTCTTGCCATCCCCCCGCTGTGCTTCTCCTTGATCAAATTTCCCCTCATGGAACTCTTTGGAATGCATAACTGACTACCCTTGAACAACATACCATCCTGAATCAAATAATCTAGCCACCTAGTCCTATCTATAGTAATAGGTTCTTTACAAGCCTTCAATGCTTCAAAACAATTTGGATCCTCTAGATATAGATTCTTGAGTTCATCGAACCCAACCACTTCAACCTACATTACTACCAACAACAATAGTCTCCTACTCAATGCATCTACAACCCTATTAGACCTTCCACTTCTATGTTTCAACACAAATGTATAGCTCTGCATGAACTCTACCCACTTCAAATGTCTCTAGTTCAATTTACCTTGGCTATTTAGGTACTACAATGCTTGGTGATTAGCATACAAGACAAATTATTTTGGAAATAAACAGTGCCTCCATTTCTTTAAAGCTTTAATGATTGCATAGAAGTCTTGATCATAAATAGAATACTTCTTCTTTGCATCATTCAATTTTTCACTAAAATATGTAGTAGGCTTACCTTCTTGGCTCAATACGAGCCAAATAGTACTACCACTAGCATCACAATCTACATGGAACACTTTATTGAAATCAAGAAGTGCCAACACTGGTTGTTTTGTCACCTTCTTCTTCAACAATTCAAAACTCCTTGCAGCTTTTGTAGTCCACTTGAACTCTTTCCTATCCCCCCTTATTGTTTCAGTCAGGGGTGCACATATGAAACTAAAGTTCTTAATGAACTTTCTGTAAAAACTAACCAGACCATGAAATGATCTCACCTTAGTAGCAGACCTTGGAGTAGGCCATTCCAAGATGGATTTTACCTTCTTTGGATCCATTTTGAGACCATCAGATGATAAAATAAATCCCAAGTAGACTAACTCCTTTTTTACAAAGCTACACTTCTTCAAATTAATCAACAGTTTCTCTTCCCTCAACCTTTCAAGGACTCTACAAATGTGCAACAAATTTTCATCCAAAGTCTTGCTGAAAATTAAAATGTTATCCAAATAGACAATAACAAAATTTCCCAACAATTTATTTAGTACCTCATTCAGAAGCCACATGAAGGTGCTTGGCGTGTTGGTTAGTCCAAAAGGAATGACTAACCACTCATATAGACCCTCCTTGGTCTTGAATATAGTCTTCCACTCATCTCCTTCTCATATCCATATCTGGTGATAGCCACTCTTGAAATCTATCTTTGTGAAGTACTAAGCCCCACTCAAGCAGTCCATATGATCATCCATTCTTGGCAAAGGGAACTGATACTTGATGGTTATTCTATTTATAGCTTAAGAGTCTATGCACATTCTCCACTCTCCATCCTTCTTTGGTGCTAGTACTATAGGTACTACACATGGACTTAGGTTCTCTTGAATCAACCCCTTCCTTAATAGCTCTTGAACTTGTTTGTTTATCTTCTCAGTTTTAGAAGGAGTCATCCTATGAGCAACCTTGTTAGGAAAACTAGCTCCAGGGATTAAATCTATCTAATGATTGATTTGACTTACTGGTGGCAACCCTTCTAGAACATTATCAAAGATGGTGTCTCCATACTCACTTAATAGGCCTAAAACTTTAGGTGGAATTTCACTACTATGTTCCTTATCTTTTCTAGGAATCAAAGCATAACACATATGATGATGTTTCATACCATCCAAAAAATTTCTTCCATCAACAAGACATATCCTAGCAATACTACATATCTTTTCAACTTCCTTTACCAAGGGTTTTAATTTCTGGCAAACTCCATCCTTTGTTAGAGAGTATGTATTTGCATGACCATCATGTACAACATGCCTATCAAATTGCCATGGTCTTCACAACAATAAATGGTAGACATCCGTTGGAATAATGTCACAAAGAACTTCATCATGGTAACTCCCAACCTTGAACTTCACCAAACACTGTTCACTAACCAGGACTTTATGATCATCCTTCACCAAAGTAATCCAATAGGTTTGGGAGTGTTTCTCCCTCTTGAGCTTTAGCTTAGTGACCATCTCCTCATACACCAAGTTGTCAATGCTACCACCATCAACAATCACATCACAACACTTATCCTCACACTTGCACCTAGTACAAAAAAAAATCCTCCTTTTTTCGGGTTCAGTCTCACCACTTAGTAAGACCCTTTCATTTATGAGAACCTCTCTTCTTTCTACATCCTCATAATGTGATGACTATGCATCCTCATCCACATGAGCAACCCTTGCTTGATTATCAGCTCTCCTATCTATCCTTCCTTGTCATTGAGGGCATTCAAAGGCATGATGACCTTCTTCATTACAATGAAAATAGGTACCATGGAAGCCTCCTCTTCTTGATCCTTGTCCATGTCCTCTACCTCTTCCTCTCTGATCTCCAAAGTTTTGATCACGAGAGCAGTTGAAACCCTCATTTCTCTAGTTTCTGCTAGTACCCACATCTTCATTTTTCTTTTGGGTCTCATTTCGGCTTCCAAATGACTTATTTCCACTCCTTGCTCCTTGACCATGCCCTCTTTTCCTTCCTTCAAACCTTTTATTTAGCATCTCTTTGATTCATAGGGAAAATTGGTATGCCTCTTTAATGCTAGTCATTCTAACCAGACTTAAGTCCTCCTGAATGCTAGGTAGTAACCCACTGAGGTAATGAGAAACCTTCTTATTTTCTTCTATACACCTTTCCCTAATAAGAAGTTAGTAAAATTCCTCCATATATTCCTAGAAAAATTTTCCTACTTGCTTTAATCCTTGCATTTTCTTGAACAAATCAAGCTTGTAGTCAATAGGAATGAACTGCTTCTTTAGTTTTTCCACCATGTGATCCCATCTTGTGATTTTCTCCTTTCCTCTTCTATTTCTTTCTAGCTGAATCTCTTACCACCAAATTTTGGCATGGCCTTTCATTTTGGCCTTCACAAACTTAACCCTATCTGGATCCCTAATATCCTCATACTCAAAATACTCCTCTAGTTCATTGATCCAATCGATCAACTCATCTGGATTTAGATATCTTGAAAACATATCCACATCAATTTAAGTTCTTTTTCCAAGCTTAGAAATGGCCCTAAAAAGTCTCTCCTCTGCCTAATTTAGGACTTCCCCTTCGTTATCCCCTTCCTATCCAATATTTTCATCTTCTTCATTTTCTTCCTCACTTTCGTTGCTTGCAACAACATTTAGTCCTCTACGGATCTCCTCCTACAATGCTTGAACTTGTCTCTGGAGGGCTCTAACTTCAGGAGTAACAACTTTGGCCCTTCTGCCATGTTTCCTTCATGGAGGCATCTTCTTGTCTCAAACCCACAACCACACAGTCCTTGTACAAACTGCCTCGCAGTTGATGCTGTATCTACACACTTAGGAAAACCTGCTTTGATACCACTTGATGGAGCCACAACTAAAGACCATAATGAAAACATAGGAAAAAGGAAATATTATTATCAATGAAAAATTCCCTATGGCCTTACAATAGTATTATTTTGGAGAAAGAAATCCTCTACACAGTACCTTCTCTCTAACTCCACTAAGAGCTACCTTTACAATGCCTTATATGTTCTTAAATTAGCCCCAAATGGTTTAGGATTAAGAATAGATTCTAGAATATTCTAGTTGGCATCCATTTCCAAAACAAAAGATTCCAAAAATCACATTAGAAGTTAGTGTAAAATTAGAAGAATCCAAAAACTATAGTGCAACTTCAAGGAGGCATAACTTTTGAACCGTAACTTTGATTGATGAACTGTTTACATTTTTGAAAAGCTCTTGAAGTTCTCTATAGCCCTATGGAGGATCTTTTCTCATCCCTCATTTTTTAGCCTTGTACAAGGCTATTTAGTACCCCATATTTGACTTTGAAATGCTCTTAAGAGGTCTCTAGGAAAATTAAAACTATAATAACTCTCTAGCCATAAAGCCTTTTGACCTGATTCTTTTTTTGAGTGTTTTGAATTACAAGTACAAAAATCCCTCCAAATTACACCCTCTAACTCATCATAATTTTGGCTCAATTACAAAATAACTAATTTCTACATTTACATGTATCCCAAGGTACTTAAAAACTAATAAAATGTTAACCTAGAAAACTAATAGTGAAACTGTGAGAGTTGGAACCTCTATTTGACCCAAATGGGTATCAAGAAATGAAAACACATTAAAAAAAAACTATCTCTAACCATATTTTTGGGTGATACAGGATTTTCCTTATACCATTGGATGCTCCTACATCAAAGGTTGAGCTGAAAATACAAGTTATAAGTGCAAACTCATCTTCCAATCTACTAGAGAGTTCTTTTGGACTAGCTAAAGCTACAACCTATTTCTTTTCCTTCTTCCTTTCTGGACAATCACTAACATAGTGACCATAATCATGACAATCAAAGCACTTGACCTTAGAAATGGCATTCTTCTACTTCTCACTTTGTGAATTTGATCCTTTCTTAGACCCCTTCTTTGCTTTCCCTTTTCCTACTAGGGTAACATTTTCTTGTTCCACCTCACTTTTCTAACTCTTGTTGGCCCCACTGACAAGGCTAGGTCTAAAATCCTCTTGAGTTAAATTAGTCCATAGTTGATCCTAACTTGGTAAGGTATCTCATCCACTGACAACTTGAACAAAGACACTCCATTATTTAGTAAACCCATTTAGGGCTATTCTCACTAGTTCATCATCACTAAGGCTATCTCCAATAGATACTAACTTGTCCATGACAAGTCTAAGCCTGGTGAGGTAACTTGTGATATATTCTCCCTAGTTCATTGAGGTATTCTTCAACTTCTCTCTAAGAATCATCTTCATGTTCATGGTAGAATTTTGGTACAGATTTAGAATTACATCCCACATCTTCTTCACTATTTCTATCTCTGAGATATGTAGAACAATATGATCCTTGACACCACCAAGAATTGTCCTCCTTTCCTTGGCATCATCCTTCTTGTATGTTGCAAGTTACGTCAAATATTTAGGTACATCTACAATAGTGGTAACATAATCCTTGATACCATTTTCTTCCAACAATAAAGCCATCTCAAGGGATTAAAGCAATAATAAATCTAAATAGATCAATCTAGGTTTTATAAACCCTTAATTTATTTCATATGGAAAAACTCTTATGTCGTTAACATCACTTTGATACCATGTGAAACTTCCTATTGTAGTTACTAATTATTAATCTCCTATCTTAAATGATTGTTAAACTACCAAAAATTAATTCATGACTAATATTAGAAAATAACATAGCTACAACTTCACCAATAAAATATGGAAAGATATAAGCAACACAAAGAACACACTATTTTTGGACAAATTATCCTTGGAAAAATCCCTAAGGGAAAACTAGTTCTACATATGAGGAATTATGTTAACTTTAACATATCAAGAGATACAAAATTCCTTGCCTCTCACTGGTAGAACTTTGACAACCTCCTAATTTCTCTTGTTGATATTCCTCAGTTGTTGTCTTGAACACTATCATTGTGCCCTTCGCTAACACTACAAGATAGTTTTCTATCACTGCAAACTCTTTTGCTAAGATTGTAAATGCTTCTACAAACTTGTTCTCCAAATACCCCCCTAACCTCCTTTTATACTACTCCTATTGAAAAACAAACAATCAAGATTGATTCTTAATCAACGATCGAGATTAAAAATAACTTACCAACTCTAATCAAGTTGGTTTCTAGTTGCTTCTAAAAGTGGCCAATTAATTAAAAAATATTTGTCCCAACTCTAACTATCTAGTTAGTAAAATAATTATTTTATAAATAATAGCATATGGATGAGCAATTGTCCAAGCTACCTAAACTAACAACTCATACTTTTGGTTGCTTAAATATGTATGGAGGACTCTAATGTTACTGATTAAAAATATTACTCCTTTAAAATTGATCTTGATAATGATATGTTAATTTCTAATACAATTATTATCACTCCACAATCACTACTATCACTAATGGTGATATTATCACTAATATCAAACTACTTCCCTTTTTATTGTATCACCATTACAAGGAATGGTTTGCCTCCAATTTGGTTTGAACACTATGTGTGATTCAACTTAATCCCTAACTTGTGAATTATCAAATAGTAGCCAAAGATTTTTCATTGGTGGTAACATAGAGCCATCATCCTCTATCCACATTCAAAGAAAGTAATAATTTTAATTTCACATTTGTATTGCTGACTATTGAAGTTGTTATTCTTGAATGTGGTCTATCGTCGTTTGGCCCTAAAAGCATATCATATCTACTACAGTTGATTCTTATTCTTTGAATTGTCAACTATTTTATAAAATGGTTTGTCCCCTATAACTTCCTTTCATAGTAGAGGTGAAAGGATTATGGCATTGTATGAAGCACTTAGTCCTCTTCCGTATGGGATCTTGGCTTCTTGTGATGCTTATAATCTTCATGGTATTATTATTGATGGGGACACAACCCAAGAACCAAAATGGACACAACAGAAAAGGGAAAGTTATATTAACTAAGAAAAATAAGCTAGTACAATAGTATAGGAAAATAAACTTCAAAACATGCCCTAAGGGCTTACAATAGCATAAATTTGGAGATAATTTCTCCTTTCAGTACCTCCTCTCAAACTCCACTCCGAACTGCCTTTTACAATGCCATAAATCTCCTTAAATAGACCCTGGATGGTTAAGGACTAGGAGTACATTCTAGAAAGTGCTAGTAGGCATCCACCGACCAAATAGAAGGTTCCAAAAGCTACGTTCGAAGCGCTCTATAGCCCTATGTACAAGCTTTTCTCAGCCCCCATTAGTTGGCCCTTTTCAAGGTCATTTAATGCCCCTAACCTGACTTTGAAGCATTCTTAGGAGGTCTCCAAAACCCAAAAAACTGCAATAACATTCAAACCGTGGGGCCTTTTGACCTGATTCTTTTTCTGGAATGCTCTAAATCACAATTACATTCATTTGGCCAATTCACACCTTCTAGGTCACCAAAATGATGGCCAAATTGTATGCTCCTATTTTTTCAAGATTTTCTAGCACACTAATAGTTGAACTGTGAGAGTTGGAACCTTTATTTGACCCAAATGAGTATCCAAAAATGTAAAGACATGAAACAAAAACTAAGTCTAAGTACATTTTTTTGGGTGACACAGGATTTCCCTTATACCTCTGGATGCTCCTGCATTAGACACCTAGGATAGATTGCAAAGTGACCTTGTCACTTTATTAATGGTAGAGGAAATCCCAAATGGGAAACCTCAGCTGCTGAAATCCAAGTTGAGTCCTCGATCGGCCGTCCTTTCCACTTGACCAAATACTCTTCATACTGCCTATTTCTGGTACTCCTACCCACACGATGATCTAGAATGTCTTCTATCTCCTCCTTCTTAGAAGCAAGAATTCGACATGGCTCTAACACCAGCTCCTCATCTACACCATCATCACGATACTCTGTTAAATCTGCAATGTTGAAAATGGGAGAAATGTAAATGCCATCTGGCAGCTCCACTTCATATGCATTTCCTGAGTCATGTTTCTTCAAAATTTTGCAGGGGCCAAATTTTTTTCATTTTCAGCTTGTTGTAAGTACCAACTGGAAATCTTTCTTTTCGTAAGTGCACCATGACTAGATCCCCTACTTGGAATTCCTTATGTCTTCTCCTTTGATTAGCCCTAGCTTTATACTCTTGGTTCATCTTGGTAATGTGTGCTTGAACCTCCTCATGTAGACACTTGATATGTTCAGCAAATTCCTCAGCTTTAGCACTTGTCCTCTCCCGTTGTTCTATCTTCCTCAGCTCTGGTGCAGTCCTTGGGCTACTCCTATATACAATTTGGAATGGTGATTTTCCAGTACTCCTATTTACAGAGTTATTATAAGAAAACTCTGACTGTGGTAGAATCAAATCCCATCCCTTGGGATTATCCCCAACTAAACATCTCAGCAAATTGCCCAGACTTCTGTTTACCACTTCTGTTTGGCTGTCAGTTTGTGGGTGATGTGTGGAACTGAATTTCAAGTCTGTTCTCAACTTTTTCCACAATGTCCTCCAAAAATACCCCACAAATTTAGTATTTCTGTCAGAAACTATACTCCTTGGAAGACCATGTAGTCTTACTACCTCTTTGAAAAACAAGTCTACAATATGGACAACATCATGAGTTTTGTGGCATGGAATGAAATGTGCCATTTTGGAGAACCTATCAACCACCACAAATACTGAGTCATTACCCCTTTGTGTCCTCAGCAATCCAAGAACAAAATACATACTTATGTCCTCCCATGGCCTTGATGGAACAGGCAATGGCTGATATAGGCCAGTATTGTGACTAAACCCCTTGGCAACTTGACAAACCTGGCAACTCTGTACAAACTTCTTCACATGTTATGAAATTTGAGGCCAAAAATAATGTTCTCTAAGAATGGAAATGGTCTTATCTCAACCAAAATGTCCTACCATCCCTCCACTATGTTTCTCCTTAATTAGATTTTCCCTCATGGAACTCCTTGGAATGCACAATTGACTACCCTTGAACAACATGCCATCCTGAATCAAATAGTCTAACCATTTGGTTCTATCCATAGTAACAGGTTCTTTACAAGCTTTCCATGCTTCAACAAAATCAAGATCCTTGGGGTACAAATTTTTGAGTTCATCAAACCCAACTACTTCAACCTTCATTACTGTAAGCAACAACTGTCTCCTGGTTAGTGCATCTGCAACCCTGTTAGATTTTCCTCTTCTATGCTTCAACACAAATGTATAGCTCTGCAAGAACTCTACCCACTTCATCTGCCTCTGATTCAATTTACCTTGGCTATTTAGCTACTGTAATGCTTGATGATCAGTATACAAAACAAATTCCTTTGGCAATAAATAATGCCTCCATTTCTTTAAGGCCTGAACTATTGCATAGAACTCTTGATCATAAACAGAATACTTCTTCTTTGCATCATTCAATTTTTCACTAAAATATGCAATAGGCTTACCTTCTTGTCTTAATACAGCCCCAATAGCGCTGCCACTAGCATCACAATCCACCTGGAACACTTTTCTAAAACTTGGAAGTGCCAACACAGGCTGTTCTATCACCTTCTTCTTTAGCAATTCAAAACTTCTCGCAACTGCTGCAATCCATTTGAACTCTTTTCTATCCCCTCTTATTGTATCAGTTAGGGGTGCACATATGCCACTGAAATTCCTAATAAACTTCCTGTATTAACTAACCAAACCATGAAATGATCTTACCTCAGTAGCAGACCTTGGAGTAGGCCATTCCAAGATGGCTTTTACCTTCTCTAGATCCATTTTGAGACCGTCAGGTGATATAACAAACCCCAAATAGACTAACTCCCATTTTGTAAAGTTACACTTCTTCAGATTAATTAATAGTTTCTCTTCCCTTAGCCTTTCAAGGACACTACGAATATGCAATAAATGTTCTTACAAAGTCTTGCTGAAAATTAAAATATCATCCAAATAAACAATAATAAATTTTCCCAAGAACTTCTTAAGTACCTCATTCATGAGCCGCATGAAGGTGCTTGGGGCATTCCTTAATCCAAAGGGCATGACTAACCACTCATAAAGACCCTCCTTTGTCTTGAAGGCTGTTTTCCACTCATCTCCTTCTCAAATCTGTATCTAGTGATAACCACTCTTTAGATCTCTCTTTGTGAAGTACTAAGCTCCACTCAAGTAGTCCATAATATCATCCATCCTTGGCAAAGGAAATCGATACTTGATGGTGATCCTATTTATAGCTCAAGAATCTGTACACATCCTCCACTCTCCATCCTTCTTTGGTGCGAGTACTGCAGGTACTGTACATGGACTCAAGCTCTCTCGAATCAAGCCCTTCCTCAACAACTCCTGAACCTGTCTATTTAGCTCCTCTGTTTTAGTAGGAGTCATCCTGTGAGCAGCCTTGTTAGGCAAACTAGCTCCTGGAATCAGATCTATCTGATGACTAATTTTCCTTACTAGTGGCAATCCATCTGGAACATTATCAGAGATAATATCTCCAAACTCCCCTAGTAAATCTAAAACTTCAACTGGTATTTCACTACTACCTTCTTTATCTTTCCTAGGAATCAAAGCATAGCACATATGCTGATGTTTCATGCCATCTAAAAAATTCCTTTCATCAACAAGACAAATCCTAGCACTGCTACATACCTTTTCCCCTTCCTTTTTCATGGGCTTCAATTTGTGGCAAACTCCATCCTTTGTCAGAGAGTATGCGTTTGCATGTCCATCATGTACTACATGTCTATCAAACTGCCATGGTCTACCCAACAATAGATGGCAAACATCCATCAAAATAACATCATAGAGAACTTCATCATGGTAACTCCCAATTTTGAATTTTACTAAACATTGTTCACTTACCAGGACCTTATGATCATCTTTTACCCAAGCAATCCGATAGGGCTGGGGATCTTTCTCCCTCTTGAGCTTCAGCTTAGAGACCATCTCTTTTGATACCAAGTTATCAGTGCTACCACCATCAATGATCACGTCACAACATTTATCCTCACACTTGCATCTAGTATGGAACAAACTCCTCCATTGTCCTGGTTCAATCTCACCACTTAATAGAACTCTTTCATTTACCAAGGTCTCTCCTCTTTCTGCATCCTCTAAATGTGATGATTGTGCATCCTCATCCACATGAGCAACCCTAGCTTGGCCCTCAGCTCTCCTATCTGTCCTTCCTTGTCATTGAGGGCATTCAAAGGCATGATGACCTTCTTCATTGCAATGGAAATAGGTACCATGGAAGCCTCCTCTTCCTTGTCCATGTCCTCTACCTCTTCCTCTCTGATTTCCAAAGTCTTGATCATGGGAGCGGTTGAAACCCTCATTCCTCTAGTTCCTACTAGTACCCACATCTTCATTTTTCTTTTGGGTTTCATTGCGGCCTCCAAATGATCTAATGCTTCCCCTTCCTCCTTGACTGCGCCCTCTTTGTCTTCCTTCAAACCTTTTATTTAGCTTCTCTTCAACTCGTAGGGAAAATTGGTATGCCTCTTCAACACTGGTCATTCTTACCAGACTTAATTCCTCCTGGATGCTAGGTCGCAACCCACTGATATAACGAGCAACCTTCTTATTTTCTTCTGCATGTCCTGCTCTAATAAAAAGTTGATAAAATTCCTCTATATATTCTTGGATTGATCTTCCTGCTTGCTTTAACCCATGCATCTTCTTAAACAAATCAAGCTCATAGTCCACAGGAATGAACTGCTTCTTCAATTTGTCCACCATGCAATCCCATCTTGTGATCTTCTCCTTTCCTCTTCTATTTCTTTCCAATTGAACCTCTTGCCACTAGATTTTGGCATGGCCTTTCAGTTTGGCCTTTGCAAACTTAACCCTATCTGGGTCCCTGATATCCTCATACTCAAAGTATTCTTCCAGTTCATTGATCCAATCGATCAACTCATCTGGTTCCAAATTTCCTGAAAATACACCCACTTCAATTGTAGGCCTTTTTCCAAACTTAGTAATGGCCCTAAAAAGCCTTTCCTCTGCATGATTCAAAACTTCCCTGTCAAATTCCCCTTCTGGTTCCATTACTTCTTCTTCATTATCATCCTCACTGTCATCAGCTGTGGCAACATTTGCTCCTCTTGTAATGCCTGCACCTACCTTTGGAGGGCTCTAAACTCCTCAAGATTAATAGCTCTGGCCCTTCCACCATGCTCTCTTCATGGAGGCATCTTCTAACTCAAACCCACAACCACACAATCCTAGTGCAAACTGCCTCACAGTCGACGCTCTGTCTACACACTCAGGAAAACCAACTCTGATACCACTTGATGGGGACACAACCCAAGAACCAAAATGGACACAACAGAAAAGGGAAAGTTATATTAACTGAGAAAAATAAGCTAGTACAATAGTATAGGAAAATAAACTTCAAAACATGCCCTAAGGGCTTACAATAGCATAAATCTGGAGATAATTTCTCCTTTCAGTACCTCCTCTCAAACTCCACTCTGAACTGCCTTTTACAATGCCATAAATCTCCTTAATAGACCCTGAAGGGTTAAGGACTAGGAGTACATTCTAGAAAGTGCTAGTAGGCATCCACCGACCAAATAAAAGGTTCTAAAAGCTACGTTAGAAGTCGGTGCAAATCTAGAAGAATCCAGAAATGGTAACCGAACTTCCGGGAGGCATAACTTTTGAACCGTAGCTCTGATTGATGAACCGTTTACATTTTTGAAAAACTCTCGAAGCACTCTATAGCCCTATGGACAAGCTTCACTTGTCCCCCATTTTCATCCCTTTTCAAGGTCATTTAATTCCCCTAACCTAACTTTGAAGTATTCTTAGGAGGTCTCCAAAACCCAAAAAACTACAATAACTTTCAAACCGTGGGGCCTTTTGACCTGATTCTTTTTCTGGAATGCTCTAAATCACAATTACATTCATCTGGCCAATTCATGCCTTCTAGGTCACCAAAATGATGGCCAAATTGCATGCTCCTATTTTTTTGAGATTTTCTAGCACACTGATAGTTGAACTGTGAGAGTTGGAACCTTTATTTGACCCAAATGGGTATCCAAAAATGTAAAGACATGAAACATAAACTAAGTCTAAGTACATTTTTTTGGGTGACACAGGATTGCCCTTATACCTCTGGATGCTCCTGCATCAATTATTTACCACATTCAATTAAATTTATAAAAAAATAAATTATTGAGTATATATCTTTTATATAAATAAAGTGTTCAATGTTTTCATTATCCTTTGTGACTTAGATCTCCACTCTCATGACCAGTCCATGCTCCATGCTATATTCAATGTTTATATTCCTTTTAAATCATGCATCCTCCTTTAGATCTTGATTTTTGTGACTAGTTCTTGCTTTCATTTTCTTGTAATAATTGTGGATGTTGTCTAGCTCCCCATCCATGGGGTAACCCTTCAATTCACAATAGATAAGTTACAATTCAGTTGCCATGGTCTTTGTCTTTCTTAATCGCTTCTTATCTCAATCAGGTCATCAAAGTTATTGAAAACAATAAGTGCTATGAATGTAGAGTGTATGACTTATGAATTTACTATTTACATAAGCTCATTAACTACTTCATAGATTTTCCTATATAAAGCATTAACTTGCATATGCAAAGGAAACTCCATCTGACATCTCAATGATTCTTTGACTGACACTCTATATGTATATGTAAAACACAATCAAACTTTTATGGTGCATTTTAGAATTATTTGTTACTTGGCATTAGTCACTTTTGTTGATTATTATCTTCTAAATACATGGAGTTGTTAGTCCCTTCTCAAAGGTAGGAAACTAAAGTTTTCAATTGCTTGCAAAGTATTGGTTAGTTGGTTTGAAATAGTGCCACTTCCAGATAATAGCATTCTAATCTATAGTTTGAGAGATATAAGCAAATGTATTTGACATCATATATATTGGTTTTTGTTATTTTTCTAGGTAGTCTATTCTTTTTCTTATAGAAATATTGTTTCAAATATTTCAAAATGAAAACTATCACTTATTCAAAGAGGCTAAGCATTTGATGATTTTAGAGAAATAAAAATTGTTCAATAGGCATGCTTTGCATGCTATGAGGTGTAAGTTTTTTAAAGATTTTGGTACATGAATACTTGTGACATCAAAAGCTAGAATGAAAACCCATTAGAGCATCGTTTAACTATGCTTTATGTTATTTTTTAGATAGAAACAATTCTCTTTATTTTGAATAAGAACAACTTTTTCCATTTTGTGCTACTGGATGAAATTAACATTTGAAGTCATAGGTCACCTTTAGCAAACTAAGTAAAAGAATTTTTGAGACGTGTTTTAGCTCACAAAGACTCTTTGATTTTTTCATTATCTCTTGTTTCTGTTTTGAGCATTTGAAATACTGGCATTTTATGAAGCTCACTTAAAGGTTTTCTTCTTTCTAGATTTTCTCAAATATGGGCTCATTTTTCTCGCACCTGTCGTACCCATAATTTTAATTTCAAGCTTGCTTCTTATATGCCCAACATGATTTTCCATTCTACAACATTCTTTTCTTTTCTTTTCAACATTTTCTACTCTAATTTGGTGGCCTTGTAGCATAGAGGCTAGTGTCTTGATAATTTGAGGTTTATCTTAGTTTTGAAGGAGCTTTGCTGATGTTAATTATTAATATAATTTTGGTGAAACTTTTTTCAATAGCCTATGAATTTGTTAATTTTTCAAACCTATTTTTTTTAATTTAATGAGTGAAATGTGCAAAATGTGTAATGCCTCGCCAAGGGATCCAAAGAATTAACCTAAAGTTTGCCAAACATTTTTTATTTTTTATTTTTTTTAAACATGAAAGTAAAACCATTCATAACATCTGCGGAAGCAATAGTAACATCCAACTGAAAGTAAACATAACATAACATATTACATTCTTTAAAGATCCCTTAACATTGAATCACATCTAAATCAACCATTCATCTAACACGACATCCTTATGAAATAACAATGATACATCCAACATTCTTAAACCATATACACGTGTCCTTTTTGTAACTACATTTTAATTTAGCTCAATCATCCACTGTACATGTTACAAGGTATGAAAGGCTTAAAAGAATAAACATCTATGTAAATAAAGTACATCAACATCCAATATTAATCCATGATGCAATTAAAGTAAATGAAACCACATATCATACATGATACATCAGCACAAAAGATATAAACATCCCTCATAACAGATAACCATATATCACAAACATAAATAACTAAGTGCACGGTTCCTCCCAACCATCAATAGCATCATTAGACCATTGTGGATCCTAGCAATCCCTCCATGCGTAACATTCCAAAGCATCGAGGAAATCATCAGCTATTAACATAGTAGGAATGTCACTCCTAAACATACTACATCATATGCAGAAAGTAATCTAGCATGCAAAGTAAAGCATAAGATAACATCATCTAACATATGAAAATCATCAATATAAGAAACATACTAGTAAATAAATCCATCATAGGGTATATCATCTATCATGATGATCCAAGAATAGAATGAAGATAAATACCAACCAAGAATGCATCAGCCACGGTGTCTCAGATGGATCTCAAATGATAAGAGTGGAAAAACACTACCACCCGACCACGTGGAACCTAAATGGTCCACTCCCACCATGCTGAGGAGATAATCTCAAGTCCCAAATAGGCTATCAAAATTACATAGCATAAATCTCTATAAGCCCAGGAATCCTAAAAGTATACTAACTCAAAGGTTCCATCACACAAAACTGACATCTAATTCCCAGAGGCACAACAATAAGCACACCACCAAAGGTACACAAAATCTATAAAGGAGACTCAGGCTACATACTAGGGAGTGTCATCACATGGCTACTTGAGTTACCCTAGACTGGTCTCTCATTAGACCTTGGAACCTCAACGTTGAGTTACCCTGGACTGGTTACTCTGAACCCTGGACCCTCAATGTGGCACATGTGGAAATGAAGAAGCCCTCTCAAGAAGACAAGGCACTTCTCCCATCCTTAGTCTATACAAGCACTCAAGGCATGGGTGGTTTAAATATCTCTAACTTATCTTTTTAGTGTGTTTTCCCCCCATAAATTTTAATTACTACATTATCACTTATTACATAACTTGCATTAGGTTACCCTGGTACTGACCACTTTGGGCCCCAAACCCCTATGCAAGCCACTCCCATAGTCATGTACCTAGATAACCTCTCCTAAGCACATAAATCCATAGTTATGTCC